>JARKIC010000942.1:0-170157 GCA_029378375.1 Mycena olivaceomarginata | reverse complement strand
CCAAATAAAGCTGTGTCCTCATCGTCGGTGAGAAACGGCATCAATGAATCCATGCTTGCTGAGGTGGGCTAGTTCAGCTTCGCCTTCACCCGGCTACACGTTTGACTTAACAAGAGCTCGGTTCCACAGAAAGAACTTACCATATAGAAATAAAAACCGAACAGCTCAAGTAGCTCTGTAAACCTCTTCCACAAGCCAGGGGGGTGCTGGAGGACTTTCTTATTGTGTTTAGTCGAGGGCCGATGTGGTCCATTGAAAACAAATACGGTGATATGAGCGTCGCTGAGAGACGCAAGCTTGTAGAAGAGTGCTCGGAGCTCGGGGTTTCTTCCCATTTGAGCGTGGCGAGGCTTATGGACGACGGTTGACATGGTCAGCCATAAGCTTTGACATGTTAGCTCAGCCTCTGTGAGCACGAAGACGTACTTGCATCTACTCCGACAATAATAGCCTTGTGCTGCGGCATTTCCGTCGAGATGAGATCTTTGAGTGAGATGACTTGGGCTGAGTGTGCAGCAATCTATTTGAGAATTAGTTCGGTACACTGGAGTGAAAGGCTTGCATACGCCAAAGCCTTCAATCCCCATGGTTGTTGAGTAGGAGATATCCCCTGTCTCAGGACGCAATGATGATTGATTGGGCTGCCCCCGCAAACATCAGGTAGAATGTGTGCAACGACGTGTTCTATACACCCATGCTACCCCATAATGACCGTGTCCGTGTAAGCTTGCGGATGGGGGCGGGTAATTATCTGAGATGCATGCGTGGGCGCCCGCATCCCGCATAGCTTCCAACCCCATCTGAGTACCACTGGAGTGCCATTGTTGATGAGACGAGGTACGTTAGGGCGGGGCCAAGCGGGAGTCTTGCGCGAGTCCAAATGCTTGATCGCGCGGTGGGTCGCGATCGGGGTCGGGACCGTGGACGGAGGTGGGGATGGTGGGGATGGAGGGGGGAGGAGGGTGATGGTGGACACGGCGTGAAGCCAGAGATCGGCGAGGCTGGGGATAACATGTCAGCGGCGCCAAAGGGAGGAGGGAGCTAGCGTACCGATGAGATATGTCAGCCCTAACTCGGCCGTGACGAGGGCGAAGCCTGTGTGAAGAACACAGGGGCCGCAACACACGGGGGGTAGCAGGCGATGTATGCGCGACAACCAGTCCGAAGAGCGGTGACGTCTCCCCACCCGCCGTCATCTCAGCCACATAAGACCTGTGTGGCACAATGAGGGTGCATCGCCGTCCCGCTGGATGACAAGGTAGGGGGAGGAGAATGCCATCGCAAAGCCTGAGGAGAGCAGCGGATGATGAACCCCGGGAGAACGACAAGCCAGCCTGGGGCCTGCAGCGGGGGATCTGGGTGCCGGCGTGGCCTTGCCGGCAAGCGAGTAGCAGTGCGACGGCGGCAACATGCTGCAGTGCAGAACAGCAGTGGCATGCCTGCAGACTTCCCGACAGGTTGTGCTCTGGGCAGGTGCACCGACGTCCTCGCGAGGGTGGATGAAGCTCGGTCGGCGCGGGGGATGTGGAGGAGCGGGGCCGTGTGCGCACGGTGCTTTCCCTTTTGGGACAAGCCACAATACATATGTTCCCACACCGCGTCCTTTGGCGTTGCGGCAGTACACCCGCCTAATCTCCACGCAGCAGCCCTTGCGCGGTCGAGTCGGTCGAGGGCGCGGGCGACTCCGGCGTGATGGGCACGCGAGAGCACTAGCAAGGACACAGGCGAGGGCAAGTTGGGGCGGATGAGTTGGGTGGGAGACGGTCGAGCCGCAGACAACTTGAACGCGGGCAAGGGCGGGTTGGGCGAACCGGGCGAGGACACAGGCAAGTCCAGCCGAGTCGACAAGTTGAGCTGCGGAAGACTCGGGTACGAGATAGTACCAGCACTCGAGCATGATAGTCGCAGACAAACTCGAGGAGTGCCGGAAAGTGCATGAAAGCATACAGTGAGGAACACGGGTTGGGGGGTGATGATAGTGTACTGGGAAATGGAAGTCTACAGATCATCCAGGAGACCATACAACATTGTGAGACAGCGGTACCATGTTGGTGTCCATAAATGTGGACATCCAGATGGTCGTCGGACAAAGATTTGGTGGACAAAGGCGAGTAGTCAAGGCTCGGTGTCAGAGGGACAGGACTGGGGTACTGCTGCACACAGGAGAGGCTCAGTGGCAGAGATGGGCTTGCCTGGTGGAGAACAAGACCATCGAGTAACTCGAAAATAGCATGAAGTTACTCACCACGGTGAGTCCATCCACTGTCTTGGTGAGCGATGTTGGAGAACAACAGTTGATGCCCCTCCAAGTCCCACCCACAGTAGATTGGCCCGCTTTCAGTAGTGCGTGCAGCGGCCGGACGGCGGGGGCGCAGTGTGCGGGGTTGATGATAGTGTACTGGGAAATGGAAGCTTTGAGGTCCACCAGCGATCATGGAGGTCCTTTTCCCAAGCGCCTCCCTGCGCCCAGTGTGAGCCAAACGGTAGCATATGAGTTTTGTGCTCACAGACACCCCGAGTGGCACCTATCGCACAACTAGGACATGGAAAATCTACAAAGAAAATAGGTGAGCCTTCATCACACTGAGCCATCTAGCAGCCTCCATTTGGTGGCTGTTGAGTCCCAGGTTGAGTCTTATACAGCTACCCAAGAAGGCGTCACAAAGGCGAGTCAACGGAGCCAGCCTGAGGGAATCGCAAATTTTGCGCTTGAGTTCGTTTGAAAGAAGTCGGACCAAATTGAGACAGCTAGCAGATGGAATAAAGAGGAGAGTTTGAGGCCATGGATTGCACTGGGTCGAAGAGAGCCAGAGGTTGGTGGCGAGTACACAAGCTACATCGGCTGGTCCAAACATGTCACACAACGCATGAACTCGACTTGCGCGTTGGCCACTGACCTCTGCAATGAGGGGAAAAATCTGTGGTCTGGTACCCTCCTTTTTAGAGTGTCAATGAAAGCTACACCAAAACTTGGGAGGAAAACCTTGAAAAATGAGGCCAGGGATGTGAGGTTCGGTCGTTTCCCTGCCATAAGTGCAATAAGCCCAATAAGCACTTACGGCCGATCAATTTTACTGTAAATTGATCTGGATTTACAGGATTTACAGTCCGTGACCCAATGGCGCGCAGCGCGCGCGACGTGTTCTGGCATCTCCTGGCCCCATTTTCGCGCTTCTGACTGTCTGACATGCCTTGGCTGCCAGTACTGTCCACATGGCATGCATTATATTTTTTAAAATACATTATTCACTCAACTAAGGAGCTTTCAAGTTGAAGTAAGCGACAGCGTATTTTGCTTTGAAACTCAGACCGGGACAGCTCCAGGGTGAGATGGGAGGGCCAGAATGGTTTAATGTACTAAAGTAATGATTAATAACCCCAATACCTTTGCTTTCACCTTGTAATCCCACCACACCTTCTAGTCATATTGGGAGATCACAACTGTATATGAGGCTTTTTAAATCTCTTTCAACCAATAGTATTTAGGCTAGAGTGAGCAGGTATAAAACATGTTATGCGAGAGGCTATGGAGAATATGGAACAAAGTGTAGTCTACAGCTGAGCAACACACACTTTTCGGCGTGTCAGGTCACACATGTGACAGGTCGCGTTGGTGAAGCACGGACTCCATGGATCCTGTTGTGAAGTGACGAATAAAGTCCATACAAAACAAGCTGTGAGGAAAAGCAGGCGGTGAGCAGGAATTGGATAAGCATGTAGATATATACGCACATGCTACACTACTGCATTTTAGACATAAGGACGGGGAGATCCGATGCACGCAGCAGCAGGTCAGGCTGGGACGGCATGTGTACAGAGTAAAGGAAGTCTTCTCCCTGATTGTAAGCTTGCGAATGGAAAGGGAAGTGCTGATGAACTTACGTCCGCCTCCTGCGTCGCCCACGCCGGTTTTCAGGATGAACTGAGGCACATAGCGCCAACTCCATCCAACGGGCGCAAGGGTAGCATGTAGCACGATATAGAACACATAATAATCCCCATTCGTTTCATCATACCCGCGTCGCCGGCACAATGCAGCGCGGAAAGCAATGGATGTGCACCACCTCAGTTCGACAGTCCGGGGCATGGAATCACTTCATGTGAACAATGATTAGATTTTTTTTTTAAAGAAAAGTAGTGCGGATGACGCACCTGGAAGCATGAGAAGGCAGACCGATCCTCTACTTTCCATGTCGAACAAATTGGATATGCACAGCTGAGCTGTTGAGGATCTATGAGTATCGTCAGGAAATTTAAACAAGGAAAGGCTAATTAAAGAAGGAGATTGAAGAAAAGCATGCCTTCTGCCTTCGGACTTGACCGTGCGGCGCAGGAGACTCACTTCTTCCCTCCATACGCATCTCATGCCATCTTCCTCTCGCTTGCAACCCCCCCTCCCCCTCCCCCGCATCGGACGAGGCTGGCCCCTCAAACGCAAAACCCTGGGTCGACCCCACCACCGGCGTCGACGTTGCCGCTATCCGCCACACCGGCAATGTGCCCAACTATGCCAGGAGCGCGCAGTGCCCTGCAAGTGGTACATGCTGCAGGCTTAGCCTTCAGCTTAGCCGTAGTTGCTGGTATGAGAAGCCATGGGAAAAGAGGTGGGAATGGATCCCATACCGCCAAAGGGTTTTGCGTGTGCCGGACGTTGAGCGTCAAGCGTCAACGGCGAACAGGCAAGAGGTGTAGAGTAAGTGGGGAGATCAAGATCTGTCAGATCTTGATCAACATCACCGGCGACTCATGCCATCGCTATCTCTAGGGTTTACAGGATTTACAATATATTTCCTAAATTGAGTAAGTAAAGATACTTATGAAAAGAGCTGTAGAGGGAATCGAACCCCTGGCAGGTCGTAGTCTCGGTGCACAGCCTCTCATGACATCCCGTTCCGGGAACCCTGTCATAAGAGTCTGGATCAATCATCTGTCGGCTAAGGGGGTGCGCGCTATCAAACCATCAGCTGTGATTCCCACGATATGTAGTAGTTCAGATTTGCGATCTACACAACCATTGGGCCGATTGGCTTGTTATTTTATGGGTGCCCTCTCTCTGCATACGCAAACTGATCCCGCAAAAAAATCGGAGTGATCCAGATTCCTTTACCACCTTAAATTGATAAGTTAAAGGACTTTGTTGAAGTCTAGCAGTTGGATGTGTTTGTTCCAAGCCCACTTTCGCATACTACAGCCAATATTTAGTGATCTGCTGTGGAGTGTGCACATGGGCATGCCACAAGGGTGATCATTTTATTTTCAGGTAGACTCCTGTTGTTTATTGGTAACATTTAGATCTGGATTTCAGATGTTCTGACACATTGCAAGCCGATCAATTTAATGTTGGACACAATTCAACCAATTGTCTGCATAAGGTTTCATCATAAGAAATACAAGGGATTACATGAGATTGACTGCAATACATTGAGAGAGCGCAGTAGCAAAGATTGTTGCCTCCTCATCTGCAAACTCCCATGGTGGACGCCGGAAATCCAGCCGTGGACAATACTCCTCTGCCTCATCTCCCCAACAATAGCTGCTACCTGAGCAGTAATGTTTTGGCCTTCTCATGCAGAGGCACTTTGTTATCCTCAATGAAAGAGGCCACAGTCTGTATCCAATCTTTGACAGTGGGTGACACAAGGGTGAGGACATCAGGCTGACTGCATGGAATACAACCATCACACTCATGTGAAGAGCAAATAGTAAAGATGGAGGGAACAATCTGGGGCAAGAGGTGGAGCATACAAACTGCAACAGCCAGGACAGAAACATCGTGGGTTTCTGTATTCAAGCAGTCAGGACATGGGGAGCAATCAGAGGAGAGAAACAGTAAGTACTGGGGCAGGCATATGAAATAGTGAAGAAATCACAGATTCAACATGTTGCATGATTGTCTTTTGTAGGTGGATAGAGATATGAAGAGAATGAATTGAATGTACAAAGGGCCAGACTCACAAACTACGCAGGTGCAAAGGAGGACCAGTGAGCAGAGGGAGCAGGCCAATGGCAAAGGGCAGACTCACATCCTACACAGGTGCAAAGCAGGACCAGTGAGCAGAGGGAGCAGGCCAACAGCAAAGGGGCAGACTCACATCCTACGCAGGTGCAAAGGAGGACCAGTGAGCAAAGGGAACAGCTGATGGCAAAGGGCAGACTCACATTCTACACAGGCACAAAAGGAGGACCAGTGAGCAGAGGGAGCAGGCCGATGACAAAGGGGCAGACTCACATCCTATGCAGGCACAAAGGAGGAGCATGAGCAGAGGGAGTAGGCCGACGACAAAGGGGCAGACTCACATCCTACGCAGGCACAGGGGGACCAGTGAGCAGAGGGAGCAGGCCAACAGCAAAGGGGCAGACTCACATACTATGCAGTGCAAAGAAGGACCAGTGAGCAGATGGAGCAGGCCAATGGCAAAGGGGCAGACTCACATACTACAAAGGTGCAAAAGGAGGACCAGTGAGCAGAGGGAGCAGGCTGATGGCGAATGGGCAGACTCACATGCTACACAGGCACAAAGGAGGACCAGTGAGCAGAGGGAGCATGCCAACAGCAAAGGGGCAACTCACATTCTATGCAGGTGCAAAGGAGGACCAGTGAGCAGAGGGAGCAGGCCAATGGCAAAGGAGCAGACTCACACGCTATGCAGCGCAAAGGAAGACCAGTGAGCAGAGGGATGGGCTGACAGCAAAGGGGAAGACTTACACGCTACACAGGCACAAAGGAGGACCAGTGAGCAGAGGGAGCAGGCCGGCGGCAACAGGGCAGACTCACAAACTATGCAGGTGCAAAGGAGACGAGTGAGCAGAGGGAGTAGGCTGACAGCGAAGGGGCAGACTCACATACTACAGGGGCACAAAAGGAGGACCAGTGAGCAGAGGGAGCAGGCCAATGGCAAATGAGCAGACTCACATCCTACATGCAAAGGAGGACCAGTGAGCAGATGGAGCAGGCCAATGGCAAAGGAGCAGACTTACACGCTACACAGGTGTAAAGGAGGACCAGTGAGCAGAGGGAGCAGGCTGGCGGCAAAGAGGCAGACTCACACGCTACGCAGGTGCAAGGAGGACAGTGAGCAGAGGGAGCAGGCCAACGGCAAAGGGGCAGACTCACATCCTACACAGGTGCAAAGGACCAGTGAGCAGAGCAGGCTGGTGGCAAAGGGGCAGACTTACATGCTATACATGTGCAACAGGAGGACCAGTGAGCAGAGGGATCAGGCTGATGGCAAAGGAGCAGACTCACATGCTATGCAGGTGCAAAGGAGGACCAGTGAGCAGAGGGAGCAGGCTGATGGGCAGACTCACAGACTACACAGGTGCAAAAGGAGGACCATGAGCAGAGGGAGCAGGCCAACAGCAAAGGGGCAGACTCACATCCTATGCAGGTGCAAAGGAGGACCAGTGAGCAGAGGGAGCAGGCCGACAGCAAAGGAGCAGACTCACATTCTATGTAGGTGCAAAGGAGGACCAGTGAGCAGAGGGAGCAGGCAACAGCAAAGGGGCAGACTCACATCCTATGCCGTGCAAAAGAGGACCAGTGAGAAAGGGAGCAGGCCAACAGAAAAGGGCAGACTCACATACTATGCAGGCACAGAAGGAGGACCAGTGAGCAGAGGGAGCAGGCCAGTGGCAAAGGGCAGACTCACATCCTACACAGGTGCAAAGGAGGACCAGTGAGCAGAGGGAGCAGGCCAATGGCAAAGGGGCAGACTCACATACTACACCACCGGTGCAAAAGGAGGACCAGTGAGCAAAGGGACTGGCCAATGGCAAAGGGGCAGACTCACAAACTACGCATGTGCAAGGAGAACCAGTGAGCAGAGGGAGCAGGCTGACAGCAATGGGGCAGACTCACACGCTATGCAGGTGCAAAGGAGAACCAGTGAGCAAGGGAGCAGGTCAATGGCAAAGGGGCAGACTCACACGCTATGCAGGCACAAAGGAGGGCCAGTGAAAGAGAGAGCAGCCAACGGCAAAAGGGCAGACTCACAAACTACACACGTGGGAAGGAAGATGAGTCAGTCTGGCCAGTTGGTGAGAACTGTGCTATCTTACCGACTACCATAGTGTTCAGGAAGTTCAGCAGTCCATGTGTGTTCTCCTTGTTGGTCATGTTACTCACCATGTTACTGCAAATATGTTGTATCAAGTTCCACATGCTTGGCACTCCTGAGCCTAGTTTTACACCTCCTGAAAATAGGGAAAATGCATCAATGGAACGAATTTCAATATGTGCCCAATGATACCATTTGAAGTATTGTATCTCAAGACCCTTTATCAAAATCAATCATCATGCCCTGTTAGCAAAGCAACTACTCACCAATACAAACACCAGAATCCACACGCTTCAACATATTGCGGCCCCACACCACGATAGTAATGTCTTGATTGTTGGCCCAGTCAAACACTCCTCAGTCAAGTCAATCAGTTGTTGACATGATTTTCCTGCATCAACTGTAGGCAACTCCATCCCTGAAGAAGGTCAGCTCACAGTGAACGGCATCAAGGGTAATGAGCATGCCACTAGTTCGTCAGAAATGCTGTGGTGCTGTCAGCAAGGCCCACGCCCCTCAACTCTCCCTCAAGTTCTTCACGCGGTTAATGACCTCAAGTTCTGCCTTCCTGCGCACTTCTTCTTAACAGACCGGTTGCGAGTGTTTTCTGGGAAGTCCATGAGCAACTGGGATGTTTCCTTGGAGACAGCCCCATCCTGCTTCGTAAATATCACAAACACTGGAGCTACACCTTGTCAATCAAAGCCTCAGTGCCGCTTCTTATTTGCCACTCACCCGTTCCCTTCAACAGCCGGAAAATATCCCTTTCATTTTCAAACAGCTCCCGACAGTCATCAAGAGGAAGGCACATCCTGAAAAATGTGTCAGAAAATCCATGTTGCATGTCCGAAACTACAACATGGATACCATTATGGCATGTAGCTGATCTCGAAGATCTGTCGTGCCAATGACCGCTCGTGCACGAACCGTTGGACAGTGGAGAGTTCTGTGGCTGAGCCCGCTTCGACACCACGTGAGTCGTGAAAAGACAAATCCCGGCCTGGAGCGAAAGCGGATCTCATCATCGATGTTGTGCAAACCGCGCTTTGGGCCTTCAGAGAACAAATAAAACAACAGATTAAGAACATACACTCTCTGGCCTTCCACTGTCTGGATCGACTCGATCAGATAATTGAATCCTTCAACAGTCGACGAACCTGGCCAGACAATAACTTCCCACCCCCCACCAGATCCCCGCCTCGCCCATGGTGGCTCCCGTTAGTCTCTCAAGTATGTCGTTTTGCCGGCATTTGCACGGCCAAGGATAAGCACACGGAATTTCAAATGTCGGTCGTTCCAGAACGATAAGTCATTCTCAGAGTGGGTTTCGGCGTCGGAATTCATCGAGGGCAAAAGTGGGAGCCGAAGAGAGATCACCTACGTAGATATGCCAGAAGATCCGATACTAAAGGCACTTCACACGCAATCATCGCATTGAAGGCTGGAGCATCAGTGAGCTCTTCCGCCGTGTGTTCTCTTGTTCCACATTTGGCAATGAACTTCACAGCTTGCTGAGATCACCTACGTAGATATATATGCCACAAGATCCGACTCTCAAGGCACTTCACACGCAATCACCGCATTGAAGACTGGAGCATCAGTGAGTTCTCCCTGTAATCGGTTGTATTTGATAAAGGCAGCGCCCCCGTTGACAGATGAAACCCCACTCACTTGGAACTCAAGATCCGTCGCACTTAGCAGCACCAAGATCGCGAAATTGGATCGAAGAAATACAAAATTAATGGCACAAGGCAGATATGTAGTCCTCAGTCTACGGCAATGAGTTTGACAGCTGCTATCGTATTTCACAGAAGTACGGCGGCCCGGTTGACTGATGAAGCTGTGCCTCAATTGGAACTCAAAGATCCGTCACACTTAGCACCAAGATCGTGAAATTGGATGGAAGAAATACAAATAAATGGCATAAAGGCAGATATGTAGTTCTCAGTCTAGGGCTCCCGAAGCGCCTCTATCGGCATCCAAGACTCGTCGAATCTCTCCTCCGTCATTGCCCACTGTTCAGGTTTCATACTGTTATCCATTATAATGTCTGTGATCGTCTTGATGACAACGTCTGCGTCAAGTGGCCAAATGTTCCCCCTCCGTCCACCCATGCTTGATGCTGACAGCACGGGGCCCGTGCGACTTTTGTACATCCAGAGTGCGCTATGACGAGTGCGATTTTGATCAGTGTTGACCTCGGGAAAGCGCAAGATAGAAACAGGGTGTCCATAGTGAGCGTCAGGTCGATGATGAATGCTACTAGACATCGGACGGAGCTTTTCCTGGGATCTTATCGTCAGAGGGGTGCATATGACGAGGTGCTCAAAGTCACGTACGTCTTCTTGAACGTCCCTCGTACCCATTCCGCGAACAGAACAACCACCGCTGTGGGACCAGCAATGACGATGTCGGCCGAGTTTTCAATGATTGCTTGTACGGCCTTGTCGGTCAAAGGATAATTGTTTCTGCAAGTACATTAATATTTTCACAATTAATCATAGGCATTGAAGTAAACGCATACGTAGCCTGTCGGATAGATCTTCCACAGAGCTGATAATAAGGCCAAGAACTCTGGTTTTTGCAAATGCTGGACGTTGGCGAGAATAAGGGAGGAGCTTCTCCTGCGATCGAACGCCACCCACCTTCTCAGGATCGTGCATGTTCCATGCATGACGATATCTTTCTACAACACCTCCAGCACACTTCTCATCTTGAAGCGAGAAAGATGTCGGAGATAAGGCCACGCCAATATCCTGTTCAATTCGTCAAACCATGATTCAATTTGATCCGCTTCGAACTTTCCGTCCAACGCTGGCGGGAAATTGAATCAGGACTTCGGATTCACTTTGAGAGTCAAGAGTATTACCGAATCGATGCGTCAATACTTGCTTGAGGACTGGGCCGTTGAGCTATAGCCATTCAATCCAGACATTGTCTATTTTTGTGAGTTCAAGGGCGAGGTTGACCAAATCTGCTATCGTCGTCTTGTAACGTGGGTCGGTTGCTGCTGACGATGAAAAATCAATGGAGTTATCTACGACAGGAAAGACACGCGCTTGATGTTGCAACCCTTCTGGGGGGTTCCGAGAGCGTCAGGGCACATAACGGCTTGAAACAAAGGTCCTGTACTGTCGAGGCCACGATGGTATCGAGCTCTGCTTCAAACTGCTCGTCATCTATCTCCTGGCCTCGCTGTTCTAGCCGTTTCTCTAGTTTGTTCCCCTGATCCTCGCGAAGGACATCAAGCTTCGTGAAAACGGACAATAATCGGCACTGAGAGGTCGAAATGAGGAGGGAAACTATGATATTTTGAAGACGCACAGTTCCCTCGATATTCCAGCAAAATTCTTTCTACACCTTTCTCGAAGAGTCCGATCGCCTGCGCGAAGGGCTTATTGATATTGTGCACTCCGGGAGTCACACAGGGCTCATCTGAGTCGCACATCGTCGCATGAGTTCCATACCCGAGTCCTGCATCAGAAGCGATTGAAGTCGCGAAATGATTCTGCGGCGGTATTTTTGCGCATTTCCCGGGATAAGTATAGCCAACCTACCTACAAACATGTTTGCGCGCCGTCGGGGTCGGTCACGATGGACAATTCGAAGCCCGCAAGGCGACGTGTGCGGTCCGAGGTCTGTGGAATCGAGCCTCGCCCATAAGCTTTGGGTGCAAGAGTCACCATCGGAGATTAAAGCGTAAGAGTTAGAACCGCGTCTTCCAGATTACTCCGGCAACAGCTTCGATGCCGCGCCTCGAGCTGCAGGGATGGTGAGGCTCGTGGGTGGATTGGGTTCCGAGGGCCTTTGCTGATAGAACCCGTAAAAAAGCGACAAATGGAAAGAAGTAAACGGGTACGCTGGGCGCGCGGGCAGAGAGCGAGATCGTGATTGTAAGTAGTCGGCATGGCACCAGTTCGCCGCGCCGTAATTGAATACGATGAAGCTTCTGGCGCCCGTGTTGAGATCAGGGCCGTACGGCTGCTATAGATATGTAGCAGTGATTGGAGAAGGGATGCGAAGAAACGGCGGAAAACGGAAAGAAAGGGAGTGCGCCAAGCCCTCACCAAAGGTCGCCAGTACCAGGAAGTCGGGGCGAGACAAGATCGTCTGCAAGTCATGAAATTGTGATCGCAGAGCCTTCGAGCCTTTTGAGCGCTAGAACTGTCGGGACCTATCTCAAACCCTATATAATTTCCGCCGAAAACCGTGCTGTGTATGTAGTCCTCGCCGGACGGAGAACCAGAACGAGTGGACGGATGCCGCTCAGAAAGGAATGCGAAGAAATAGTGGGAATTCGGACGAACAGTCGTCCAATGGAAACACACAGACTTGGAATAGCAACGGCTTCCTGCAATGGCGGAATCAGCTTCGCGCGTCACGTCCGGGGTTCCTCTCAAGCGTCGACGAGATATAACGCATTTAAAAGATGTTGCCCGAGCCTTCCCGATATTCCGCGACGACAAGAATACGCGCCGTGACCGTCGAACAGCGAGTTGGGAGTACACCGCGAGCCAGTTTCAGAACCAAGCGCATAGCAAAACCAAAGAAACAGCCTGAGACATGGCGGTTCGAAGTAAGAAGATCGCCGATCAACCAAATTATCTCGGCACCACCGCCTTATGATGTAACTAGGTATACGAGGTGACAAGTCGAATAATCCAGAGAAATACGGTGGATACTGGGCAGAACAAGGCAGGGCGAGTAGATATCGTCAATAGTGCTGGGAGATAAACCAACAAATCAATCCCATGATTCTAGTGGACTGTAGAAGCCAATTTATCACTATACGTACGTGCCTCTTGCGCATATGTGCCCCCGCGCGGTGCCCACCGTCATGCTCGTGCCCTCCCGCCCGCTCTCCCCTTCTCTCCCTCTCCTCCGCCACTCCTCGACCCCGACCGCACCCGCGCCCGCGCCCGCAGCCGTTGCCGTCACCCCACTCGCGCTCCCATCCTCTCGTACGCCAATGCGCCGCACCTCCGCCATACGAGTCTATCCTTCGTCCCACCCTCCCACCTCCCTTCTGTTTGCATGGGAGGTATTCACCTTCAGTGTGCCGACGCTCGAGGAGCGCGCTCTATTCACTCTCGACCGCGCGGGTTCGTCTGTCGCTCGTCGACCGGCAGCCGGCCATCGGCGAAGGGAGAGGAAGGGAGGTGTGTGGGATCCGCTCTCATCCTCGCTAGCACATCCTCCTAGCGTTCCCGGCTAGGAGATGGCAAGGAATGGGGAGGGGAGGATGGAGGGGAGCACGTGGGTGGCTACGGACCGTACGCGACGACGAGCACCGGCCAGCGGGGTGGTGTACGAGGTCGATGTCAAGGCAGAGCTGCCAGTAGAGGAGTTGGGGCGTGCAAGGCCGATGTACGTCGAGGCGCGTCGCGGGAGCGGGGATGCATAGATCTGCTGCCTGAGCCTGCCTCGCCTTGTCGGAGTCGGAGTGCGGTACGTGGTGCGCTGCCGGTATACGAGCTACGGTGGACTCGATGTACGATGATGATGAGCGCACCAGGACACGAGCGCAGGTGCTCCGGCCAAAGAAGGGAACGCAAACAGCGGCGCGTGCGTGGACGGGTGGTGATGCACATGCCCGCGGTTGTCGAGTGCGACGGATCTGCTACCCTCGATGGCGAGGTGGGCGAGGCGAGCCAGCTGCGGTAGACTCGCTGCGAACAGGTCGCGGCGGAGGTCGGCGCGTGCGGAATGACGACGAGGCGGACCCAGACGCACAGATGCGCGCGGAGCGGGGGCGATACCCATGCCCATGATCATGCGCGCGCGGCGCGGTGTCGAGCGCAACGGGTCTGTAGTCTCCCGAGTCCGAGTCCAGGTCCTGCTTCGGCTGGGGAAATCGGTGTCGGTGGCGATGTCGGTGCTGGCTGGCGGGGAAAGTGAGGGTTCCACTCCCGCCGCGGCTGACGGGCGCGGGCACGGGCGCGGGCGGGGCAAGGGCACGCGCACTGGTACGGGGATACGTGCGAAGAGCACGGCAGCGCGCGCGAGACAAGGTCGTCGGGAGGGCGCGATGCCCATGCGCGGCGTACGCGGGGAAGACTGGTGCGAAAGCACGACTCGGATGCTAACGCGCCCCGTCCCCTCTCGCACGTCCTGCACGCCCGTACTCTCTCTCCTCCCTCCCTGCTCGTGCCCGTGCTTGTGGCTGGACAATTCATCGTAATTGCACTCGTGCTTGAGCCTGTGAAGAGACCATGACGAGTAAGTGGATAATCTACGGAGAATATTCGTGTGCGCAGAAAAGCGCACCGAAAGAATTCCAAAGTAAAAGACCGGGAATGAGGGAAACGCACCATCGCGATCTGCCGCAAGAGCACCCACACAGGACGTGACGCAATTGTAGTCACCGCATCGTCGGCTGCCCTGCCAACTCATGTATCAGCCCACACGCCAGCGCGGCTCGAGAGGGGGGATTCGTACCCAACGACGACAAAAACATCCACGGGGAGGCGGTGGGGCGCTTCCGTTTCGCACTTTGTGATGGAGCACACGCTAGCTCCCTCTCCACCTGCCGCTTCACGGGCTGACTGCGCCCATCTCGACGGCTCAAAGCTGGCTGCGCCTCGCCCACCTACGGCAGATGTCAGTCGCGCAGCTTCTCTAGACCATGCGCCGGTGCGTGTAATGGCGCGCGAGATAAGACGAGGAGGTGCAGAGGAGAAGGTGCTACACTTCTTGGCTTCGAGTTTTGATTTCGGGTTCGCATTAAGTATCCGTTTTCTGCGTCGAGGGCTGCGAGAAGGAATGAAGTGCCAATTACAGGGTTATGACCATAGAAGAGACGCGCAGCAGAAGAAGATAGCCAAGTTGGACGGGGACTGGATGAGCTGGGATGGCGGTGGCGAAAAGGAACGGCAATGGCATCGGGGAATTGCCTGAATCGGGTTGTGATCCGGCGAGATGCAATCGGCAATCGGACGCAACACCTATAAAATACTACTTAGTCTCTTGCACTGACTTCCCACTCGCAACCTCATTCTGAAGTAATATACGCCGCCAAAATTCTCCGAGCCTCAAATTATCAATCCAGCGGCTGCTCTTTCTTCATCAAGGCTTCAAGCTTCAAGTCTCATCCCTTTCCAGTGTCCACCCATCGTCAAACCTCGAAGCCCTCGTTCAAAGCTGCTCGCACCTTCATCGTCAAAACCCACAAGGCATTCGTTATACTTAAGCCCCGCTGCCTGCAAGATTCCCCAAACGGCCGTCGCATACGACAGCAACTACCTCTCTGACCCATCGAAGTAGACTCTGAGAGCTGAATCTTCTGGGGTGTAGGCCTATAGGTGCGTCGAGCTTGCTAGCCCCTTGACTTCTAATCTCGACCCGAGATCAAGACAAACATGAGCCGAGAAAGTACATTCCCTACAGACACACTAGAGGGCTCGCATAATTATATACATTCGGAATGCAATCCGGTTTTCAAATTCCACTGGTGATCTGATTGCATATGCGAAAGCCAGAAGTACTCGACGTGTAGCCGAAGGTGTAAGCCATCCCGCGCCGCCAGCTGGAGCTAGCCTCACGGTGAGGCCATTCATTTTGGAATCTAGCAGCAACGCTGAATGCATCTGGCTGCCACTTTCCGGCATCTAACACACATGTCGCAGAAATCTGGCGGCTAGCCAATTTCCCAGCACCTGTGTAGTCATCCTGTAGTATATTCCGCACACCAAAATTCTCGTCGCAATTCGTCAGGTGCCGCGGGATGAACAGAATGTGCGGGTACTTTGCGGAAAGTATCCACTTTTTTCAACTTGTTCTTGCCATGCTCATTAGAAAGCGCTAACCGACCAGCAAGGCCGCGGAAGCACGTGATGCACATGATTATTTAGAAATCCAAGACGTAGTGCGGTTGGTGGAATCATGCGGCATAAACACTTGAAACAGAGCACAAAATATTTATTGGAATACTCTAGAATGGCATATCATCTAAGGAAGGAATAAATAATTAAGTAAGTGAAAGGGTGAGCCGCGCGGCGCGAATGGTAACAGTGATTAACAAGTCAACGATGTGGAGATTGCGTGGAGAACGTAGGGGGGCAGTTGGGGGTTCAAGGGATGACACAAAATGGAATAAAGTAGGCAAGGGCCGGGGAAATCTGTTAGGGAGGGGGATGAGACGGGTGGCAATGAGGGATCAAGTGGCAATGATAGCATCCGAGATGTACAAACGCGCGCGCGGGTCTTTTCTGCGAGCACGATGATGTGTGGGGAGGTATGTGAGCACGTTTGTATAAGGAGAGTTCGATGGTGAGTTAGTGGTCGTGGTAGAGGTGAAAGTAGTCTTGTGTTTACCACGGGGTTGGATTGGAGTGCGTCGTTATTATGTAATCTTATGTCAGCATTCTCCGATTCCCTTCCCTTAGCACAACACCATTCAAATTCGATGAATTTTGGTGGCAGACAACATTTAATACCCCCTATCTAACCTTCTGTCTATTCAGAATATTAATAAAGTGCGTAGAACTTGTTGCCCTCGAATATCCGGTTTGATTTGGGTTTGATCAAGCCGAAATTTTGGCTGAAGCATAAAATCAATGAAAACTTAAAAGATTCCTTAAGGAAAAATTGAGGCAGGTAAGAGGAGTATCAAAATGAGTATCCGGTGGTTCCTGCCGCAACAGACGTGTTATTAACACGAAACAAAAGGTTGTAGACGCCAGGATTCGAACACACGCGGGGATGAATTACATAATAAGAAAGCACTGCGATCGGACCCCCGCGGTAACCAACAGACTCTATACAGCGAGGTACGAGCTTGGTTAGTATAGAGCGTCTGTCTATGAGAGACTAAGGTGAAAGAGCGTTTGATGCTTTCAGACACCTTGACATTCACGTGTGCCCGTTTGCACGTGCATCCGCGGCCTTGCTGGTCGTAAAGCGCTTCCTATGCTCATTGCGCACAAGTTGGTGCGGCACAACGAACCAACTTACAGAACTAAATTCATACCTCTTCAAATTCATAGTTCCACATTTCCAAACTAGTGCTGTCCATAATACGATATGAATATGATTTTGGCATATCATATTATATAGATATCATATCACACATCCAGGCTCATGTGCCAACCCAGGAGGCGGGCGTTGCCCAATCGGGCAACGCCTTTTTCCCATGCCATTACAGCACTGACAGCGGTTACAGTGTAGTCATCTTTTTTTCCCATGGTATTACAGCGCTGACAGGGGCCGGGCGTATCACATACAAAGAGTAGGGATAGGTTTTACTGTTTGAAAGTGAATCTCCTTCACTATTTGCAGCTGTGGAAGGTGCGTGGCCTTCAGAGGAATGAATTTTTTATTCACTATCATGGAATATCACCTACACACAGGTTCAGTAGTGCTATCACCGGCATCTGACATTGCACAGTGTCCTCCGCATGCTCAGCCGTCTGTCGAGAATGCACAGACTCCTTCTCATTCCCAACCTAATCACTACTCAATTGTATTCTTACATTCTTCTCTCTCAAATATCAGTTTCTTGTAAATATTGTACATGGTATACATTGTATGTGAATTTAATTGATTTCTTTGTCCCTGTGCTTCGGCCCTAGCCGGTAAATTCTGTGTGGGGGAGCGGGAACCTCGCTCTGGTCATGTCCACAGCCACACCTCTTCCGCCACCAGAACCAGAGCACTGGTTTTTCTGCCGGCAGTTAAACCAGAGGCAAACAACACATTGCTTCCTGGGCTTCTGCAGAGGGACCGGCCGTGAAGACTGGTGGATGCCGATTGCATGGTGCATTGTGGTATTCACATTGGAAGTTCCTATACTGGAGACCACAAGAACACTCTGCATCATTGCAGAAGATGCTTGTGAGTTCTGGTGCAAAGGTTGGGGTGCAGGGGAATTGTCTACGACAATCATATCACCCTCGTTCCCTCTTTCTGGAGCCAAATCAAAGGAAGGGAGGTATACTGCATCTGACTGGGACTGGCCTGGCTTGTCCTTGAGCGCCATTGAATTGAAAGATGTGGTGTCCATTCCGATGCCTGGAACATCTGGGAGAGTAATTAATGACTGATATCATACAGAATCAAATTTGACCATACTTTTGAAATAAACGGATGTGTCAATCTCGACAGCTGGGAGGACAGATGCCCGAGCACGAGTGGGACCAGAGGCCATATCCATCCAAGGCTTCAAAGCCTCGGCATTGGCACCGTCCATGAGCGCTGCTTGTGTGGTAGTCCATTGCAGTGCTTTCTTGTGATGTCGCTCGAGTTGTTGTGGAATCTTGTAATAAATGTGTCTGTCGAAATGGGTAATGGGCTCTGCTTGCCCAATGTCTTGATTGTTGACATCTTCGTTCCAATCCTTGGTAAATATGTCCCAGTCAATATCCTTGTACGCCTCATGAGAAGCAGAAGGCTTTTCCACTGCACTTCGCAGCCTGTATATCATCTTGTTGATCATGGCCTTGAACTTCACGCACTCAGCCTTTGTGCAGACCGGAAGAACTGGATGTAGTGTGCGCCGATGTATCTGGTAGAATCGGAATTGATTGGTTGGCCTAGTTGAAAGACGAATAAGGATGTTAAGAGGTGTATCACGATCGTGTGGGAGCGAAATAATGTTTGCAGCAGGCAGTGTTGTGATCTGATACTTTGCAGCAAGTGAAGAAGCAATTGGAGTAATCCCAAAACTTTCCGATGTAGCAATTCGAGTCGAGAGTAGGTGGGGAGTGGGGAATGATGTGGAACAGTTTGTTGCAGCTGCTAGTTCCGCAATTTCGTCTCGAAGCCAGAGGTCTGAGTGACCTTTGTAGGTCTTTCCTGTGCGGTTCTTGTGACCGACCTAAACCTATCAAGGCATGGACTAGGGAAAGAAACACTGCACTCACTGTAATGTTCCGACGATATGCAAATGTTATAATCAATGCCTCGCCGAAAACTCACCTTGTGGCTGATCACAGTATATTACTTGTGTCGCTTTGTGTCCATGTTCCTTTAGACCCTTTTCGATCCCCTGATAAGCCCTTCCAGAAAGAACATTGACTTTGTCAAGCACAAAGTTGTGGCTCGAACTTCTTCAAACTCGTTTATAACACTGTATAATGCAGTGTGAACTGGTTCGCCTTTCAGCTTCCCTGTATGGTTGACAATCTGGATAGATATATGAAAATCGATGCGAAATAATATTGATAGGAGGTCTTACCCAGAATGTATGATCTCCAGAAAGCTTCTCGCCAGGTAGAGCTGCCATAGCACGGTCCATAAAGATTCGGTGCGCAGCAAACCAGTCAACAAACATTGAGCGAATGTATTTGACAGATAGACTGAAGCCGCCATATGCCAAGGGATCATCAAAAGAAGAGAATGTCTTCTTAGGACGAATGCCATATTGGTCAACAGCAGCAAGCCACATGAGTTCACGCCCAGCATGAACTCGGTACTGTGTCTCAGAGAAAAGCTCAGAATAAGGGCCTGGCCCAAAACGCGATGTGAACAAGCTAACTGCCTCAGCCATTACTTCTTTGTCAATTGCACTTCGTGTTGAGAGGTAAGCTGGAGATGAATTAAGGAATGGCATGTAAAATTCAAAGTATAAAACTAACCCGGGAAAGCAAGTTGCACCAGTCGAGGTAGTTGGCTCAAAATTTGAACATCAGAGCCTTTATAGTGCCTTCCACATCCTGGGTCATTTATTCGGTCATTGTTGCAATGAAATCGGTTTGTGAATAAGAAATAATCTGTTGGACGTCGACGAACACGACGAGCAATAGGATTATCATTCAACCCTACAAGTGTGTCAAAGAAGCGATTTATTGGTCATAGAATTCATACCATTGAGCCCCAGACGATAACCACATTCACATTTGAATATTATGTCTGGGCAAAGCAGATGCGGCAGCCAGATAAAAACGTCGAGATAGTAGAGTGCATCGGGTTTGAAACCTTCAGGATCGACAAGAGCATCTCTCAATGCAAACAAAGCATGCTTCGGAAAATCCCAGAGCTGTCCATTTTTATAGCAGAGTGGTTGACCATAGGTACGGATCTCATCTGAAATCCTGCTCTTGACATTCTGAAGGTAAGTGCGAAGAACTGAAGTCGGACCAGGCTCCGCATTTCCAGTTTCTTCAGCAGCAGTGGCAGCATCAGCTTCACCATTTGGCTGCTCCTCCGCGGCACTTAGGCCTGGGAGCTCATCTTCAATGAGATCTTCTCCTGATGCAACACCGGCATTCGGACCATTGATGTCCAGGAAGTGAAGTTGATCTATTAAATTCCTCAAGGCTGTCTCACTGAGATGGTCTGGCAAAGAGTCTTAGTAGTGGGAAATTTCAAATATGTAATTTACATACCAGACCCATGAGGTGCAAAAGCTTGATGAACAGGTATATTGTTGCCTGAGCTTGTGTTTGGTTGATCAGATGGAACCTGTAGACCATGATTTGGATGTGACGACTGGCGGGAAGGGTCTTGCAGAGGGATTCCCCGTGTGTTTTGACGTGGTTGGAGGAAAGGAGCAATGCGCGCCGGGGGCTGAGGTGGCTGTGGCTGTGATGTAGTTGGAAACTGGTTGGACCGGTTGAGAAACTGCTGCTTGAACTTGGGCTTGTGATGAGCGAGCCTCTTGGGCTTTCAGTGCAGCTTGCTCTGCATGCCACTCTTTGGTTTGCGACCTGATCCGTTTCGACGCCCCACCATGTTTATTTGGTAGGTCCTCATCCATAGTGCTCCAGTAAAGTGCTAAGCAGTGCCCAGTGGCCTTGGAGAACAGCTAGTCCAAGAGGTACGATGTGCAAGATGACGGAGACAAGATGGCAGAGATAAGAATGTCAAATTGGTTGGTGTTGTTATTCTGCGGAGGCTATGACGATGTTACTATAATGGCACTTGCACATCAAAATGCACTAAATTAAGGCTCCAACCATTTCCATTTATAAACGTTTATACACGGTTTTAACCGTTTTCGTTTCCATTTAATTTGGCCAAGGGATCAAACGGTTTGGAAACCGTTTTTAAAACGGTTAAACGGTTACCGAAGTTGAACCACCTCGAGGGGTTGGACCGACGAAGATCTGAGTGCATCTTAGGTGTCAAGATGTTTCCTGAGGTGTATTTCAACCCCCTTGAAGGAAAACTATTGATATATCCACTACTGTCGCGCTCAACGGCGGAGCACATTCCGGTTATAGTAATTGATGGTTCAACGTCATCAGTTTGATGCGCAATCACCCACCGCCGCGGCGCGCGATTGTCTGCTCTTGGACGTGAATATTGCTGGAATGCCTGTAAAAAATCAACTGACCAGAGTAAATGTTCCCAGTTTGTGTAATATATAACCAGCTAGGTTTTTTGGTGCTTGTCAATGAACTTCGAGGCTTGAACTGTTAAACACCCGTTGCCGGACTTTGTTTCTATCCAGTGTGAGTACTGTGTGAATTAAATTGCTAAATTTACAAGTCAATATGATCCCCTTGTGTTTGCCGTAGAAGTGTGAAACTCCAAGGGACAATATAAAGGATACCACACATGACCGGCATCTGATAGTTCA
The DNA here is from genome assembly GCA_029378375.1 of Mycena olivaceomarginata. NCBI lineage: Eukaryota > Fungi > Basidiomycota > Agaricomycetes > Agaricales > Mycenaceae > Mycena > Mycena olivaceomarginata. The sequence continues at coordinate 148,581 of JARKIC010000942.1, read as the reverse complement.
CCCCCTCAGGTGTACCCGAAAATTACTGTTTGTAAACTGCTTTAAACTGTTTTTAAACTGTTTTTAAACCATTTCCATTTAATTTGCCTGGATCACTACACGAAAACTAAATGATTGGAGCCTTACACTAAATGCGCTCGCTTTCAATCGATTCTGGTCCAATTGTCTTCGGAAGTAGCGTGGAATGAACCGACAGGTGTGCCTGCCAAGAATACGAAAAAAGATTGAGGACATTTGGATGGGTATTGGGCGGGAAATCGCCCCGAGTGGTAAAAACCACTGACTTTGCCGCTCGGGGCGGATTCTCGCCCAATACCCATCCAAATGTCATCGGGTTTTTATATATTCTTGGCGGGCACGCCTGTCGGTTCAATTCGCGGTACTTCCGAAGACGATTGGACCAGAATTGAGTGAAAGCGAGTGCATTTTTGAACTTCTAGTGCATTTTGATGTGCAAGTGCCATTATAATAAATCCGGTAGGCTGTGCTTGACAGCGCTGACAGATTGAACTGTATGTAAGATCTTGAATTTCGCATTGATCCGGACATTGCCTGATTTCCCGATCCAGCAACGCCAGGTTTCAAGCGGGAATCACCGAAATTCAAGTGGGCAATGTGAGTTTACAGTGTTTGAGTGGCTTTGAACGTAAAAATTCACCAGTAAATTGGAACTATATACTTAATGATACTATTTGATATTCTCTTGTTTCTCTCCCTTCTTTCAACTTGAAAAACTTGAAAAAACCCGGCCACCTCCTGACATCGCCCATAAGCCCACATCCAGGCTCCGTATCGTATCTGTATATATTATCTCCGTATTTATTAATACGTATCATGATATATTATTGATATATCATTAATATTCGTGAATGTTCAGCACTTCCGTCCAGTTAAGCCCTTCGCCGAGGCCAGACTTGAGTCGTTCCTTGGTTACAATACCCATCGGGGGCAAACCCTGCAATACTCGGCGCTCAGCTTCCTGGAACTTTACCCACGACTGTGACGCAGGGCCGGACAGAAAATGCTGAGCGGGATGATTATGGTGTGTAGACATTGAATAATGCACATACGGAGTGGATTCCGAGCTTTCTCTTCATATGCCTTGATTCTGCGCATGATGATTTAATCAACAAGATCAAGAGACTGGCTAGGTACGTACGCAGCGGGAATGAGACGGAGCAAGGCTTCGACCCGAGGAAGCATCATCTCGACGTCGCTAGCCGTCACGGAATCAAGAGTGAGGTAATGCGTGGCCCATGCATGCGCCAAAATTAGTCCGTGCTTGCCGCGACACACAAGGGATATTTGGATTCGGGCAGGTCTGTTGCTGCTCTTCAGCTGAAATACACGCTCCCACTGGTTCGAGAATGCAGCGTAATTCCCGTCCTTCGCGTCCGATGGGAGTACTTGCGACTGGTGGGTCGTCGTCGGTATATTTGGGTGTCAGAGTTTTCGCCAACAGGCCGTCGCGTCGTCCAGCCGCAATTCCGGCGGCCCTTGAGTTGACTGAGAAGCTCAGTAGCCCTTGTCATCGCGGGAGAAGGAAAAATGTTTGACACTTGACAGGTCGTGGATGCCTAGTTCTGCCCAGTCCGAAACCATATTTTACTCACGGCTCTGATAACATCAGCTGTTCGGAACTTGCCATGATATCAAATAATAAGGATAATACGGGCCTTCCATATTATATTATATTCGTATCATATCGTATCATATCACTGGATATTATTGCCTTGAAATCCATCTCCTCTCCGTATCGTATCCGTATTAATACTGATATATCAATAATATATTATTTCGTATTATATTTTTGGACAGCACTATTTCATAGTGACGTTCCCGTCGCTGCCAAATATGCGCTTATCGGAGTTGGTCGTGTCGTTCAAGCCAACGACGAGAGGATTTTGAGTTGTGTCCGACATATATTCGATTGCCCTGTGGGGCGGTCAGCACGAAGTAATAAACGTGCCTACGATCTCACAGGTTATTGTCAAAGTGAGTGAATGTTGAATCAAAGTGTGCTGCCGACTGGGTATTGTTGGGATCGTTTATCTCAGGCACGGTATCCGGGAACGCTGCATGTTGCACACCACCAAAGGTGTGTCTGTAGACGTTAGGTTCAGAATTGTGGGTCTGAATAAGTAAAATACGTACCCGCATGCAACGAGACTGATCATCTCAGTTTGAGTAAATCCCTGGCGAGCGAAGGCCAGCTATATGTGAATCCAAGTCCTGCTGGGGTTCGGGCACGCCAGGGCGTTCGGCTCCGTAGCATCCACGCGTCCCCCACGGAAGGCAATTTCGGGGTCCTCCACTGTCAAACCAATTAAAACCAACTGATGTATTGTGTAATGAAAATGAAGACAGAATCACCAATTCTCAATCGCGACGATTGTGCCCAGTGCGAGACTGTCGGCCACTGCGATGCTTAGACACTGTGCAGTACCGTAAATGCTGTGGACCTACAGCTGACATATCGGCTAGCGGTAGTTTGAAGTGCTGAAAGGTATTATTAAACCCGTCACCGATATTCTGTGCAGATGGGGGTCAGAACCAAGCGCAGGAACCAGTGCGGTGCGCCTATCTCGGCGCGCAAACTTTCTTCCGCAAAGCGGATGGAGGCGTCCAGGCCTCCTGTACCGTCTGTGACGCTGTGTGTCGCCATATCATGGTACGCTGTGCGAACCCAGTCGGCTACATCAGAACGGCCGGTTTTGCTGGTGAGAACGTTGGGCCCGTCGAACAGATACCGGCCGCAGGGTTCGATGAAAACTGTAATCGCGCCTGAGTTATGACCATCCTGGTTGAACCGCAGAGATTCGAGAGCGTCTAGCTTCGGGGATGGCCAGACGTATGCGCTGGCGCCTAAAACAGAGAGAGAAAAGAGTGTGATACGCAGCATTTGTGTCGACGAATTGTTTTGTGGTAGCAGGCTTTTAAGTAGCTATAGGCGTCCTGCATCCCTCGTGGTTTCCGAAAAGTTCGTTGTCATCGAGACAATAGCCTGGAAATGCGCAGTAACTCCCACAGACGGTTTCATTTTGCCATGAAAGATGCGTGGAACCGAGGCGACTCACTGGTAAGCGTGCCTGGCGCGACTTTCTAACTGTGGGGCCTGGCTCTACGTGTGCTAGTATTAGTAACGGGTGTGAAAAGACCTCGGAATGTTTCTGAACCGATGAACTAGGGAGCATCGGATCTACATACCAAGATGATGATGATCTGAGGGGGGTAGTAGGCGCGCCGCATCCATTTGCAGATCAGGTCCCAACGCCTGGCTGTTATTTTTGGCGAAGCCGGCCTTTGCAGCCCGCCAGGATTACTTAGCGCTTGGCTGCGCTTGGCTGCATGCTCATTGCTTGGCTGATCATCATCCACGGCGTCGGCAGTATTCATTTTTTTCAACCATCCCGAATTGGCGAGTTGGGGCGGAGGGAAGAGATCCAGATGGATTTGGCCCCCGCAAGTGGGTTTTCATCTTATTCATGCAGGTCCGGCCAATTATTTTGCAGGGAAGTGAAGGTAGCTTGATCTCGAGGGTCTCGGAATGTTCCCGGATCCTCGAAAAGCTGTTGACCCACTCATACTTAATGGTTTCTAGACTATGCGATCACGCACAACCTCAACCCCGTTCATTTCAATGCAGAACCACTACAACGTCCTTCACCGCGAGGAGGAGCGCGAGATGATGCCTTCGCTCAAGGTACATCCATCCATTCTCCTTTTCCTTGTCTGGATTCTTTTACCACCGTCCAAACCTAGCACTTTGGCGTTGGCTCTATCCCCTGGTCTCCCCTTGCACGCGGTGCGCTCATCCGTCCGGCGGGCGCGGCAACATCTGCAGCGGAGGAGACATTACGCCAGGAAAGTGACGAGCTATCCCCGATGTGTACCTCACCCTCGGTGCGCTTTTGAAATGTGTCGAGATGTAGGAGCAGTGGTATTCCGTGAATATCTGATTGTGAAACAAGATCTGCCTCGAGTTGACCGCTCGACGCGAACAACGCGTACCACCTGACCGCGATGGGAAGAGAACGTGACACTGGCACTTTTTCTGCGCTCCATCGACCACGTCCTTGTCCGCTCACCGTCTTCGTCGTTGGTCCCGCAGTAAGATCAATTTCATAATGTAATCCATTCCCTCATATTTTCCGCCACCAGTATGGAAAGACCGTACGCGGATATCCTTTACACCAACATTGTGTCCTCGGATGAAGTGATGGGAGGTAGGTTCTAGTTGGAGACCCGGATTGGACCCGAAGGTTACTTGTATACTTGGTCGAGATCTCGGCACCAATGTTTCCTTCGTTGATTTCTTGATTTCTTCGGCACCTTGCCATCTCCCGGCTCCCTTGGCGGACGCGATTGTTGATTGGATGTGGTTTCCACTGGCTTCTGAGAGTGAACTTGAATAGCTCCGAGATGACCGAAGCACAATGCAGCGGCATATACTAGATCCGCCTGGGAGCGGTTGCAAATGTTAAGGTGGTGAAAAATCCAATTAGTTCGTCCGAAATTGAGTAAATCCTAAAGGGTAAGATCCCGCTTCGGAGAGGCCTTTTCGACGACATTTTACTTATGTAAACAGCTTTTCGGTGATCGTCCTGCAGTAATGAATTTTGAACTTCAACACTCACGACAATCTTCACAGAAAATATGATGCCACTGCCAACAGCGCATTAATGGGGTAGTGGTAACCTGGGTCGTTGCCATAGCTCAGCTGTAGAAAATTTCTCGACCCGCCGGGGGTTCGATTCCCCCTTAATGCATACCGCCAGTTGCTGTAATTTTTGGGGGATTTACGGCCTGGCTTGCAAATCAAACATTGATCGAATATTGATCCGGCCCGGGGACACCCCGGGAAAGTTCGCATGCTGAGCTTTGTCTGATTCGTCCGACTTCTCATTTTGCTGCTAGGCTTGGTACTTATAAACCACCGCGCGTATGCCATGTCCAGAAAACTCTCCCCAATCGTACAGAGATTTGGCGGATTCAAGGTGTCAAATCACGAGGGCGCACCTCTGCTGGCCATTCACGCCCACGTTGCGGCTCTTGTGTACTCTGCGCGCCGGATCGATTCGGTCTGCTTTACAACTGGGATGGGGATGAGGCGCGGGGAGAGCTGTTGCGGAGGTGTGTTATTCTGCGTTTTGTTATCGTCTTGCTCGTAGCTCTGGCTACGCGGGCCGAGCATCCCACCGGAGCCTGCGCACCGTGCTGCCGTTTGTAGTTCCCGCAGGTGCCACGCGTGCTACGCCCAACTCTGAGTCTCTGGCTCGGCCCGTCACTCGGATTGCTCTCCGTGTCCTCTCGATTTTTCCTGACCGTTTCTTGATTTCCAGCAGTCTGCGGGGCGAAAGGGAAACGTGGTGTCCTCGCCACCGACACCCGCTTCACGCATATCGGTACTACAACGACACCATGACGCGGGGCGGCGCGTATTGGGTACGTCCTCCCTCGTCTCCTTGTCTTCCTCTCGTTTGTCTTCTCCCTCCCCCTCATCGCGTGGTCTTTCATTCTGCTAATAGAAATCTTTCCAGTGTACTTCCGCTGCGTCCATCTCACCCTGAATTCAAGTGAGAGCGTCTGCCACCAGCGACCCACCACCCACGACCTCCGTCTCCTCTCTCCTCGAAACACTCGCTTACTCGCCACGGCCTCCTCACAGGCTCAAGCACGAGTGGCACCGGGTGGGATGGTACAATTACGATCGATGAGCTGTCCAAGCACGAGCGCGGGCACGGGCGTGCCGGACGACTTCGCATGTATGAGGAGACGGGGCGCGTTGCCATTGCGACTCTTTTTCGCGCGCTCCCAACGACCTCACGCCTCCCTTTCGCGAGCCCTCCCGACGACCTTGCCCGGCCCGCGCCATCCGCGCTGCTTACGCTGTCCGCGCGAGCGCCCGTGCCCGTGCCCTCACCGCGCCCGCGCTCGTCAACTGCAGATGGAGTAGAGCCCGCGCGCAGCATTGTTACCGCCAGCACCGACTTGCCCACCCACACCAGCACCGACGTCGCGATCCGCGAGTGCGGCACCGTCACCTCCTGAAGCAGGACCGGGACCTGCGGACTCAGATCCGAAGAGGCAGCGGGCCCAGTCCCGCTCGACATCGTGCCGCGCGTGTGAATTGGCACGGGTATCGCGCCCGCCCTGCTGCTCCGCACACGGTGTTCTTTCTCCTCACGTTGTCCCCCGCGCCTGCGCGCGCGTCCAGGTTCATCAGCTCGCACACCGAGTCTACGTCGCCCACCGCCCACAGCACATCACGCACACGCACTCAGACTCGAGACTAGCAAGATAATCGAGGCAGCGGACTCGGCTCACACGATACCGCGGGCGGGTGCATCACCCGTCCATACGCACGCGCCGTTTGCTTCGTCCATCGGGAGACGCGCTTGCGCCCGCACCCGGACCCGCACCCGGACCCGCCACAAGATCGAGGGAGAGGGAGGGAGCAGCAGGCCCCGCGCACTCGACGCCGCGGGCATGTGCATCACCTCCCGTCCGCGCGCACGCCGCTCTTTGCGCCCTGCCCCCGTGTCCTGGTCCGCTCATCCTCATCGCACATCAAGTCTTCTGCAGCTCGTGCGCCACCCGGAAGCGCGCAACGCACCACACTCTCACCCCGCCTTGCACACCCCCGACTCGTCTACCGGCTCCGCATCGGCCTCGACACCAGCCTCGTACACCGGTGCTCGCCGTACCGTACTTGCCGCTCACCTGCCTCAAATACTCCCCTCCCCCTTCTTCCCTCCGTTGCACATTCTCCGCTGCGCTGAGCGAGCCAAGAGTGGGAAGCGAATTTCACACGCCTCCCCCTCGTCTCCCTTCGCCGATGGCCGCGCGGCAACGCAATGCTTGAAGGAGGGGCAGAGCGGGCGGGTATGCGGTTGCCCGCCGAATGGGGCGTACCGCAGGCGCGCGCAGACGCAGGTGGAGGCGGGGAAGGGCGCGAGCGAATGAACGCTCGAGCAGCGCAGATCTGTAGACGGAAGGGAAGGAAGGGAATGGGGGATATTTGAGTAACGACGAGCAGGAGCAAGCGGAGGTGTGAGGCAGCCGGAGGTGGGGAGCGCAGTGAACAGGCTGCCCCGTAGTTCAAGTCTGTGTGTTTTCCCTTGTCTTTGAGTATCTCTGGAGTCTGATTGTTCTTAGAATGTAGCGCGCGACCTCGCCCCTAAATGTCATGAGATTGAATCCAAACCTGATGCTGCCACCCGAGGAACGAGGTTAACGTCTGTTGCCCACTATTTCTTCACCTTACTTTGAACAGCGTCCATCTAAACTCAAATCCGCCCTCGATCAATCTATTGCCAGCATAATAACACGATCTTCGGGGGGAATTCACAGTTCTAGTGCTCAGATTACCCAACAGCTCTGTAAGCGCAATCTCGTGGATCGCAGACGGTCTTATCTCCGCCACTGCCTTCCTGGGACTCACAACCTTTGTGACACAGCTTTTCCGCTGTTTCTTCGCTAGCACGCGCGCCGCGTACATGCCTATCACCCCCGGAAGCTCTGTCGCATTCAACCATGTACGATCCGGCGAACTGGTGCCACATCGACATATCTGGCTCTCGGCCCCCGCGCCAGCGGTCTCAATTACGGCCGGACGGGACTAATCTGGGCAGAAGTTCCCCGAGAATAACTTCCCATTTGCAGCCGCTGCGCAATAATCTGCCAGCTGTCGCGATATATATCAGCACGGATCGTGGCTCCGATGGTGACTCTTGCACGCAAAGCTCATGGGTGACTCGATTCCACAGAATTCAGACTGCCCCGAAGACGTTCAAAAATGCTCACAGACGCAGGTAGGTTGGCCATACTTATCTCGGGAACTGCACAAAATTAGCGTCGTAGAATCATTGGTGACTTCAATCGCTTCTGATGCAGGACTCAGGCACGCGTGGCTAACATGAGGCCTGTGTGCCCTTCCACTTCTCTTTGCTTCCTTTTGACTACTGAATGTCTTCTACCAGTGAAGCCGTCCTCGTGCCCTGCACAGATATCCTCCGCCAGGAATGCCCGCGGTGCGCATCCACGCTCTCCTCCGCGTTCCAAACTAACGCATCGTGCATGCCAGCATCAAGCATGGGTGGACGGATGGGGAATATTTGGCCACTTGGACGTAGACGTTGTCATTAAGAAGATCGCAGACATTATAATGGATAACAGTGTGCAACCTGAACAGTGGGCAATGACGGAGGAGGAATCCGACGAGTCTTGGATGTCGGTAGAGGTGCTTCGAGAGCCCTAGACTGAGGACTACATATATGCCTTTATGCCATTTACTTGGTATTCCTTCGATCCAATTTCGCGGTCTTAGTGCTAAGCGCGACGGATCTTGGAGTTCCAATTGAGCACGGCTTCATCAGTCAATTGGGCCATTGTATTCGCACTGCTTCTATCAAATGCTGTCGGCAAGCTGTTAAGTTCATCGCCAAATGTGGAACAAGAGAACACACGGCAGAAGAACTCACTGATGCTCCAGCCTTCAATGCGATGATCGCGTGTGAAGTGCCTTTAATATCGGAGGCTTCATCAGTCAATTGGGCCATTGTATTCGCACTGCTTCTATCAAATGCTGTCGGCAAGCTGTTAAGTTCATCGCCAAATGTGGAACAAGAGAACACACGGCAGAAGAACTCACTGATGCTCCAGCCTTCAATGCGATGATCGCGTGTGAAGTGCCTTTAATATCGGATCTTCTGGCATATATCAATAGGTCATCTTTCACCTACTCCCACTTCTGCCCTGCCCTCAATGAATTCCGACGCCGAAACCCTCCCTGAGGATATCTTATCGTTCTGGAACGACCGAGGTTTGAAATTCCGTGTGCTTATCCTCGGCCGTGCGAATGCCGGCAAAACGACAATACTTGAGAGACTAACCGGAGCCTCCATGGACGAAGCGGAGGTCTGGCGGGGTGGAGAAATATTGCCAGGCCAAGTACGTCGACCGTTGAAACACCTCAATTATCATGTCTGATCAAATTGATCCAGACAGTGAAAGGCCAGATAGATGTATGTTCTTAGACTGTTGTTTTTATTTGGTCTCTAAAGGCCCAAAGCGCGGTTTGCACAACATCAATGATGAGATCCGCTTTCGCACCAAGCGTGGATTTGTCTTTCACGACTCGCGTGGCATCGAAGCAGGCTCAGCCACAGAACTCTCCACTGTCCAGCAGTTCGTAGAGGAGCGGTCATCGGCAGCGGAGGATCTTCGAACTCAGCTGCATGTCATATGGTATCAATGTTGTTGGTTCTGCCATGCAACATGGATTTTTTGACGCATTCTTTAGGATGTGCCTTCCTCTTGACGAATGTCGGGAGCTGTTTGAGAGTGAAAGAGACATTTTCCGGCTGTTGAAGGGTACAGGTGAGTGGCAAAGAGAACCAGCATTGAGGCTTTCTTTGATGGACAAGCTGTAGTTCCACTGGTCGTAATATTTACAAAGCGGGATGGGGCTGTCTCCAAGGAAACATCCCAGATCCTCATGGACTCCCCAGGAAGCACTCGCAGCCGGTCCATTAGGAAAGAAGCACGCAGCAAAGCAGAACTCAAGGTTGTTAACCGTGTGAAGGAACTGGAGGGAGAGCTGAGGGGCCTGGGCCTCACTGACAATACCACAGTGTTTCTGACGACCGGTGGTATATTCATTGATATTGGTGTTGATGGCAGTGTGCTGACCATCTTCAGGGATGGAAAAGCCTACGGTTGATGCGGAAAAATCATGTCAACAACTGATTGACTTGACGGAGGAGTGTTTAACTGGGCCAAGAATCAAGATATTGCTATCAGTGGTGTGGGGCCATAATCTGTTGAAGCGTGGGTTCTGGTGTTTGTATAGGTAAGGAGTTGCTTCGCTAACTGGGCACCAATGACTGATATTTGATAAAGGGCCTTGAGATGGAATACTACTTCAAATGGTATCATTGGGTGCATATTGAAATTAGTTCTGTTGATGCATTTTCCCTATTTTCAGGAGGTGTAAAACTAGGCTCAGGAGCACCAAGCATGAGTAACTTGATACAACATATTTTCGATGACATGGTGAGTAGCATGACCAACGAGGAGAACACATGGGGCCACTGAACTTCCTGAACACTATTGTAGTCGGTAAGATAGCACAGTTCCCACCAAATGGCCAGACTGACTAGTCTTTCTTCTTGTGTGTGTAGCTTGTGAGGCTGCCCCTTTGCCGTTGGCCTGCTCCCTCTGCTCACTGGTCCTCTTTTTGTGCCTGTGTAGTATGTGAGTCTGCCCCTTGCCGTTGGCCTGCTCCCTCTGCTCACTGGTCCTCCTTTTGCGCCCGTGTAGTATGTGAGTCTGCCCCTTTGCTGTCGGCCTGCTCCCTCTGCTCACTGGTCCTCCATTTGCGCCTGGATAGGTGGTGAGTCTGCCCCTTTGCCGTCGGCCTGCTCCCTCTGCTCACTGGTCCTCCTTTTGCACCTGCGTAGGATGTGAGTCTGCCCCTTTGCCGTCGGCCTGCTCCCTCTGCTCATTGGTCCTCCTTTTGCGCCTGCGTAGGATGTGAGTCTGCCCCTTTGCCGTTGGCCTGCTCCCTCTGCTCACTGGTCCTCCTTTTGCACCTGCATAGGGTGTGAGTCTGCCCCTTTGCCGTTGGCCTGCTCCCTCTGCTCACTGGTCCTCCTTTTGCACCTGCATAGGGTGTGAGTCTGCCCCTTTGCCGTTGGCCTGCTCCCTCTGCTCACTGGTCCTCCATTTGCGCCTGCATAGTATGTGAGTCTGCCTCTTTGCCGTCGGCCCGCTTCCTCTGCTCACTGGTCCTCCTTTTGCACCTGCATAGGATGTGAGTCTGCCCCTTTGCCGTTGGCCCGCTCCCTCTGCTCACTGGTCCGCCTTTTGCACCTGCGTAGTATGTGAGGCTGCCCCTTTGCTGTTGGCCTGCTCCCTCTGCTCACTTGTCCTCCTTTTGTGCCTGCGTAGTATGTGAGTCTGCCCCTTTGCCGTCGGCCTGCTCCCTCTGCTCACTGGGCCTCCTTTTGCACCTGCGTAGGATGTGAGTCTGCCCCTTTGCCATCGGCCTGCTCCCTCTGCTCACTGGTCCTCCTTTTGCGCCTGCGTAGTATGTGAGTCTGCCTCTTTGCCGTCCTGCTCCCTCTGCTCACCGGTTCCCCTCCTGCGCCTGTGTAGGGTGTGAGTCTGCCCCTTTGCCATCGGCCTGCTCCCTCTGCTCACTGGGCCTCCTTTGCACCTGCGTAGGATGTGAGTCTGCCCTTTTGCCATCGGCCTGCTCCCTCTGCTCACTGGTCCTCCTTTTGCACCTGCGTAGGGTGTGAGTCTGCCCCTTTGCTGTCGGCCTGCTCCGTCTGCTCACTGGTCCTCCTTTTGCGCCTGCGTAGTTTGTGAGTCTGCCTCTTTGCCGTCGGCCTGCTCCCTCTGCTCACCGGTTCCCCTCCTGCGCCTGTGTAGGGTGTGAGTCTGCCCCTTTGCCATCGGCCTGCTCCCTCTGCTCACTGGTCCTCCTTTTGCACCTGCGTAGCATGTGAGTCTGCCCCTTTGCCGTCAGCCTGCTCCCTCTGCTCACTGGTCCTCCCTTTGCACCTGCGTAGCCTGTGAGTCTGCCCCTTTGCCATCAGCCTGCTCCCTCTGCTCACTGGTCCTCCTTTTGAACCTGCGTAGTGTGTGAGTCTGCCCCTTTGCCGTCGGCCCGCTTCCTCTGCTCACTGGTCCTCCTTTTGCACCTGCGTAGTATGTGAGTCTGCCCCTTTGCCGTTGGCCCGCTCCCTCTGCTCACTGGTCCGCCTTTTGCACCTGCGTAGTATGTGAGGCTGCCCCTTTGCCGTTGGCTTGCTCCCTCTGCTCACTTGTCCTCCTTTTGGGCCTGCGTAGTATGTGAGTCTGCCCCTTTGCCGTCGGCCTGCTCCCTCTGCTCACTGGGCCTCCTTTTGCACCTGCGTAGGATGTGAGTCTGCCCCTTTGCCGTCGGCCTGCTCCCTCTGCTCACTGGTCCTCCTTTTGCACCTGAAAGCGTGTGAGTCCGCCCCTTTGCCGTCAGCCTGCTCCCTCTGCTCACTGGTCCTCCTTTTGCAACCTGCGTAGGATGTGAGTCTGCCCCTTTGCCGTCGGCCTGCTCCCTCTGCTCACTGGTCCTCCTTTTGCACCTGCGTAGCTTGTGAGTCCGCCCCTTTGCCATCAGCCTGCTCCCTCTGCTCACTGGTCCTCCTTTTGCACCTGCGTAGCTTGTGAGTCTGCCCCTTTGCCGTCGGCCTGCTCCCTCTGCTCACTGGTCCTCCTTTTGCACCTGCGTAGCTTGTGAGTCTGCCCCTTTGCCGTCAGCCTGCTCCCTCTCCTCACTGGTCCTCCTTTTGCACCTGCATAGCGTGTGAGTCTGCCTCTTTGCCGTCGGCCTGCTCCCTCTGCTCACTGGTCCTCCTTTTGAACCTGCGTAGCGTGTGAGTCTGCCCCTTTGCCGTTGGCCTGCCCCCTCTGCTCACTGGTCCTCCTTTTGAACCTGCGTAGTGTGTGAGTCTGCCCCTTTGCCGTCGGCCTGCTCCCTCTGCTCACTGGTCCTCCTTTTGAACCTGCGTAGCATGTGAGTCTGCCCCTTTGCCGTCGGCCTGCTCCCTCTGCTCACTGGTCCTCCTTTTGAACCTGCGTAGCGTGTGAGTCTGCCCCTTTGCCGTCGGCCTGCTCCCTCTGCTCACTAGTCCTCCTTTTGCACCTGCGTAGCCTGTGAGTCTGCCCCTTTGCCGTCGGCCTGCTCCCTCTGCTCACTGGTCCTCCTTTTGCACCTGCGTAGCTTGTGAGTCTGCCCCTTTGCCGTCGGCCTGCTCCCTCTGCTCACTGGTCCTCCTTTTGTGCCTGCGTAGGATGTGAGTCTGCCCCTTTGCCATTGGCCTGCTCCCTCTGCTCACTGGTCCTCCTTTTGTGCCTGCGTAGCATGTGAGTCTGCCCCTTTGCCATCGGCCTGTTCCCTCTGCTCACTGGTCCTCCTTTTGTGCCTGCGTAGTATGTGAGTCTGCCCCTTTGCCGTCGGCCTGCTCCCTCTGCTCACTGGTCCTCTGTTTGCGCCTGCATAGGATGTGAGTCTGCCTCTTTGCCGTCGGCCTGCTCCCTCTGCTCACTGGTCCTCTGTTTGTGCCTGCATAGGATGTGAGTCTGCCCCTTTGCCGTCGGCCTGCTCCCTCTGCTCACTGGTCCTCCTTTTGCGCCTGCGTAGCATGTGAGTCTGCCCCTTTGCCGTCGGCCTGCTTCCTCTGCTCACTGGTCCTCCTTTTGCACCTGCGTAGGAAGTGAGTCTGCCCCTTTGCCATCGGCCTGCTCCCTCTGCTCACTGGTCCTCCTTCCCACCTGCATAGGCTGTGAGTCTGGCCCTCTGTACATTCAATTCATTCTCTTCATATTCTCTGTCCACCAACAAAGACCATCATCCAACATGTCGAATCTGTGGTTTCTTCACTATTTCATATGCCTGCCCCAGTATTTACTGTTTCTCTACTCTGATTGCTCCCTATGTTCTAACCTCTTGCCTACAGAACCCCACCAATGTTCCTGTCATGGCTGTTGCAGTTTGTATGCTCCATCTTTTTACCCCAGGTCGTTCCCTCCATCTTTACTATTTGCTCTTTACAGTGATGATGGTGGTATTCCATGCAGTCCAGCCTGGTGTTCTCGCCCTTGCATCACCCTCTCCCAAAGATTGGAGACAGACTGTGGCCTCTTTCATTGAGCATAACAAAGTGCCTCTGCAAGAGAAGGCCAATACCATTACTACTCAGGTAGCAGCTGTTGTTGGGGCGATGAAGCATAGGAATATCATCCCACAGCTGAACCCCCAACATCTCCCATGGGAGTTTTCAGATGAGGAGGCAACAATCTTTGCTACTGAGCTGTCTCAATTTATTGTGGCCAATCTCATGTAATCCCCTGTACCTCTTACAATGAAACTTTATGTGGACAATTTCGTTGAATTGTGTCCAACATTAAATTGATTGGCCCCGCAATGTTGTCAGAACATCTGAAATCCAGATCTAAATGTTGTCCTTTCAGTACCCAGACCCCTAATGAACAACAGGAATCCAACTGAAAATAAACTGATCACCCTTGTGGGATCCCCATGTGCTCACTCCACAGCAGATTGCAAAATATTTTTCTCATTGACAGTAAAGTATGTTTCAGATGCCGATCACCCAGCTACATGGAAAGCTTGCCTAATCTGAGTTTGCTGAGACTTGAGTTTCCATCAATTTTGTAACTTTTTGCCCATGTAAAGTTAGAATAGTACTCAATTCCCATATTTTCTCTCCTGGTACTTGGTGATGTTACATCACTGGTTGATCTCACATTTTCAATAACGGAATCTCATTGCAGACGAGATCATCAAACAAAAGAGATTCCAGACCCTGATGGCCAAGAAAAAAGAAAAAGAGGCCACCTGAACAACAGAAAAAAACAATACTGCAAATTATCCATCATTGCCCAATCCCAAGTTGAATGGGAGTCCTGCATTGCAGGCTCAACCACTTACACCATGGATGCAGGCCATGATCCCACTGCCATTGAGCCATGTCAAGCAATTTGGTCCTTTCATTAGTGTGCCTGAATTGCCATGAAGTTCCACAAAGATAGTGTCAAACTGTGGTGGAACGGTGCACTTCTTATATGACTAGGAACACCTAATCGATAGGTATTGCAAACAATCACCCAAAACAACCAACCACAACCAATCTACCTCCAAAGATCCAAGTGCTTCTCTTTGTGAGTTCGGGTCCAGGCTGTAGTATGCAACCAGCAGATTTGAACAAATACAAGTTTGATTATAGGCTTCTAACAACACACTCCACAGCGTACTAGCAATATGCAACCGCCAACAACAACACTGCTAGGGACCTAGGGATGGTCTGGGGGTATGTTTATATGGGGTGGATACAAGATGCCTGGACCGTTAGGTCGAGAACACCAGGGTAGAGGTTTGTGAAAATCCTCGCCTTAGGCAACCTAAGGACTACTGAGGCCAACTCCAAATGACTTCAAGTCTCAAACGGTAAGACTCTCCTTGACTGCTGACCTATTCCGTAACCAATAACAGGAACCTTTCCGCTTTTATCGGTACTAGCTCACTACTCACTACAAGTGTCCAGCTAGTGACCCAACACACTACAACAGAGCTTTCATCTATATCGGGCTGAAGGCGAAGTAACTGACAAGTTATAGCCAAACTAGAGGTGGGGGCACCTAGTCCATCTTCTTCTTAGTGGGCTCGAGCCAACACACAATCCACCTAGCAAGTGATACAACACACTATGGCAGAGCTTCCGCCTTGTTGGGATGAAGGCAAAGTCACTAGTGCAAACTGCAGCTTGTTCTCAAAAAGAACACCCTTATTTTATATGTGGAGGTCTAGGACCAACAACACGAAATCCTCAACTTAATCACTTGACATTCCAGAGTCAACAGTCTACGGATTCCAATATAAAGATTACTACAAGTGAAGTTTAGGGTGTTGCCGCATCTGGATCAAACCAGGCAGCCTGAATGTTGGGACATACAAATTATGTAATCTACCCAGCGAGTAGGGTATGGTCTGAATGCCCCGCTTCGCCGCTTTCAAACGCGCCTATATTCGAGAAAATCCGTTGAGAATTGAGCTGGCAATGAGCTCGACAAAATGAGAAGTCAAATTTGCTCTTATTTATAAAAATCTGATGAGTGTCATTAGGTGCAGTCAGAGTTGTCCAAATGGGAGTCTGAACAACAAGTCAGAACAACTTGTGATGGCAACTTGTTCGGACGTTCCAAACAAGCCACTTCCATACCGACTCATATAGCTGGTATACACACTGTTCGGACACATCCTGACAAGCCCACACTGAGTGGGCTAGCCATCACTACTTGGTCTGTGCACATCACTACAGGTCTTGCTGTATGTAGCACATTGCAAATTCACTTCTCCTCCCATGGCGCGCACAAAAGCCAGTGACTCCACCAAGACATCCGGGTGCAAGAAGCATGGTGCTGATGTGTCCACCGAGGCTACTATGCCAATGCCCAACCTGCAAGTTCCAGTCGCGGCTGAGATCATAGCTGCAGACAAGACTGTGCCCAAAGAGCTCCAGAAGGACCTGTGCATGTCGAAAATCTGTGCTTTACCCACGACTGACCCGCACATTTAGCTTCAAAAACAACCCCGGAAAAACAACCACCATGGTGACGACAATCAGTAAGAACAAGTCCTATCGCAACAAGCTGTACCCACCTCCAGGCCAAAATCAGTCAACTGCTGAGGGCGGAGGCCTCTCCAAGGCTTCTATCTACTGGGAGCTGTTCAAGCCGCTCTGGGGCAACAACTACCCCAAGTTTGTCAAGTACCTCGAGCACGGCAAGGGAGGTGATCACCGACAAAATTAAGTATCGCCTCACCACGTATGTGTTCTTTTACTCGCCCTCTGCTTGTAACTCACATAGTATAGGTTGGAGAAGGAGACCAAGAAGATTTGGAAGGACATGAAGCAGACAGGTGAGGGTAATAAGATGACACAGCAAGAGCTCGATGCTTTGCCTGAAGATGACGAGTGCCATTGATTGATGTGCTCAGAACCTATATAAGAAACACACAAATAACCCCACTTAACTCGAGAGTGGCACAGAAACAGTCCATAGACTGTTCCAACAACCAACAAACACAAACGGCAATATATGCACGTTTCCAGAGATCCTGACGAGTTACAGCCCCTAGTACAGGGCCTTGTAAAGGTTGTAGGGAGAGGTTTCATATCTCAAAGAGACAGTAGAGCAAACTGCGTAGAATGTGGAAACATAGTTTCCAAGCCAGATAGATTTATAGCTTCGCAGCGTGTGGTGTGTGTGTCCAAGCGACAGAGAAACAAGTTTAAAGTAGTCCCGTAGACTCAAGTAAGGCCCCTAGTTTATAGGCCAAGAGCGTTCACAGAGCTTTCCCTAAAAGGTACTTTCTGAGCAGCGCACAGCAGTCACGTTTCCAAAGTTTTCCCTTGACGGTACTTTCTGAAACCCCCTCCGCAAACAACAACAATAACGTTCCTTTTAACAGAGTCCCAGTTCCAACAGATTCACAGAGTTTCTAACAGTTTCCAGGCAGAGCCCAAGTGCGTTTCCAGAATAATATATGATTCAGAAACAATTAAGATTTCGACTAATAGTGCTACTCTATAAGAGTGCGTTCGCTGAGGATCCCAGATCAACCCAATGCGCAAGCGTATAGCCTACTAGTTCGGGGGAAGATGCTGTGTCCATCGTAGAAACACCCTCGGATACTTATACAACCGCCAAGACACTGTTACAAAGCCCAAAACACAATCCCAATGAGTCAAATGTCTGTTTATATACCTCTTTAAACCGTGTTCTTCTGCGGTTGTTCTTCCGAGCGTCACCTCCCATTGGTTCCCCACTGCGAGCACGTCATGTTCCCTTGCCAATTACAAGGCAGGAACCCGTCAGCAGCACCCCTGTATTATTCAGAGGGTGTGTCAATCACCGATAGATCGGCACTGCACTTGTTCGACCTGTTTCTGCTTCAACTCAACTCTCCCCTTGGTTTCCAAGCGCGGAACTTGATAATACTCCTTTGTAGGTCTCGGTAGATACCCATTTCTATAGGGTTTCCCAGAAAGGGTCCTTGAGAAAGAACCTTGGAACACCTTTAGAGTTGTGATCCGGATCCTCAGAATAGCCGACCACCTGTTTCGGTGTATCCGCATTCGATGGAAACCGGCAACTCCAGCAACCGGAACACTCGTGACCCAGCGCGTCTCCTCAGTGTCTCAACACAACACAATACATTGCACAACTCCCGTTCCCTTGACCCGTTTCCGTTGCTTAAGTGGATGTTGGAAACAAGTCAAAAGAAGTTCCTTGACTTATTATTTTGGCTACACGTTTCCCTTACGGTTTTCAGGGTGAGACTAGCCAATGGACATTCTAATTCCTTAGAACGTCCAACCGTTGCTCTGTGGTTTGCCCAACAGCTACCAGGAACCAGTACTGTTGCATAGAAACAACAGTTTCAGCACTGAGCACGATCAGAAACACGCAAAAATTATGTGTATCTAACCATGGCCCAATTACTGGCTTATTACCGTTCTGCCTAGGGTGCATAATACTGTCTTTCCATGTAGTGCATCGACTCATACTACGGTCCTCAGGTGCTTGACTCACCGACTTCCCGTGGTACTTCAAGATGGATGATCTCATTGGCAAGCAGCCCAACTTGCAGCCTGTTGCTGTCGGCAATAGCAACAGTGAGGAGTTCCTCATCGTGGACACTAACAATTCCATTGCCGACTCCTCTGATGGTCCCGCCATTGATGTTGACAATGATGACAACACGGAGCACTTCAGGCTACCCCAAACCTGACCTCCCTAGGATGGATTGGTATCGTACAATGTGGGGCCTAAAGGGTCCAGCACCATGGTGCCATACCACTACCATGGACGCTTCCAGGGGGTGTGGTAGCATCCATCTGTGGTAGGTTGTGGATACATCCATGCCATATTTCCAACTGCACTTGCGCAGCTCATTTTGGGAATTTTGGGTGCTGCGGGGGCCATTTCGTGGGTCCTGCTGTGCTGATGAGGTGTCGCAAGTGTTCTACACCAGCTCTTGCTATGCAAGGCTGCGCTTGCGCAGCTTATTTTTGGCATTTTTGGGGGTTGCCACACCTGTTTAGCATGCCGCATTACAGCTACCTAGCCTACCCTATACTTGTTGGAGTGTGTGAATGGACTGTGACATTCTCGCATCTTTGATCTGATCTGATCCTCTGTGATCCGTGATCATTGATCTCCTTATCTGATCCTATCTGATCTCTCTGATCCTATCTGATCCTATCTGATCCTCTTATCTGATCGGGGATCTTATTGTCCTGATAACAATCTTATTGTCTTGACATCCATCTTATTGTCTCTATTGTCTCTATTGTCTTGATAGCCATCTTATTGTGTCTATTGTTCTTATTGTTCTAGCTACTCTATTGTCCTCATAGGTATATAAGTAGAGTAGCATTGCCCTGGATCTTCAGTTCTTACTGTTGACTCCAGGCAAGTAGTTTCATCTTATGCAATCTAACAGAGTTCTTACTGTTGACTCCAGACCTCTGTGCTTGCCTGTTTAACAGGTTATGGGCCCTGCCCTTTGAGCGTTTCTTAAGCTTTATTCTGAGACCCTCATCTCTATCTGCGCATTTCTGCACATCTCTCTCTGCCCTTATAGTGTGTGTGTTCTTTGTAGATAGGGGCACCAACTGTTGGGACAAATCCTCTTTGAGAGGTAGTCTTTGAATCCACCAGGAAACAAACGGTGATCAATCCGTTGATTCTGGGGTTTGGGCCTAAGTGCCTTACAACTGGGTGTTCATTACATACTTAGTTACTTTACCTACATCTCCGACTTCACACACACACTCCTGAGGGCGCCACCTGTCTTTTGACATCTGGTTCTAGTTTCCATCCCATCTCTTTGCGCATTCCCCTTTCCATCATGTCCGACTCCTCAGAGTCTGCTCTTATCCCTGTCCTTGGTAAGGACACCATGTTCTCGAGTTGGAGGAGCGATGCTAAGGCCTACTTGCGTCGCAAGGAGGTTTTTGGCCACTGCCTGGTCACTTCAGCTAAAGCTGAAGATGCCGCTGCAAAAGAGAAAGTGTGCTGGCATTCTTTGGTCCATGTTGGGCAAAGATGTCAAGCCCCTCGTCCAGCAGCATGAGGACGACCCTAAAGCGATGTGGGACGCCTTGGAGACTATCTTTTCTCCGAGGAAGGCTGGAGCTCGCTTCAATGCCTACAAGACACTCACCTCCATTCATCTCCAGGAGGATGAGAGTCTATTAGCCCTCGTTGGTCGTGTTCGTGATGCTATGCGCCGTCTCAAAGACTCCCGTTCCAAGGAGTTCACTCTTGACAAGGCAGACGAGGAACTGCAAGCAGTAGTTCTTCTCATGGCCCTTCCTGATGATCCCCGGTTTTCCGCACTCAAGTCGCCGTTTGAGCAGTCTTCCAGCGATCTCAATGCGGAGGCCATCATGGATGCCTATTCCACCCACCAGGGATACCGCACTCATCGTCAGGAAGGTGATACCAGCCAGATTAGTCCGCTATCTGGTCTTGCTATGGCAGCAGCTCCCCCATCTGCCCTGGTTGCACAACCTGCTGCAGCTCTTGCGGCTGCACCGCCTGTTCAGTTGCCCTCTACCTGCGCTGGATGTGGCAAGCCCAATCACCAACTTGTCAACTGCTTCAAATTCCTGGAGCTTCTTGGCAAAAAGGGCAAAGGTGCAGCAGCCAGCGTCCTACGTTGCACCGAATGCAAGTCTTCTCGCATCCTCTACCTCACCTCTTGCTGACGAACGATGGAACTCAGACTCAGGGTGCACTTCGCACATGACTCCCAACCGGAAGCGTTTGTTGCACGCCCATCCGTACAGAGTTCCAATCCAAGTCGCAAATGGAGTTATAGTTCACTCCGAGTTGAGGGGGGATATCTTGCTTCGGCCACGTATACACGGACGTAGTAGCTGTAGGCGTATTCTCCTTACAAATGTCTTATATGTTCCACATTATCTCACAATCTCATCTCAACTACCTATTTGTCTCGCATTCATGGCTATTCTGTTCTCATGGAGGGATCTACAATCTCCTTCAGTCGAGATGGAGAGCTCCTATTTGAAGCAGACATTGATGAGAGGAACCAGGCATTTGTGAGAGAAAACGCTCCTGATTCTGATTCAGCCTTGTCTGCAGTTGGAACCTTGCCTCTTGATCTAGACCTGTTGCATCGTCGACTTGGTCATCATTCTGATACCCAAAAGATCTTGAGCAAGAATCTGGTTACTGGTGCGAAAATCACTTCAAACCAGAAGCTAGATCCAATCTGTGAGCCATGCCTTGCAGGCAAGCTGAATGCGGCTCCTTTTCCTTCCACTGGACATCGCTCCAGCGCACCCCTTGATTTGATCCACTCTGATCTGAAGGAATACAAAGTCTTCACCCGAGAGGGTTACAGATATTGTGTTATCTTCATTGATGATCATACCAGCTTCAAAGCAGTCATGCATATGAAGCGCAAGAGTGGGACATTCAAGGCATTCCAGGTGTTCAAGGCTTATGCTGAGAATCACTTTGGACGTAAAATCAAAGCGCTGCAGGACGACGAAGGTGGAGAGTACATGTCAAACGAGTTTGCAGACTTTCTGCGCTCTGCAGCATTGTGCGTCGTCATTCGACGAGGAACAGACCACAACAGAATGGGACTGCAGAGCGTGGCAATCGCACGACTGATGAGCACGCCACTGCTATGCTACATGAAGCAAACCTGCCGCCATCGTTCAAGGCGCTTGCAGTCAATGCATATATTCATGTTGCAAATATGCATCCATCTGCTCACATTCCGGAGAATACTACTCCATATGAGCTCTGGTATAAGCATAAGCCAGATGTGTCTCATCTTCGTGTCTGGGGCTGCCTTGCCTATGTGCATGTGCAGAAAGACAAAAGGGACGCTTCTGGGTGCCATTTCCAGAAGTGCATTTTTGTGGGTTATCCTACAGAATATAAGGGCTGGTTGTTTTACAACCCTGTGACTCGGCGAATGGTCACATCGGAGCGTGCTGTCTTTGACGAGCGCTACTTCCCTGGGAACAAGCCTGATCTTCTCAAGCGCTGTCCCAGAGGACCTGCATCTGCCTTTGTTGATCTTCCTGCCGCTAAGCCACCAGTGGTGCGCGATGACAGGGGAGACGACGAGGACAATTCTGGTGTTCATCGAGCACCCCCTGTACCAGCTCCCAATCCCACCCAATCCTGCTCCTTCTCCTCCACATTCACCGACTTCTACTCGTCCTAATTCACCGGATGCACCTGCCGATGCGCCTCTAGCTGAGCCAGCACCTCCTCCTTCTCCTATTGGTGTTGCTGCACGTCGTCGCCATCATGGCCAGACAACACAGCACAAGCCTGCTCCAGAATGGTGGAAGCTGCATCAGCCAGCACCTGGTCCTGTTCCTCCCGAATCTGAGGACGGTGATGATGAGTTGCTTCTCCAGCCAGGGAGTGCACTTATTGTTGCGCATGAAGGCGATCCAACCAGTGCTTTGCTTCAAGCGGTTAACTTTGCCCATGTGCAGTTGGCTCTGTCTGCTGTACGTTCTGGCAAACCCGCGAACATACCACGAAGCATTGCGGCGAAAAGATGGACACCTTTGGGAAGAAGCAGCAGTCTCCGAGATCAGCTCCCTTCTCGAGAACTGTACTTGGGATGCTGTTGATGCACCACCCGATGTGAAGCCCATTCGTTCTCAATGGGTCTTTGTGATAAAGCACAAGTCTGATGGGTCAATTGAGCGCTATAAGCGCGTCTCGTTGCTGATGGCCGTGGACAGCGCCATGGCATTGACTACAAACGAGATCTTCTCCCCCACCTTTAAACCTGCGACACTTCGCATCATTCTTGCTCTGGCTGCTCAGCATGATCTCAAACTTCGTTCCATTGATTTTTCATCTGCTTACCTTAATGGTGATCTGGAGGAGGATGTCTATATGACTCAGCCCGAAGGATTCCCTCAGGGGGAGCGTGGCCAGCTACTTAAACTGCGCAAGTCTCTTTATGGACTCAAGCAGGCTGGCCGTCAATGGAACAAGAAGCTGAGTGCAAAGCTATGTGAAATGGGTTTTCAGTGTCTCCAGTCTGATCGCTCATGCTACATCTATTCTGATGGAGCTGTGCGCATCATCCTCCCCATTTACGTCGATGATGGCATGATCTGTGCTAAGGATGATGCTGACATCGACCGAGTCATTGCTCAACTTGGCTCTTCATTCAGAGTCAAGGATCTTGGTTCCACAGAGTGGCTGTTGGGTATCAAGATTGAGCGTGACTCTTCTACTGGAGACATCCATCTTTCACAACGCACTTATGCTGAGGCCATGCTTGAGCAGTTCAACATGAGTGATTGCCATCCTGTCAGCACTCCAATGCTTCCTGGGCTTAATTTGGCCAAGGAGAGCGGTGCGACATCTGCAGAAGAGGCCAAGAAGTATCACAGCATCTATCTATCTGCTGTTGGCTCTCTGATGTATCTTGCCACCCAAACACGGCCAGACATTGCCTACACTGTTGGAGTGCTTGCACGGTTTAATTCCAATCCTGGTGAAGCTCACTGGAAGGCGGTCAAGCATTTGTTCCGTTACATCAAGGGCACGCTTGACTATCGCATCACCTACTCAAAATCATCATCCTCACCTCATCCATTCATCACCTACTCCGATGCTGATCATGGTGGCTGTCCAGACACTGGGAAAAGCACAGGTGGTTACATGGTGATGATGAACAGCGGTCCAGTAAGCTGGAAGAGCAAGCTGCAATCCACTGTCTCCCTTTCCACCACCGAAGCTGAATACATTGCTGGTGTGGAGGCAGGCAAGGAGATCAAGTGGGTGCGCAGTTTGCTTGGTGAACTGGGCCATGGAGTGTCAGGGCCTTCTCCCCTCCGCATGGACAATCAGTCCGCAATTCGAGTGTCCAAGAACCCTGAGCATCATGGTCGCATGAAACATCTTGACCTTGCTCATTATTGGCTTCGAGACGAAGTTGCCAAGGGTTCTATTGGCATTGAATATGTGTCGACTCAGGATCAGCTAGCGGACATTCTTACAAAAGCTCTTCCTCGTCCCGCTGTGGACAAGTTGCGCAATCTTGTTGGATTGCGGGGGAGCTAGGCGAGACTGGTCTCGTCCCGGGGAGTGTTGGAGTGTGTGAATGGACTGTGACATTCTCGCATCTTTGATCTGATCTGATCCTCTGTGATCCGTGATCATTGATCTCCTTATCTGATCCTATCTGATCTCTCTGATCCTATCTGATCCTATCTGATCCTCTTATCTGATCGGGGATCTTATTGTCCTGATAACAATCTTATTGTCTTGACATCCATCTTATTGTCTCTATTGTCTCTATTGTCTTGATAGCCATCTTATTGTGTCTATTGTTCTTATTGTTCTAGCTACTCTATTGTCCTCATAGGTATATAAGTAGAGTAGCATTGCCCTGGATCTTCAGTTCTTACTGTTGACTCCAGGCAAGTAGTTTCATCTTATGCAATCTAACAGAGTTCTTACTGTTGACTCCAGACCTCTGTGCTTGCCTGTTTAACAATACTGGGTCCTGCGGTGCTTGCACAGCTCGTTTTTGGGGTTGTGTGGAAGCTGCAGGGCATTTTATACAGCTTCTGGCTACTGGTTTACTATCCTCCTATACACCCACCCACCTGTGCTTTCTATTGGATACGAATATGCTCGCCTTGGCTAATCTGCACTTACACTTGCCTTAAACTATCCGCACCCATACAATTGTGCTTGCCTTCAGGTATCTGCATTTTGCCTTTGGGTAGCTGCAGCTATACACCTGTGCTCACCTTTTGGTAGCCACATCATTATGCCTGTGCTTGCTTTTGAGTCTCTACACATATACATATGTGCTCACCTTTTGCTACCCACACCTACACACACACTTACCTTTCGGCTACCCGCACAGATTTCCATGGATTTTTTATCTATAGCATACTGCATCGAAATTTGAACGGGATTCACACAGATGTATCAAAAGCATTATGTAACCATCAGTCCATTCTCAAGACCATGGATGCCTCCACCACGGCGCATGTGGTTACAACCACTCCCCCTCAATTTTTACACTGTGGAGGCATCCACATCAACTCTTTGGAACCCATGGACATAACCACACACTCATGTGCATGGTTGTATCCATGGTCATGGATGCAACCACATTGACTCATTGGACCATGTCAGCAACGGCCTCTGGGTCGGCTAAACAACGAGAACCCCAACCAGGATAAACCCGATAGACGCTAGTAGCTCGTGTGTTCCCTGAGCAGTAGGACCAGTCGTACGGTGTCCTCTCTAGGAGACCGTATGTCGTAGGTCGGGATGCGAGGCGGAACCTGGAACAAGTTGAAGAGGGTGTGATATCCACTCAGGTATACAACCCGGGGTGTGGATACAACCCGTAATACGATGTGGAAGAAGCGGGGCAGGGTGGAGACAATCTATGTCAAGCCAAGGTAGAAGCCTGAGATTAGACGAGGTGGAATCTACTGTACATGAAGATTCTACCGTGCTTATATAGGCTTCTAATAAATTAAAGTGATCGCGGTCAATCGCGATCAGTTCCTGTATCGCAGCATTAAGGAGTGTTAATGCTGATGCTCCTGTACTCCTCTGTATTGGTTCTGTGGCGTCGGAGGACCTAGGAGACCCGACGTTCAGGTTCTCCTAGTCCTGAATGTCATCGTATCCAGTGGTTCAAACCCCGATCGGTTTGCAACCACTCCTGTACTTCGTGTACGCTTCTGTGTCATCCATAGTGCATCTGGGGACTAGGATCTGTCTGTACGGGTTTCTAGTCTCTACATCTTCTGTATCCCGTGGCACAGACTCCCCGAGTCTGCGGCTTTTAGAATCCAAGGCCGGGTTTCAACCGTGAGAAGGTCACGTGGTGGCATCATGAGAGTCCCGTGTCGCTAAGACGTGTCTGTATCCATACAGACACGTTGTGCGATCCAGTAGAACCCAGGCGATTCATGACAGACCACATGGATGGAACCACCAGTTTAAGTGTGTGGCTGCATCCATGGTTTTATTTTTATACATTGTGGATGCAACCACTCACATGAACAGATGGTTGCATCCACTTAAGCTTCCTGTTTATTTGGTGGATACATCCAGCCTCCCATTGAATATGGTGGTTGCATCCACTATTTATTTGTAACAAGTGGTTGCATCCACTACTCTTGTTTTACAAGGGTGGATGCATCCAGTACTTCTTTCTTCACAGTGGATGCATCCATGTAATCCTTAGAACCACCCCATGGATGCATCCATCCCAATGTTTATTTAATATGGCAAATTTACTATATCATAACAAAATATTCAAAAGGTTCCTCAGGGGCAACATTTGACACTCCCAGGACTTTGCTAGAATACATGCCAATACCCTTGTACAGTTGGCTCTCCTTAGATAGCCAAGCCACATCCAAAAGAACCACCTCATGGATGCATTTATCCTGGTATTTTGTTAATATTGTAATTTATGTCAATGTAAATCATATTCTATTACCTTACTCAATACTCAACGACAGAAGCCCAACCCCCAATTTACTGTGCATTTTTCTTCATTTCCTCGGCCCAAAGTCGAAAATTTCCATATCCGGTCACAATGGGTTGTTGTCATCTGTTTGGCCCAAACCTCAATTCATCGTTCAAGTCCCCACTGGTGAGCTGAATTAAAAGTCGGTTGTGGTACATCACATTTCAAGTATGCCGCTCTTTCCCCTTAACTTTCAATTTCTACTGCCCTCACTGGCCTGAAAAATAGGTCAAGTGTGTTAGCGCCCATTAAGTGCTAATCCAATGCCCCTCAAATGGCAGCTCCGAAATAAGTCCACAGCTTATGGACCATAAGTAGATGATGGTCGTTACAAGGCAGAAAATCTTATACTGAATTATTTCATTCAAATCGACAGTCATGCGTCACGGACCCCTCTGTCGATGTCGAATATTGGTCGATGTCACGCATCACGAAGGCTTTTGTCGAATCTCCAAGCCGTCACAAGTATCCTCCTCCTCCCCCCCCCCCCCCCTCTAGAGCACAAAATTTCCGTAAGATTGTCGAAATTTTGGAGGGTGTCACACAAAAATTCGGCCGTTATCAAAATGTCAAATAGGTAAATCCGGTCACGCGTCACCCCCCCTGTCGATTTGAATGAAATAATTCAGTATTGTGAAGCTAGAGTTACATATGGAGTACTACGTAAACCTGTCAAACATAGCACATAGAAATATTGAATCTACGGCGAGAGATCTGTGGACGAGGATCCCCCCCGGACATACGCATACTGGGTGGCGCTAGCCTGGTCCAGGGTAACGATGGGTGCAGCCTCGGCCTGATGATATGCAATCAGCGCAGTGATTGCCTGGTTGTTGGTGGCCAACTGGAGATGCAATTGTGCATGGGCGGCTTCAGCAAGTGCATCTGCAGCGACGTCGTGAGCAGTAGCAGCCGCAGCTGCAAGTGTCTCGCAAGTCTCTGCTGCAATGATCGAGTCCAGAAGTGCGAGCGGACTGCCATTGTCGGTCACAGATAGCCCTGAAAATAATACACAAGTGTTTCATGGTCGTTCGGGAGAATGCCACGCAACTCACAATATCCGAAGCCACTCTGACAGCATGCCCACCTCAGTATGCCTCCAGGTGTAAGCTCTCGTTCCACTGTAAATGAACCATCCTTAATGGCAATGAAGGAAATTTTAATTAGCTATAGTAGACATACCATAGGCAAGTGCCCGAGGGCCAAGGTTTGCCTTCAAAGAATATAGTGCTGACAGCAATATGTTAGCTAGCGAAACAAGAAAAGTTCTTGAAATGAAGACGTACCTGTTTCCGTCAGCCTGTCCTGGTAGTCTGGGACATTCTCCCCAGCCACACAATTAAATTCGACTGTGAAGCGGGAGCATTATCAGAACGGCTATTATTCAAAAAAATAAACACGACTTGCATGCAGTCCTTTCATTCCAGAGTTCCCGAAAGGTGGGCTCTGCCTGGGCTGCACAACACAGGACCGACTGTATTTTGGCTATCCTTTCTTGCTGATTCTTGGGCTCAGGGTAGGGCAAGGGGCTGAGGTCGCCGGTGAGAACATCGGGGTCTCGCAGGATGCGCAAAAGGGAGTGGCAAGGCTGGGTGTCGTGGTTGGGGAACCGCGGGATGAACCATTGGTAAAGATTCGTTTGGACAAGGCGAGCAGGCCCATCGAGTCGGCACTGGTCTGGCTGCACATCGCGGGGCGTTCCCTGAGCACCGCGGCTTCGCGTGATATAGGTGTTGAGCTGTGTCTGTAGCATTTTTCAGGAGGGACTTTGGCTGCAACAAGCGATAACTTACTGCTTTATATGCAAGGCGCGTTCAATGCGTGTTCCATGCCACCGGTCAGCTCGTTCTTTGTTTTGGAAAGGCCTAACTCGAAGCACAACAATGGTGGAAGTCTCCATTGTTGGCGCATTGGGCAGGCTCGCTTGGAGGCCACCACTGGAAGACAGCAGAAGAGTGGATAAAATTAATTCATGCCCATTCCGATTAATCTGTATTTTGTCTATGTACGCCCTCAGTAGCTACCAGAAGTCTCTGCCCTCCCCACTAGCCCGGTGATTATCGGCGCGCTCAACCGCTTCCATGATCTGGAAGATGTCATCATCTTCTTCTTCCTCCTCGCTTTCTTCCTCATCCGACGCTTCTCCGTCTATTCCCTCCACCCAGAATGGAGTAGCGTTCGAGATCTGGCACCCCAGCACCTCCTCGTTAGATGGTTCCCATTCCGGCAGTCCTGTATCGTCAAAGGCGATGCGATCCAAAGACTTCTTCCAGCACACATAAAGCTCAAGAAGCTCCTGGCGTCGCAGCTTGAACTGGTATTGTACTGTACCTATATATCATGTCAGATCGGTGTGCAGGCGTACTGGAATGTCTAGAATGTGGACGCACCTTCTGAGTCTGCCATTAACTCGCAAACTACCTTCCACTCCGTCGCAAACCAGATCTGTAGGTGTTCTCGCTCGCGCAATAGTCTTGGAGCCTCTTCCTCACATCGGTCCTTCAGTAGCATCGCCCAGATCCCCGAACGTACGTTGTCGTCGGTGAGCCAGCGCGGAGGCTCACCGTCGACATCTTCGAGTCCTGCATCTTGCCAGATAGCATCGTCTACGTCCAGCTGGTATAGCCCTTTCTCCGGAATTGGGGGCGGTGCCACGGCTCCTTTTGGCGCCTTCTTGTTGCGAATGAGGGAGGCAATTTCCTCACATAGTTTGTTGTATGTCTTGAGGAGCTTACTGATATTCGGCTCCTGCCGCTTGATCGCCTGACTAGCATGGTCATTGCGCTGGTTTTCTGTACAGCAAAGTTAGCATGAGTTGAAGCCAAGAAAGGAACTGTACTGCTGCGAGTCCATCGAAAAGAGCGCTCGATAGGATCAAGCTCGAACTTGCGAGCCCGCAGCTTCGATACCAAGTGGTCTTTCACCACTCTAGCGTTCATTCGTGCGCTGAAGTAGTCACCATGGGCCAGTTTTTTTCAGGACAGTGGTGTCCTGAATGCCGAGCTCCTGTTCCAGGTGTTTGGCTTTCTCCTTCACCTGCTTCAATGCGGTTCGTGCCTCCGGTAGATGCAAGTCGGCATATACGCATTCGTGAGTCTCGCTTGAGGCGTCCGCCATCGTCTCTTCCATGGACTTCACACGTGTGAACACCACTTCCGCCGTTTTTCGCGCTTGGAGGATTCGATCCACGGCAGCAGCACCGTGCGTTTTCGCTTGTCCTGGAAAAGCAGGATCAGGGGAATGTCAGGGAGCGCGAAGTAAGGTTGAGGACGTACGTTTGAGTGGCCTCGTCTGCACATCCACTTGATCCTTCCACTGGGCTCGGAGTACGGTCTCTGATACTCCGCACGCCTCCAAGTCTGCCAGCGCTTGCCGTAGCTTCTCTTCACAGTTGATGGTGCGACGATTAAGCCATGCTGCAAGACGGCCGAGACTGGCGCGATTGTCTTGCTCAATCTGAAAGTCGAGGGTGAAGAGGCGGCGATGGTACTGCAAAATTAGGTCAGTCAGAAGCAACCGATCCTGTAAATTTCGAACGTACCCCAGAGACGCGAAGGTAGGCGATAAGGTTACTGATCGAGTGCCAGAAGCATTCACATCCCTCCCTGTTTGTAAGCCCAAATCCAATGCATTTCAGCGGATGATAGACGATCTGACAGGCCCACCAGTGGCCGAATGCATGGAACACCGATACTGCGAATAAAATGCGGTCCATGTACCGGTCCAGGAACCCGTACTTAGCACACGACAGATGCAGCGTGCACGCCATATCATACAGCAGCCCGACACGGATGTCGGATAAGAGATGCTGGAACATCATCTCGAGGAGAGCCAGTATATAGAACTGTTTCTCCCCTGCGCTCTGCATGTTTACAAGGAAGAGGACGTGGTCATGGCGGCACAACAAGCCCATGAGTCCTGTATCCTCGAAAAACTTCGTGCTTGCCTTCTCATGGTTCTCATCAGCGGCCTTGAATGAAGCCTCGCACTCAATGAGAGCAGAACGAGGCACCTTGAGACCTGCTTCATACCCGTCCTCCTCCTCTTTTCGCGCTTGTTTCGCTGGCCTAGGCTTGGGCGTTCAAATATTCTCGACGTGAGCACCCATCTGGTTCGCAGTCTCCTCCGAAAGAAAACACCTTAGTATGGGGGAGTGATATATCACTCACCTCTGATCTTCGTAGAGCCGTGATATATCCTGAGTCCTGACCTCTAAGTTAGAGGTGATTTTGATATATCACCCCAGCATCATTTCTACCCATGGAAAACCATTAATCTGTGGGGTCGTCGTGCTGCTGCCTGGCGATCACGAACATCTAAATTTAGACGGCGACCATCAAGAGCTCTGCTCATCGCGATCAAATGGGATCAAAATCTTGCACATCGTCGGCGACATCAACCACGAAATGTGCCCCAAAAATCCAGTAAAAATTAGGATGTACAGAATACATATGTAGAATATACACTGAAGTCTATCAAGAGAAAGCGAGGCCATACAATAGCTGGACGTCACATTTTAGGTAAATTATGCCGCTGCTGCTTTTGTCCTCTACCGGTAGCCGCTGGCCATGCGGTATATGGGCAGTAGTGGGATGGAAGTGGGGAGGACCAATACCATACTGCAGACCATGGGAAGCGCTGCCGTGACCTGCGCCGCGCAATTCTGCACCACCCGGCACCACTGTCACGGTCCGTCCACCGCGAGGTCATGACCTCTCGCACATGCCCACTACGCTGGGTGGAGCTCCTCCCAGTAGACACCCGAAACACTCCGTCTGACGGGACCGTCGTAGAGGTGCGCATACCCTTCGGCACCACGGGGTCCAGCGACACCGTCGGCAGGGCCTGGTGGCCCTACCCAGGTACTCATCTCGGCGGGGGTGGTTGCCGCAGGCGCACACGACACACTGCATGGGGCATTGCGGGTGCTGCTGCGGGGGTGCGCGCACACGCTCCACGCCCCGTCGGATTGCTGGAACTGTGCCTCTACCGGGTAGCTTCCAGACTCCCGCACACACGCCCGTCAGTGGGGAAATTGTGTTGGGTACCCACAACATTTTGCGGGCAGGGCCGGAGCTTCCTGCAGTGTCCACGCGCATCCATGCCGGCATGCATCCTGCGACATTCCTGCACATCCCCTTGACGGCAATGTGCTCAGCACGTGTTTGCAATGCGCAGCGAGCTACCGCTGTCGTTGGCCGTCGCTCCTGCGATGTGCACTTGCGAGGAGAGCGCCTGGCTTCACCTTGGGGCTCTTCCTGAGCTCCCGCCATGCATGCGGGCGATATGTCGGTGCTTACCCGCCTCATGGGAGCTCCCGTAGCTCGTTTCAAAAGACCCGGGAGAGTACCCGCGGTGTGACGAAAGCACGGGGACGGCCCGTACCCGTGGCGCCGCAGATACGGGGCACTCAGTGCCTCGAGCAGGGAGAGCAGGCATGGAAGGGAAGCGTCTGGAAGCAGGGCCATGCTCCTTCCACCGGGAGACATCTCCACGCACTGTGCAGCACGGCAGTACCATGCATCCAGGGGAATGGTGCAGGTGTGCTTGGGAGCACTGCCCTGCCCGACTACAGCTCTGCGATCCGGAACGGGATACCGCCGCAGGATGCTGTGCTCCTGGCGCTTGTTGAGGCGTGCTTCGTGCCAATATTGGGGCAGCAGCGCGGCGACCAGGGGCCCGTACACTACAAATATTGTGCCAAAGTCCCATGTTAGCATTCCGGGGATTCGGGGTAAGCTAGTAGATGCACTAGGGACCGCAGGAACTGGACTACGTGGCCTTGATCGTGAGCCTTTGACTCAGACATGGCCCGCAGAGGAAATAGCGGGACTCCGAGCCTGTGGCTGCCAAGGAATGGACTGAAACACAGGTAGACATTGGTAGAGGTATCACGAGGGCTATTGAGCATCTGTAGGCCATATTGGAGAAAGTATGTGGCCATTGAGAGTAACAGATGGCGAAAGTGTGAAAAGCCAGCTACCGAGGCATCGGTGAAGTGAAAATACACAAGAAATGGGGCCTAGCTGCCAGGAGTAGTACAAAACATGTTTGCAGACCGATGGTGTGAGGAGGAGCCCTGGAAAAGGTTTTGCGCCGAGGATTGTGGTGGGGAGGAGGAGGAAAGATCACGCTTGTCACGTCGGGTGACGCCGCCGAAGGGCTCGGAAAGAGCTCCGAAGAGGGGCAATAACAGAAAGTTCGTGTTCGGAAAATGGCCGTGCAGTCTCTGGGCCGATTCTGAAGAGACAGAAATCTTTCGAGTGATATGCCAGACTAGAAAATATGTGATGTTGAGATTGTTAACCCCACCATGAAAGGATACCAATCCAATCGTCTTGATGACCTCTTGGCTGTGGCGATAATACAGAAATCCGTGTTGATATCCACCACGGTACCGCTATATCCCTGGTATGAGGTGTTCTTTGAGGTCTAGTAGTATACCCAATTCATAACACGAAGGAATTAGAGCCAGAGTAAAAATTTGAAATCTCAAAAACCGACTACGCTCAACCCAGGTTTAAGCTACACTGTGTTTTAGCCCAGTTGTTGAACACTTTTGCGCAACTTCTCTCCCTGAGCCAAATCCATCCAACCAAAGACATTTTCCGACTCTATTATACCTCCAGAGCTCATTTATAACCTCAGAACACAGATGTAGACTGAGGACACCGTCATGGAGGCGATTTTTATTCTATAAGCGCCCGCATAGGCGCCCATCCGAAACACCCCAACAAAATGTGGATGGTGCCACACCATAAAGGCACAAATTCGTCCAACAGGTCACCCCCGGACATTTGGTACATGCTTCTCAAGATATCCGTCTCTTCAGAAATTTCCAATAGCCCTTGAGAGTACTTTCCGAAGCCAAATTTTGTGTTATCGTCCCTTTTCGGCGCCAAATCCCGATGGGTTCCGAAAGGCTGAAAGCTCTTTTCCAGTCGCAAAAACGCACCAAGACATCCACCAGCAACCTTCGACTCATTCTGAAAGACTTCTTTGACCACAGGTAGGTGAAATGGATATAAAATGGCATTTTTACATGGGAATGACGTGTTCTAAGAAGGAAAAGTCAGGGTAATTCTCGGATAAGTGGGTAGGCGTGCGGAAATTTAGCAGGGAATGTGCTGATGATGTAAAGGTCACTGGATGCCAGGCGTATACGGCGTTTTTATGTATAAAAGGCCGGTTGTTTAGAGGTTTCCCGATTTACATAAATCCCTGTGGTTAGAGGTTCGGTTCTATTTATATCAGAGCCCCCACATGTTGCCTGATCTGCAACTGATCTGCCACCCACCCTCCAACGGCGGCGTCGTCTGACGCATTGATGCGTGCGCAACGCGTCGGGTGGCGGTGCTCTCCGCCTGCGCCAAAATCTCAGAATTTGCTCAGCTCCTTATTTACCATGCGTACCGCCTCCAACTAATCCAGCTCGGGGTTATACAATACACATCTATAACATTTTACCTCATAGCTTACAGGCGCGCAAATGAGGCAACTGGTTCACAGGAGTACCGACGAGAACGGTGGGAGTGGGACTCGGCTAACGGCCGGCTATTCCATCAGTTAGTGCGACTCGGCTCCTCAGCAGTGGGACTCAGGATGTGGACAATCAAGCTATGATGCCCTGGAAACTCCGGCAGAGCTGCCGGCCGTGTGACCCAAGCAGACATATTACTAATCAGAATGTTTGTCTGTGAGCACGGTCATGTTGACCCGCAACACTTTTCTACGTGTTGCTGTCTGTGAAACATCAGTAACCGGCCACGGACACTGCCATGGCTGGCCCTCAAGGCTGTTCTACCTGAAATTGCGCAGTTATTCCACCAAAGTTGCGGAAGTAGCCACAGCATTTCTCGCATATCAACTTGATATTCACATGCGACTCTTGCGCACAGCAGCCTTGCGAGTATTAAAGGGAGATTCCATTCATGAATCCTCTACCACTAATATTCTGTGTTGTCGCACTCACTCGCGCGCCAAGCTCGAATCACCGCCTATCAGATCAACGGATTAGTCGCCAACGAATACCTTGTCAAGATTCGGCATTCTCCGTATATGCAACGCCGGGTCTCACCCACGCCGTACCCACCGACGCTGCGTCCGTCCGAGCGTTTGACGTTCATATCACACTGTACAACACTCCCCTCGATATTTACCTCATTACATACTTCATTTCTCTTTTGTTCAATCCTCAATCTCGCCGTAACTATCATCTTCTTGGCTAATGCCGATTCTCTACTATTGTTCTTCTATTGTTCCTCTGTCTCACTGGGGGCAATCACTGACGCATATGAAGATCATATGCGTCAAACGAATATGGTCCGCACTTGATGCCGAATGCATGAGGTTGCCTTTGACTTTCAAAGGCTGCCTTTGGCACATGCTTTGTTCCCCCACACAGGAGCACAAAGCATGCAACAAAGCTGCCCTTTGTCTGTCAAATGCAGCTTTGTGACATTTTTTCCACCTGCGGACCATATGCATTTGACGCATATGGTTTTCATATGCATTCCTTTTTGCGCCCAGTGTCTCTTGGTTCCTGCCGACTATTGTACTGATATTTGTCTTACTCCATTCATTCTCTCTCTACCTGTATAAATACTAATTTTCTCTCAAATACAACTCAACTATTGATTGCCCACCTCATGCTCTACTTAAGCTCACATCGTCTTCGCTCTCGCACTCGTCTTCGTACTCGTTCTCGCTCTAGCCGTCTTGCCGTCGCTCCCGTCACCGTTTCCGTACTCGTCCTACGTCCCCGCCTTCGCCTTCGCATTGTTCGGCCATTGGGTCTCGTGTCACGGCACCAGACTAAGTTGAAACACTCACATTATATCGTTTCTACTGTCCTACGCTGTGCAGCTCAATATGCATGAACATTGACCTAAAGTGTCTTAGTGGTCCCGGATGCACCGAGTGCCGGCGTGTCGAGGTCTGAGGAAGATAAGTTTTATTTGATTTTTTGTGGCTAATAGACTGGTGTCCACGGACTAACCACGCATCAGATCTAATTGCTTCACCGCAAGATGATTCCATGCTAGATGTTTCCTCTGCAGAGATGGGTGTTCAAGGTATGCTGGTCATTTTCGATTCAGCCCTGACAACTGAGAGTCAATACCTGTAGATTTTGCGCCGGATTACTCCAACTCCATTGGAGCCTTAGACTTTACTATGAACAATTCATCTGGCTTCAATTTGGACTTCACCGAGGACTCGTTTCCCCTGCCATTCCAAAGCACTTCGGCAGTGACCTTGGAGAGTTTTATTCCCAACTTCGGCATTCCTCCCCTTCATTCTGGCTCTACATACGACCTCCCTCCCCTGCCTCCACCGATGTCTTCCCCACCGTCAATGGCACATGCCGTGCCGGCTGAGCCAACCACAACCCGGAAGCGCAAAGCGAAGGAACCCGAGGTGGATGAGAGGGATATCATTGCTGGAGGTCGAGGAACCCGCAGTCGGGTGAAGTCACGGAGGGCTGAGGGCGAGCTGTGGTAGTTTCTCCGCCTAATGTGTGTATTGAATTAGTTTTAAATACTGATTTGCACGACACCAGTATGCCGATGGGTCGAGGAGACAATTCTCTCCCTTTGGTATCCCTCTCTGGTGTCCACTCCATTTTTTTTTACAATTTTCATAGCTACCGTACTGCCAGGGGTGTGGTTTCCGACGATTCAACCCAACTCTCTCACGCCATGAATGCCGTTGATGGCCTTGATCGCGGCTGCGGGGCGGCATCCGCTTGGCAAGCGAGTCCCATTTCTTGATTGCTCTGTTCATGCGTCAGCAGTGGGACTGGCTGAGTGGGAGTGGGACTGGCCGAGTCCCACTCCCACCGTTCTTGTATATACTCGGTTCACAGGGTGTCGCGTCGTCGTCATCAGAATGGGTGGGCGCCTTTGTATACTCGTGTTACATTCGCACGTCTCCCATCAATCCCATCAATCGTTCTTCCCCCCCACGCTGCCGGCTTCCCCTTGTCTCTGGTGCTGTAACTCGCTTGACCCCTTCTCTACGGTGTTATTGCTGGACCTTTCTGCTCCCTCATCGCATATTTGGCCCTGAATCCTCTCGATAATCGAATATTTGCCGTTGCATTGGGGCGCATTCCGGGAACAATATCGCGCATGAAATCCTCCCGTGGTCCACAGTCGTGATGTAGTATTACCTCAGAAACCATCATTACCCTCTGAACGGCCTCACCGACTTACAGCTTGGCCCTGTACGCCTGGGGCTGGAAATTCGGTTCCACGGCCCCTGATTCTGCTGCTCGCTTACCGGCCGTCCCAGGGTTCCTCTGGTCCTGAAACCTCTCCATAATGACCCTTATCCGCCCTGATCTTTCTCTGTACGTCAATCAGGCATATCCTACCGGTGCGTTGTAATATTTCATTTTTTCTAGCTGCAATACCCAGCACATTTGCCAGCCTTCCTTTTGGTCCACATCCCTTACCGGACCCGGCACCATTCCCGATTGCGACGCCGACCTCTCCACCTACTATCCCGCTGCCCCCGCTCGCCGTACCGCCGCCACCGCCGCCACCCACCACCCGCCCTACTCGCTTGTTACTCCGGCACACCCACTTGCTGCACTTGCTGCCCCCTGTGTGCCGCCCGCCACAACCACTCGTTACTCCGCCACACCCGCTCGCTGTACCCGCTGGCCCCGCTCGTTGCTTTGGTGCAGCCTTCTTGTTGCCTTGGCATACCCATTCGTTGCTTGGGCACACCCACCCGCTACTCCGCCGCTCTCACTCGTTGCTCCGCCGCCCCTGGCCACTACTGCGCTTCCGCCTCCCCCGCTCGCTGCCCCACTGTCTACCACACTGCCGGTGCACCCACTCATTACTCCGCCTCATCTGCCGGACCCGCTCGCTGCTCCGTCGCACCACCGCACCACCGCCCCAAATGCTGTACTACCTCCCCTGCCTGCTGCCTCGGCCTGCCTTTCCCCCTGCTTCCCCGATAATATTCTCGACCACATACTGTCGGTAATGTATCGAATCTCTTTCTCTTCACTAGCACCTTCATTTGTGTGCTCTCTTAACCACAAACCCACTTATTCAGTTACCTGATTGAACCGTAGGATTATCCAAATGTCATCTTATTTCGCTCTTTTGTTGATCAGAGGTCCTGAGTGATGGAGCGATGCTTAATACTGAACATGTCCCCGGCTACAAATTTCTTTGTTTTCAGGCTTTAAATACACCATACATGATATCTGAATCTGAAAGTAGAAGCAGTTGCGAGAATTGGGCCGAGGAAACAAGAGGATTGTATTCAAGACTTATTACTTGATGTGACTTCCAGTTTCACAATTCCAGGTTGCAGTTTTGAATCTTTCATCTTGATGACAGCATTTAATAGTTCCTTGTTCGCTTTACAAATTGAATGTTAATAAAGCCACCTGAACTCAAAGGCAGATAGTAGGTCCACACCGGAGCCAGGAACAAACCGAACAGTCTGGCGGATAGGATTGCAATTCGTCGAATTCCCAAGTTTGTGCCCTCCAGCAGCTGCGGAAACGTATTACAAAAGAATCTGTCCCTTCAGAATTTCATGAAAGTCGGGGAGTGTGCTAAAGGAAGATGATTTTGGTGTTCCTACCTTTTAGCGCCTGTTAAGCGCGCGCATTGATGGGCCAATTTTATTGGTTCGGCGGCGCGGACCGGTTTCGGACATCTCGGAGCTGTACCAAACTTTGAACCTTGAGTGCTTATTTTGTCCCTGATCCACCGATCCTGACTCTCGTATGCAATATGCATACCATACTTCCCACACACCCCTCGCAAGTTTCAACCAAATCCTCCTGGCGAAGATTATTATATCCCCGCATCAACCCCCACTCCCGCCAAAATTTGACCTCCTGGCAATGTTTCTTTTCTGGCAACATCCAGAAGGCCCAGATAAATCCGCAAAAATACTCAGAGACACCCTCTATTATGTACCAACAATATCGATTAAAATTACAGCCAGGGATACCAGCAATGTGGAAATAGTCATGTTGGACTGAAGTGGATGCAACTTCAACCAACTTTCCAGTGCCCAACAAGTTTGAACTTGAACCAAATTTCGGACCTTCTTTGACAAATACGCCGTATTCCCTGATATTACCCCAGTTTAAATGGATGGCTAGGCAACCTAGATGCTATATCCACCCCGCTGGAGGTCCAATATGCACTCAGACCATGTGCATGCCCCGGAAATCCCAAAACATGTCGAAAAAATGGCCAAAACAAAGATGTTCTGAATTTGAAATATGTTGTTCGGACACTTATGACGACCTCAAATCTCATTTTCCACAGCTCCCCGGTCCAGAATCCATCCAGAACGAGCACCAACATTCTTAAGGTTTGTTACTCAATTCAGAGCTACCATTTGATTGGGTGGGCAAATATACTGCAAAAAGTAGTTAAGGACACATGCAATAACTCCTTTCCAGAACACCTCTCACTCAGTGTCATGTATAAGCTGGCATTATAGTGAAATGTGAGTTTACCTATTTTGTTGACCACACGCTGAATAAATTCGCTATTGTATTCGGGCACGTGGAAACCCCGAATACCACCTCCCATTACTCAATGGTACCGCAAAGAACACAGTTTAGCCCGTTGAAATGGTTTCTCAGCCCCCAACATCATGGTACCGAGTTTGACCGGTCCGCTATTAAACCTTGTCAAATTTGTTAGCCTGTGCACGTTCGGGGGTGCGGAATAATATATTTTGAAAATCTGCCTCTTCAGAATCGTTGAAATGATGGTGCAAATGCTTGACGAACAAGATTTCTGTGTTCCTTCCGAAATTGATGGTCCAATTCTATGTCAATCAGTGGCGGTGCCGGATTATTTCTATCTTCAAACCACCACCGCTTGATGATTCTGATGTCTTTATCCCTGTATTCTGCTCAGAATCAGCACATAATTGATATTGATTTTGTTTCAAAGATACAGGACCATTCGCATTCTCTGCTAATGTGAATTTCTTCACTCATCACATTTGGTGATGTCTCGACATTTCTGGCGATCTCTGTCACCAATTGTGCCTCAGAATCCGATACAAGACTCAGTTCTCACAATATGAATCATTTCTCTGGCGAAATCTCCAGCTTCCTGGGCCGAAATGCCCGAAATATCTGGAGGAGAGTCTTGGTTATACAGTGTTATAGCTTCGTCTGTTCTCCAATTTTTGCATCCATCTGAGTGCTAATAATCTTTTAAAGTGTTTATCTGCCCTCAAGGTTTTTCCCAAGGGCGCCATGATGTGTCTATTGGGACCAGACAAAATTGAGCCGAGTTTGGATGGCATGGAGTTGAAATTCCGGACATCCCTTAGTTTGCGGAGGCCGCAGCATGTGGGATGATAGAGAGGTTGTGCCACAGCCGCAAGCGGCTTTTGGCCATTGTGCAAAGCCGCACAGCTTTTCCGTGTTGATCAGTGAGTGGTCGGAATTTTGGTGACTTGGTTGAGTAGTGGGGGAGAGTGGGGACATCTGAAATCCTTGTCCCACACAATATGCAATACAGGAGACACAGGAGAAGGTCGAAAATGCCATTTGGAGAAGTCTGATTCAGTTGGATTTGGCTCAGAAGCCGCATACCTAGTATATACAGATTGGTACTGAAATGTGTAGTTTGGAGGTGGGTTACAGTGCCAGAACGAAAAAATGCTCCTGCGGCTTTGCACAATGCCCAAAAGCCGCAGGAAGCCGCATGCGGCTTGTGCGGCTTCTGCACAACCTGTCTGATATTATCCAGAGATTGGTCTCTCTATTTGTTCCAAAAGGGGGGTGCTGTAGCAATACCGATTGAACTTTCGTGTTCCTGTCACTAAGCGCCCGTTCAGGCGCCCAGATTGATTGCTCCGTGCTGTCAATCAGCGCATCATGAAGATCATGTCTCTTCCTTCCCGCCAGTGCCAACAGCGGCGCTCGCTTATTTCTTGCTGGCTCCTGTCTTTGTGCTGCCTCAGACTCAGACCTGGGACCAGGCAGTCGGGGACTGGACGCTACTAGAAGCCACAAAACATCAATTGTGTTCCATTGACACCGATTTTGTTCGAGTGTATTCATCCCTGGCGGCAGTGCCCGGTGGAAAACTATTGAAAGTCTGAGGTGAGGGGAAGACGAAGGAGTACAAGTGCTGCGCCAGCGCTTTCGTCTGGTACGTTGCGCTTAAATGTATATTTTTCTTTCTCTTTTTCATGCGATCCACTGCCTGCCATGTAATCGCACATGCTCGGCTCTTGACGACTCCCTGCTTGCGCCCGCTCGACCACGCCATCTGCGAGCAGGGCAGGGTGCTCTACAACCCCCTGGAAGACGCTCGGACCGCGGGCGATGCTCTCGGTATTGTTATACATGTGTTTGCTGCCATCTGCTTGCGGCCGCTTCCCCGTGCTTCCTGCTCATCCAAGAAGCCGCTCAATGGTGTGATTTTTCAGCGGGCTGACATACGAGACGCAGCGCATTGGCTCGGCATTGTACATTGTCGTGTTTCGATGAGGCGCCCCCCAGTGCGCTGGGGACTGGCCACGCGTCGTGCACACGATCCAAGAGTTGGGAAGCCAAGGCAATCCCTGAGTCGCGGCCAGGTGTGCTGTGAAGCGCTCGATGCAGCCGCACATTCTTGTCGTGCAAGCTCACCTTCCCTCGGAATGCACATTCGACCCGCTGGTGCGAGTGCGCAGGCGGCATGCATGAGTGCAATCAGGCGATGTAGCACCGCTCATAATCTTCCGTTCTCGCCGTGGTTATGGGGCCAGCCGCCCGCAGGTCTGATAGGGGAACTGTCGACCCCGGGACGCATTTGGGGGCACGGGTGAGTATACAGATAACCATGTTTTCCCCTTCGTCTACGACCCGCTCGCGAATGCCTCGAGTTGTGGTCGCGCTGGAAAGCAGCTTGTGTGCCCCCGACAACAGTCAATTGAAGTGGAGCGAACAGGCGGGCGTGCAGATGCGCAGGCATACATTTTTTTACTAAATCGTATTTTCCGATCTTACCAGATCCCACATGTCTTATTTACCTTGTTGTATGTACCGTGGATCAGCAATCTGTATCCTCCAATTTTTTCGCATTTTATCTGTGTTTTCTATGTATCTTAGTCTCAATGTCGTGACAGACGACGTTGAGATGTCGTTGTCGCTGTCTTTCCAAATGGGGAGATTTGGCAGCCTCTTCAACGCCGTTGACGACGTCCTGCTCGAGACCCCCTCATTGTCCCTTGCTTTGCCGCGATCACCATCACACACGTGCAGTTCTCTTATATAAATAAACAGAGACACCTCTAATGACTGGGTTTTATGCATTATAGGTACTCCTCTAGCTACGCAGGTTTATATATTACACTGCCAGCTGCTGGTGTGGATGTAGCATGAGAATATGGCAGACAGGTGACCAGCAAGCGTGTGCTGGGGGGCAGGTAAATGGGAGCTAAGTAAGCGAGGGGGGTTCCCATCAAAGAGAAATGGGGTACAGGTGGGTGTAGAGGGTACAGCAGCGTGCCACCAAGCACCAAACACAAGTGGCGAGGGCGGGCAAGGCACAGCGCAGCAGGAGCGGGTGTAGCACGGCGTGCGCAGCACTACGCGGGGGGCGAGTGCGGGGGCGGGGGTGCGTTGCCGCAGAGTGTACGCAGGTACAGGGAAATGGCAAGCAGTGAACAATGGCACCATGCAGCGGATGTGCGCAGGGGACACAATCAGGGTTCTGCACGGGTGGGGGCGCACAGCGCAGTGGTGGCGGACGGCGAGTGCATGCGCGACATGAAGGGAACATGCGAGGGAACCGATTGGGGGCACAGAATCCGCACAGCGCAAAGCGCGAGGGTGCCCAATATGCGGCGAGAGGGCGGGGCACCAGGCGGCAGGCGTGGGGAAGCAAGCGGAGGTACGGCAATGCCGGGGGCAGAAGGCGTAGGCATGTACAACGTCGAACGGCAGTATACAGGACCACGGGATGGGCACTGAGGCCTGGGGGAATTTTCGCGGCGGCCACGGGGGGTGGCAGGCGAGCACTAGTGTGCGGAGGGCTGGACAGACGACGCCGAGGGCCCGGGAGGGCGAAACACAATATTGAACCATGGTGCTGATAAACTGTCAGAGGCAGGGGAGCCCCAGGGCTACCAGCAAGCTGGAAATAGAAATAGCGACAGCGAGGTCAATTGCAGCCCCAGCAACCGGTTTTGCGAGCTGCAAATTTGGACATTGCCAGAACGAATATCAAATATTCTTGAGAACGAATTTCAGAACCCCCGAAGGCCAGCAGCAGCTTTTATGGAAAGGACTGCTGGTAGGTGTCTCATGATACGGCAGAGATACTGTGTCATTGAAAGTGATTGGAAGTCCAGCAGGGGATCGCAACAGTGTATTCGACCTATGGTAATGGCCTGGCAGAGGGAGAGGGTCTAGCAACAAGCCGGGAGTGAAGGGCAGCTAAGGGAAGCTGGGGTGGCGAGGTGCAAGGAGGATTGATGGGTGACAAAACAATTGTAGACGGTTCCCCTTTTGGAGTGACAGTGGAGGCGCATTGAACACCATCAATTGAGGCGGCACAGTGGGCTAGCGGTGGGCGCCCAAATCGGGCGGAGTGCGATGTGGCGGGAAAGGAGGGTGAGTTGATATATCAGACTCACCTCTAATTTCTGATATTCCATGCCCTGAACATCCTCCTCCTGCTTGTGTTCCAATTTCCTTACTGGGCTGTGCGGTGGATTTGCAGTGCGGCGGAACAAGCCTTGACTGAGCACCATTCCGTTGGCACAGAATACCAGTGGCTTAGGGGCCT
The DNA here is from genome assembly GCA_029378375.1 of Mycena olivaceomarginata. NCBI lineage: Eukaryota > Fungi > Basidiomycota > Agaricomycetes > Agaricales > Mycenaceae > Mycena > Mycena olivaceomarginata. The sequence continues at coordinate 105,633 of JARKIC010000942.1, read as the reverse complement.
TTGGGGGGGGGGGGGGGGGTTTCCATGCAGATGTGTTGGCGCGCTCACGCGGAAAGTGCGCCGAGCGTTGGGGTTGGGCTTTGGATTCTGAAGTTCTTTGTCAGTCAAACACATGGCAAGAGTTGAGAAACAGAGGTGTGCCACCGACTCACTTTGAATTCTCGGCTATCTTATCGTTATCTTATCTTAAGCTAAAGATATTTTCCAAGCTAAGCTACTATTGTGCAGTGTCAGAGACCGCTCCATAAAATATGTGCAGGTAGCAGATGCACGCACCTGCATGTCTCGATCTCCGCCTCAGTCTCCATCTCTTGTATGCCAAGTGGTCTTTAATTGGAAGGAAAAGGGTATAAGTGTACACTGACTCGGAATAAATATTGGATCCAAAAAGATTTGAATTGTACACCATGCTTGGGTTGAGTAGACTCAATATTTTGGGCTTGAATGAAAGCTCACACAATGTCGTCCCTGCCTGTAAAATATCAGAGTTGTAAGCTTAGAACACGAAGCTGTAGAGGGGCAACATCGATGATAGGTGATCCAATTATAAATCTGGTTTTGATCAGCTTGCAGAACTTCAGTCAGAAAGTCCGGTGGGCAGCGAAATAAAATTGGGAAGGGGTACAGGATGCTAGTAACGAGTATTCCCTCCCTTTGCCTTCAATAATTCCTGCACCCTGGTGGGCATACTGTCGTATAATTTGTCGATGAAGTCCTGATCAATCTTTTCCCACTCCTCCTTCAAAGCGACCCAAAGGTCATCGCAATTCTTGGGAAGCGGGTCCCTAGCGCGTACCATGCGATCCAAATGAGCTGTCAGGGGAACCCCCGCTCTGAGCGCCTTTCCGGCCTTTCTGCCCGTTCCGGCTTCCGCCCGATCCGGCTATTTCTCCCGCTTCTGCTCCGGCCTCCGCTCCGGCTATCCCTCCGGCTAATGCCCCCGACCTTCTGCCCGCCCGTTCTCGTTGGCACGTGCTATGCGACCAGGCCCGTGACCATTGTAGATACCTCCGGACACGTGCTACTGGGTAGTTACTAATTTGTATATAAGGTTTCACCTAGCGTGGGAATCCTCATCCTTTCTTCTCTTCGGATTCCCTTGCTAGGTGCGTAGTATTCCCGCTCCTGTATTATAGTACCCATATTTATACTTCAGATTCCCCCGCTAGTTTCCGCGCCCTGCGCCAAGCTTAAGGTTGCCCTTACATGAGCCCATACATTCTCTATAATGTTCATATCGGGAGAGTTCGGGCACCAAGGAATTAAATCAATCTCTTCAAGGTTGAACCAGCCTTTAGCGTGCTTCGACCTGTGCTTCGAATCCCCATCCTGCTGGAAATAAACAGTGCTGCGGTCCAGATTATGGTTGTCGAGGGTGCTGAGAAGGGATTGGGAGAGTATATCCACATGAACGAAGTGGTCCATGATGCCGTCGATCCGATGAAGTTTGCCGACACCATATCGGGTAATGCAGCCCCATACCATGACACTCCCATTGCCATGCTTCACCCGTTTTTTGACATATACGGGATCATTAGCCTCGCCTGGTCTCCTCCAGCACCAGTCATGCCCATCCGAGCCAAAAACATTGAACTTGGACTCATCGGAGAAAATGACTGCGTGCCAATCCTCCTCTGACCAATAACAATGATGTTCAGCCCAGTCTATGCGCTTCTGCCGATGTCCTCGGGTGAGCAGGGGCTTCGATTGACGCTGGTAAGCATTAAGCCCACGCTTTTTGAGCGCTTTCCGAATGGTGTCCTCGTGAATATCGGGGAAAAGCTTCCGCTTTAGGTCAGATGCATTCCTGGCCTTGCCAGAAGATAGCATTCGCATGGCCTTCTGCGCGTTGTGCTCCGAAATTTTGGATGGACGACCTGGCCGGGGTGATTTCGCCTCGAATTGGTGGTTAGCACCATACCGTGCATTGATTCTCGACACAGTAGAGGCGGATACATTCTCTTTTGCCGCCACAGCTCTATTGGACAATTTCTGCTCTTTGAGAGCAACAATGGCGGCCTTTTTTGTGGCAGATGTGTCGGACATAATGAGAAGGAGGGTGTGTATGCGGTAGAAAGTTGTGTTGATGCGTCGTTGTGGTGGTTGAAGTCGAAAACGTGATCACATCCAAATGCAGAAAAACAATTGGATCACATGTGCGCGATGTTGACGTCATTCCCAGCCAACACAGAGACCAATCTTTATATTGTTGTACTGGGATACACTATAGCTCTAATGCTTCATAATACACCCAAAAGTTCCAATGAAACATCTATGGTATTGACAGAATTCAGTACCAAAGTTTTGAAAACCCGTGATCCAATATTTATTCCGAGTCAGTGTAACTAATATCGACAAGCTGAAACATGTATGCTTACAGAAGAAGAGGATCCCATCAAAGAAAAAAGGATTCACTGCCCATTGGTTGCAAAATTCAAGATGCATGGTCACAAGAAATAAAGGCAGCCGGCTAGACTAGAAAAAGTATAATAAAAACAAAGTAAGAGTGCGAGTAATGACCCCGACGCGAAGTCAACAGTCAAATAGGTCCGACGCGAAGTCTAGAACCAAATAGATCCGACGCGAAGTCTATATCGACTAGAAACGAGACAACCAGAGAGAACGAACACCCGTAGATCTTCGAGACAGCGGCACTGTCAATGAGTGCAAGCGTCGAAACCCTGTTCAGCGGAGTTTGAAAAGGCATTTATTTCAGTTGTTGGTTAGTAAGTAGTTGCGAAAACATATGTATGTGGGGAGGGTACCCTCAGAATGCCGACTCGAGATCCTGTGGGAGTTACTTTGAGTAACCCTTGCTTGCGAATGAACTTACCTTGCTTTATTTGACCGGAATCCATGGCAACATTCACCACCGTCGCCGCGACAAATCTGGGATGAAGTGAGGAAAGGGAACCCGAGCGAGTAGTCGCTGGAAACATACCTGGTTTGGACTTCCTATCCGCAACCATAAGAAAAAGAATCCTGTGCCATCGCCAATACGAACCATTCCAATCGGTTAAGTGGTGGCGGCATTGGCCGGAGAGCAGAGGGAAGAATACCGGATTTCAACAGGGCTCTGCAACATCGAGTCCGTTTGAATCTGGTTGAGTCGAACTTGACACCAGTAAGCACGGAGCTACAGTTCTGTTAAGCATCATAACTGTGCTCAAACGGGATGTGAGCACACCTCCACACCCACAAGTCCGACTAGTTGTTTTTTTGTCAAACCCATCTCTTTTGAATCTGACGAATGGAGCTTACCGATACAGTGTCAAAGTCAAGATTGAGTGTAACTCCAGGGGTGCCGATCTCGAAGACATCAAGTATCAGTCTGACATAACTATGGTGCTAACATTTTTGCTCACCTTCACCGAGACGACATATTCCGCACTACGAGTATCAGCGACCTGCTCAGAACTTCGTTTAGAACACTTACTCTGCAAAAACAGTGTCAGCTATGTGGCTCATTGGAAGGGGCTCCATCTACGCACCGTTTTGCACAGACTCCGCCGGGATGTTCCCGGACTCGCCTTTGGCGTTGATGTACCTAGATGGCGGGAACAGGGATAGATGCATTGCCTGCCAAGACAGTTGCCGAGAAACCAAGCCTATAGCCCACCATCCACTCACGTAGTGAAGCATTGTGAAGATACTCACTGTCTGGCATCGTTACGAGTGGAATAGAAATTAGCTGAACTAATCGATCAACAGGCTAGCCAAGCCAAACCGAATAGCACAGTACTAAGCAAAGAAGAGGGACGGACCAGTGGTTGAAATTCAACCTCGGTGATCTCGGCCTTTGACAACAGCAAGGCTGAGACGTCCGAGTTGAGAGTCAACTTCACGCTGATAGCGCTGAGATGGGCCAGTGGGTCAGCATCTTCTCTTCCTCTTTATAAAATTACGCTGTCCGAAGCCTTTAAACTCCGCCGGCAATCTCCTTTTATGTTGATGTTTGCTGTCAGCCAAGAGGAGAGCGGCCCGGCGAAGCCGGCCCGAACCGCTAGTAGATTATATAGAAAGATAGAAGAAGGACCACGTCACCGTTCGAACTGCTAGGTATAGTTGAAATAGATTAGATGTACCGCGCGGAATTGGGACCACAATAAAACCAACCTTTAGGAGAGGGAAAGATTCGACATTACAAATGTCCAGGTCGGTTAGTCAGGGTTAGTTGGGTGAGAAGGAACGAGTGACCTGAATATCAAGTCCAAGACTGAGATGAGTCAAATTGGAAGTAATTGAATGATTGATTAGTTGGTGAGCAAAGTATAATGAGATGAAAGTACGAGATAGCCGTTCAAATTACTAGGGATAGATTCACCGGGTGAGGTTCGCTTGAACTAGATTTCGGACAATCTGGCCGGTCAATTTTCACCGAAAAGAGAATGAGAAAGAAAGCCAACATCATTTTAAGACCGCAAAAGTCACACCCTGGCATCTGATACCATTAATATCAGTTTTCGAGCATTTACGAGCATTTCTAACCGCAAATGAGTTGAAGAAATCAGCAAGAACAATGTTTGAGTAGGATGTCGTTGTCGTTGAGAAGTAAATAGACAGCTTCTCGCGAAATAGATTCAAGTGTCTTGAGGTCAGGGAGCGTGCCGGGCTCAATTTGATTAATGTCTGGTTCTAACGACCAGGTGCTAACAAGACTTACCGTGATGACAACATGGACGTCGGAAGCAAGAGCGAAAGGATTACAAGTCACGCGAAGCACACAATGTAGCAACAGCTGATGGGGCCATTTTCCGGACCGCAATTCCCGAGAACGGCCATCAGATGTCATTGTCTGACAGCGGCAATACAGCTCTCGACTTCTTTCTCTCAACACCCATCTCGAGTGGTGCGGACGTAGATACGGTACGTAGGGATTCATATTCAACAGCTCGGGATGATACAGGCAATATTCCATCCATACATAAGGATTGCACACTTGAGAAAACACCGAAACGGCAGGAATCGCAAGCAGTTGAAGGTGGGTCGGCTGGACTGAAGCGGGCTGGGTAGGTGGGCTGGATTGAAGCAGGCAGGGTGTGAAGCTCGAAGGTATCATTACTGGGGTTGAGCAGGGAAGGAGGCGGGAATTTGAAGGGAAGGCGGGAATCTGAAGGGCAGGCGGCGATTCAAAACGTGAGGGGGAAGGGTTTTCAAAGGCAACGAGGATCAGTTGAGCAGACGGGGAGACTTGAAAGGGGAGGAGCAGGAGGGCCGGGATTTTAGGGTAGCGGGCGGGACTTGGGATTAGAGGCAGGGTAAGTGGCACACGGGATTTGAGGCGAGGTGGCAGGCGGGATTTGAGGAGGAGCGGGTGAAACACGGGATCGGGAGGAAGGATTTGCTAGCAAGGACAGTGGGTGGGGATTTTTGGTCGGAACTTGTTGAACGGTAAGTTGCTGGTGTCTCAGGCTTTATAGAATGGGGACTTAAATTGTTTGAGGACTCTTCTCAACGAGGCCGGAAATTGTAGCTGCCGGCATAGCCAAATGCACACGAAAAAGCACCATGCCAAGCTGGCACTTGTGGCAGAAACCCATCAGCATTACCCAATCGAGCGACGCAAAGCGCAGGACAATGATCGGGAAGTGCTACACAATGGGTGGACACTGCGCTACCCAATCTCAAAGCGCATTGCAATAATAATAAAACGGGGTGTGGTGCAATTGCAAGCACCAAAAATAAGGTACACAGTGCCACTTGGTTTTCAAAGCGCGAAACAATGGTAGGAATCCTCTGGACACAAGCTGATGAATTGTATTCCAAGTCAACTCCACACCTCTTCCACCACCTCAATTCACCCACGCACCAGTTCTTCCTCACCTCAAACACAATGGCGGACACCGTTCGACGCTCCGCACGTAACAAGAGACCAGCATCTCCTGCCGGTGCTAAAACGCGCTCCAAATCCAATGCACCTACACCGGCTCATGCGGTAATGCTCCCCTCTACATAATTGTTAAAAATTTGCTCACACCATCCATAGGCACTTCTCAAAATGAAGGCAAAGAAGACCCAACCTAAGTCTGTCAAAAAGACTGCACAAGCCGAGTTTTGTTTCTTGTCGCTCTTTGTAAAGCATCCGCTAACGGTTCTATACCACAGGTCATCCCAGACGTTGAGCCCGAAGTTGCCGAGGAGGAAAATGCGGATGAGGACGAAGAACCCCTGAATGAGGTACGTACCTCGGCTGTCCTCCCTATGATTCTGACTGACTAAATTGGCTGCCTGTAGAACATCACCGAGGAGAAGCATGAAGATCCACTGGATGCGGAGCTTCCCACAGAGGTACGTCTGCGGATGTTTTTTTGTCCGTATTTAACTGCCACAAACAGGACGCCCAGAATGCAGGTGCGAGTGTCGAGACTACAAGCACCTGGTGGCAGTGGCACAAAGACAATATCCAACAGCGGGCTCAGCGTAATCCGGACTTGGCTCTCACCATTACCAACACCGCCGCTGCCGCCGCTTCTATTACCAACGGCAGTGCCGCCAACAGGCGCCTCTCATTCCAGCTTGACCAAAGATAGCTACAAATCCGACGACTCTGGGTCCAATTACTCGACCAGCGCCGGTGTCAAGGAGGAGATGCGTCGAAAGCAGGAGGTGCAGGACGAGGTGGGTGGGGAGTCGGAGGAGCTGCAGGACGAGAAGGGTGGGGAGTTGGAGGAGTGTAGATCGTTTCACGGACCATGCACATATTTGGGGTGGTTCCCCCGTCTTCCACGAGGCAAACGAGCTGTACCCTGGCGCGATTCAGCAGGACTTGTTTGATTGGAAGGCGAGAATACGGTCAGTTAGCGCTCCGAGTTTATGTACTGATTTACCAAATACTAACCCTCTACATAGCAATGCTGTCATGGAGCGTCGCAGGCAGGCTGAGGGCGGCGGTGCTGAAGATTCTTCCACAGTGGCATTGCACATTGACTTTGCCTGAATACTGTGTGAGGCCCCGCGAGACGCCATGCGCCGACAAATAGCAAAATTGTTCTTAAACCTAATTTGTAAGTTGCCACCGAATAATGTTCACAACAGTACTTGGGGGAATGATATATCACCGTCTCTCGGGAGAGACCATATATGATACATCCGGGTCTCTGGCCCAGAGACCCGCCTGATATATCATCCTAGAGACGGCTAAATTTTGCACAAGCGAGCCCTGCTCGCTGTCGACGTTCTCAAGCCATGCGAGCTCATCATCCGCAACAACGTTGAGCGTATACCAACTGGGGAAAGTTCTTTCAGGTGTTTTCTCGCTAACATCAGCAACTTAGCAAGTTGGCCTTTTCGGGCCTTTTCGGCCTTTTTAAGGCGAAAAGGCAAAAAAGTCGAAAAGGTCTGAGTCCCTTGACTTAAAAAAGGCCAAAAAGGCCAAAAAGCCGTGAAATAAGGACTGGAAAAAGGACAGAAAAGGCACTTAAGCAGACGAAAAAAGGTGGTGTAAAACACAATATATTCAGATATTTCTACCCTGCCGAGACTACAAACAATATGAAGGAAGGGACAATGGTGGGAAGGACCACGTGTGCGGCAGCCAGCGGGGTAATGAGGGTGAAATAATGGGGCGGTGGTACAGCAGGCAGTCTGGCACCCGAGATCACCGGTACTGCAAAGGTCGACAGCGATTCAGAGAATGGGTTTGTCGATGTTGCAGGAAGGGTGATATGATTGGGCTTGGGTAGTTTTAGGTTAGCTTGAGGAGGGGTTGAGCGAACTTGATGGAGGGGGAGTGTCATTGCGGGTGTCTTGAGGCGATACAGTCAGCAGAGAAGCTTGTGGTTTGCGGGATTGAGGCTTGAGGATTTTAAAGCAGACCTGAAGACAATAGCTCCACGATAACGGTGAGTCTTGATAATACCAATTGCGGTGTAAGCGTGAGGGCAGGGAGGTCCAGAGGCCATAAACAAGCTTGGGGGGGACTCTGCACGGTGCACTTGCGTTGTCGATGTTGGTATGGGGCGGCCAGAGGCAAGATTGAGACGAGTAGATAGTGACGACGGTGGTGGGAGGGGAAGAAGAGTGCCATCAGAACCAACCATGATCCCGCCGTAACTGTCAACGCGCACGGACCAACCTTTGACATGTGGATACCATCACTGATGCGAGACTTGGGGGAACTTTTCCACGCAAGTCATTTACCGCTGATGTATCCTTATGCCAGTCGCCCCGTTGGACCGACTGCCCAACAGACCCGTGTGCTGGAACTGCCACTTGCCTTCCGTCACAATTGGGAAGGTGGCCTCCCGGATGGTGCAAAATAACCGGTGAACTCACAGCACCAACACCGCACTCAAACCGCATTCAACTTAGCATTCAATTGTTTGAATTCGACATGGAAACACCTTAGCGGTACAACAAGGTAATGACACCACTTCGTCAGAAACTCGAAGATAAAAACCAGAAAAGCCCCAAGAAGGCCGAAGTTGTGTGAAGCCCCGGAAAAGCTCGTGAAAAAGGCCGAAAAAGGTATGAAAAAAGGCCCGAGTCCAAAAAGGCGAAAAAAGGCCTGGAAGCCCTCAGAAAAGGACTTGTCAAGTTGCTGATGAAAAACATGGGATTCGCGTCAGAATCGGTCAGGTACATCACTCGGAGCACATACCGTTTGGGCAGGGCTCCGTCGCGCATCAATCTCGGACGCCTCTCCCCGTGGATATCCGAATTATGCGCGCTCGCCGTTGACAACAGCGTCGAGCGTGCCAACCACGATAACCCAATCAGGTAATTATTTTTGATTGCCCCCAATTTCATCGCGAAATGCTGGGCTCGTCCTTGTACCATACAATTTTGGCATTGAAAGGCATCGTAGATCCACATACATACAAATTGGTCGATGGGGGTGAGCTGAGAAGGTAAAATAATATAATTATCTCCCCGCGATACCCGCTGCATTCCAGTGCACCCGGCTGTAAAAAATTGCGCCTTGTATACGGCGCCGGCAGAGCCCTCCGCCTCCGCTAGCATAGTCGCACTTTCCGGCCCAGCCACTGCGACAGGTCAGGGCCACTGATTGCTCCCGCTGTGCGCTGTGAACACAGTGCACACCCTCAGCGGCACATGCACCTGCCGTAATATACGCGGAATAAACGAGCGCGTGCTGCATGCCGCAGTGCGGCACTGACCCGCTACGATCGCAGCATGGCCTGCGCGCGCAGACCGACACAGAAGCCGAGTACCTCACTGTGCATCGCCTGCACCAGCTCAAGATTGACAAGCGACGTCCTGGACAGAGCCGCCTCGAGCTCGCCACGATCGCCCACGCAGTGCGACTTGGTCCCCCCTGCAGCCGTGTGTTCTTGGTAATCCAGGACAGGAAGCCGCGGGGATGCGAGGTGGAGACGATACTCTCGTCGGCGCACCACAGGAGGATAGGGGAAGGGAAGAAAAGATGTGCTCCTGTACGCGGCGGTCCGCAGGGAAACGAGGAGGGGGTGGGGATGGTGCCTAGTACTAACCAACATACCGACAGCTCCTTGCTGACCTCGCAAACCCTCGCGACTCGGCGCAACATGTACACTGTCTCTTTGAAAGAATTACTAGGGCTGTTCGCCGTACCGTATACGGTATACGGCCGTATGCCGACGGCTACTATACGGCTGCATTCCCGGTCGTAACCCGTACCGTATTGGAGAGGTACGGAGGGTCGTACGGTACGGTACGGTACCGTATTACGGCCGTATTACGGCTGTACGGCCGTCGAATCTTACGGCTTCAAGGTATTCTGCCATCAGTGGGTTTTTGTGGCGTTGGGGTCGACCTGGAGACGCAGATGAACACCCCAGTCTGCTGGGGTGTATGGGATGCAACGATACCTTGTTCTGTAGCTGACGACGGTCCGGCATCCGCCATATGGGCCGAGGAAGATGCTATGATGCTATCAGCGACCATTGAGGGACCTTGTGAATCAAGCCAAGAATTGACATGCAAAAAGTCCAATAAAATATATGATCCTGTCGGTGCGGCGGGTTGAATAAAAGGAAAATTGAGTACCAGGAGGCGGCGCAGGGGCAATGTGGAGTGGGCGGCACATAAGTAAAACGGACCCAAGTAAAATTCTAGCTGTGCACAGAGGGCAGACCAAGCTCGATGTCCAAGAAACTCTGCGATTGAGTCGGGTTGGGCACGGAGATGAACAGAACGAGAGGCACGAGTAAGCAAGACGTCGCCACTGGCAGCGGAATGATAAGAGTGATTGCCGGTGAAGATACGGCCGTATACGGCCGTAGACGGCTCTGACGGTACGGGTCTGTACGGTATGCCGGCCGGGTACCTGCCGTACCGTCAGCTGTTGCTGAAACCTCCTGTACGGTACGGTGACGGGTGCCGTATTTACGGCTGTCTGTACGGCCGTATATACGGTGACGGCGAACAGCCCTAAGAATTACACTGTGCCAAACAATGACACCTTGATGCGGAGGTCGAAAGGCTCTTGTCTGAGTCGTGTTAGTTAGCATTCACGGGATCCCTAAGCATTGTTGTCGCCCAGAGAGGATTCAGTGGTGAAAGAAAATGAAGGGAGCAGGCAAAGAGATTTTACGGGACATAGTCTTGGCAACGGCATCGACGGCAAGCAGCTCGGGTAGCTCGGGCCACTGTTCCCGGATGAATGAGCACACACCATTTTGTTTCGTTTTCTCCCCTCCCTCATCCGATCGAAATTCTGAATACCTAGAGTTCCTTAGACTCACTAGCCATATCCGCCCATGCAATATTGGATTTGTAGGTTTAAAAATAGTCGAGGGTTGAGGACATTTGAATTCAGTGGTATTGCCGCTCCAATTTGCCGGAAAGAGGACATTTACGAGGACGAGAGTACCGATTAAATTGGCCTATGAAGCATCGGAAATTCGGCATATCCAGGAGGCGTGTTACATTTGAATGAACACGGACATCAAAATACGCTAATATCGTGATACAGCACCCTGAAAGAAATCCGAGAAAGTCGGTTACCGATTAATACATATGCAATAGAGTCGAATACCAAAATTTTGAGTTAAACGATGCAGTATAGCGAGCAGAAAAAAATGTTTAATCCATCAATCACATCAATGGTACCTAAAACAGTAGTAGAAGCTCATTCAATCCACGGTCGTGTACCGAACAACTAACACGGCCACAATATATTGTTGCCAAAACCTACTAGTATTGTTAATGTCCTCATTATGTATTGTTTCCTGTTTTCTGCATGGATGTTCAAATCCGAAATAAAAGCCTCCAGCATTGATATTCTTGCGAGATTCCGGGTCAGACAGTGCACCTGTGATGTATATACCTCCTCATATGTAACATCACGAAAATCTACCCCACGGCATGCTCCAGAGACGAGGTTTCGCTGCGTTCGGAGTATTCCGGGGAGTGGGCCGAGGATCCCGAGCCAATGAAATCAAGCCATTACCACAGGCGCCTATTTTCGTGTGTTAAGCGCTCGCATGCAAAACAAGCGCCAAATGTGTGAAAATGGCTCAAACATATCTGTATTCAAAGGTGTTTGTGGTTCAGAACAAGCTGATCCATAGAATTATGGAGTTGAAGTACATGGGTGCTAAGAAGCATTACAGAGAAAGATTGGGGCCGGCCAACGAATCACTCAGGGTGAGGAGGATCGGGGGACGGAACATCGGATACATACTAAGTCCGGGATTGGGATGAGCAGCCAACCGAAAGAGGGCGGGCGGCACGGCCGGATGCAGCGAGCGGCAGCAGTGGGCAGCATAGCGGCAGCAGCACGGAGAAGAGTCAAACTAGATGGAAGGAGACAGGTACTGGATGTGTCATGGCACGATCCAATAGGCTGCGCAGGGGAAAGCTGCCAATAATGGTGGGATCAGGCGGGATGAAAATTACCCACACACGCATAGAATAGAATGCAGCTGACAGAGCAGCGACGGGGCTAATATATATCGGGAAAGGAAGAGTAAGCTGCCGAGGTTGCTCCAGGCCGCTGTAGGGCACCGTAAAAACGGCGGGAGCATGCCGCTGCTGCGAGTATTGTCAGTTCTGTACGAGGCCAAATAGCCGGCGAGGTCGAGCGAAGACCCAGTTCAGAAGTGGTACACATGAGTGGAACAGCAGCCCAGTTGCAGAGATCAGCTGACCAGAGGATGACCGAGAAGAGGGCGAGCCCAAGGCGAGCCGGTGGTGCTGGCGAAGTACCGATAGCGTGTGCAAGTAATAGACACAAACAGGTACCGCCAAGCGATGCGGCACCCTGGCGCGCCCCGCTCGGCGCTGATTACCCCGGTGGTTCGTACAACCGATCCATCATGGAAGCGCAATCTGATCGTCGAATCCATCCCATCAGAAATAGATGGGGCGGGAATGCATAGCCCCATGCTACGAAGCGGCGGCACTAACCCTAACGCACCTGGAGCAGGATTGAGGCCGGGGGAGCGGGTATGGAGGGCGCCGCAGGAGGAAGCCAAAGGCGGGGTGGGCTAACAACTACAAATAGCTGATCCCAGCCATTTGCAGCCCCAAAACCCCCGTGCCGCAAGGTCGATATCGCACGTACAGAGCCCTGGAAATGGCCCAATGTCTCGCAGGTATGTGTACAGGTGGCTATCTACCCTATGATACACTCCTGCGGGCGCTAGGAAAATCCGCCAGAACGGCCGGTTGCGGGCGGCACAGCCATGCGCGCGCAGATGGCGGGGAAGCAGCGAGCGGGCGGGTGGGCGACCCGGTGGTTTGATGGGAGTGTTCATCTCTCGCATGATATATCATGGCACCTCTGAGGGAGAGACATTGATGTATCATATCTGGTCTCTCCCGAGAGACAGATGATATAACAAATCCCCAGTAGGGCCTGATGTTCAGGGATCGGCTAACAGAGTTCCAGATGTGATTCTTTTGGAGCGCGGCGAAGAGCATGCCACCCTCGAGACCACCTTCAAGCGAGGGTTTCCCTGGAAGTGGTCGCCGGCCACTGTCAAGCATCAGCTCCGAATCGAGAATTGGCCCACGACACTCAAGGCGACATTGCCTGGGCCCGGATTCGACTTGTCACACATCAAAGATGGCGACGCACCAGCCGACACATCTAGGAACAAAGCAATGCAAGAGATGCATGGTCAGCTCAAGTCCGTCTACCTGGGAACCGAAGACGCGAGCGGTGCCACCACAATAGTGTTGTGGTCTGACGGTACACCAATGTTTCATTCTTGTGTTGTGCAGAACTGATATGAATATGTTGTCACTACTAGAGGAAATGGGTTTGGACAATCCCCGCGATGTCCCCATCATCACATGCGCTGATGGAACCACTCTCCTCACCACGGCGTTGAAACGCTGACTATGGGGCTAGCAGTGAAATAACCACAACACAAACCTTGTAAATGAATACGCGGTTCAATAATGCAACTACAACAACTCAAACACTATAGTCCTCGTGCAAGTTCGGGGTTCCAATCCAGTATAGATTGTGGCAATTTGAACTTTAGTTCTCTTTGGGAAGCAAGGCTTTACAGGTCTACAAGTCGTATAGATAAAACTTGCTCGAATCCGTTCTAGGCGCAATCGCGATAGACAGACGAGATTTTATGTTCAACGGTTTTGTATGATGTGGGTCTAGGTTTGGAGATAGTACTCCGATGCGTAAAGCAAGTGATTCTTATGAATCCCGATTTCAAATAGTATCCGCGATTGCTAATCTTTGCGAGATTACAACCAATTGTCAAGTCTGATCTGTTTCCTTATATTCCACGTGTCCATTCCGTTTATCCAATATGTCCACACGTCGTTTATAAAGATCCAAATCCAACACAGATAATATTCAAACAGGGAAAACAAACGAAACTTGGTATAGCTTCTGGGTGTCTCCGAATGAAGGCCTACTCTACCGGTTAAGCGTGAAGTCTAGTAACTTCGCGTCCAACAGGTGGGGTGAGATTCACTGGCGTTCCTGCCATAACCATCCACTTAAATACGTTACAGGATTCTAAATATAAACAAAGCCGATACAAACGTGCAGTAGGGTTCAGGGTATATGACTAGTGGTATGGCAGCTAGCCGATGAACTCCTGTCAGATATCAAGCAATTAGTAAAATTGAGAGAGATTTATAAGAAACATCAACGAGCTGAGCTTAGCGATGAGTCAAGATCTACATCGCTTAGAACAATTGTGATGGGATATTGTTGACACGTCAACTTTTAGCCGGCCTCCTCGTCAGCACTTTGTTACCCTCCTTGGTAACCCTTTCGCTTAATTGGTCCCGCTTTGAACCGCTCAAGTGATTTGTCTGAAAACCGTGATAGCCGTCGCTTCCCAGTACCCGAGTATGGTTTCTTAGTCAATTGGTAGATCGACCAAGTCCAGCCTTCTCTTGGCAGTTCTGAAGACGTCAGATGATGCCTGACAGTGATCCCTCTAGTTCAGATGGATAATCCCTCGTAATACACCCTTAGTCAGGGATGTGCAGTAGCCCCAATCCGTTCCCAGGATGGTAAGGCAGTTTCCGTGATTGCTCCATTAGCGACTTCCCACTTCAACCCTTTACCAGGATTGTCGTCCAGCACCTTTCTAATGGTTCGTGACACATTATATCCCTTTCAGCTAACTGCTCAGGCCAGCAATAGCCCTTGTGAGATGACATCGTAATGTAATGATGTACATTATAGTATGTTGCAACTCGAGCAGATTTGAATAAATGCCCGGGTGCCCCAATACCAGGTCTGTCAGCGTCTGCCACCAGCCTCATTCGTGAGTTGGCCAAACACCGCGAGGCCAGCACCAAGACAACCAAGACCAAACAGCCTCGCAAGCGCAAGGCAGCCGAGCCCGTCGACCCAGAACCTTCTGATCGGGCACACCAAAACGCTCACGACACAATTTTGTGGCATCCAGGTCTGAACAGGGTGATGAAGATGACACACATAACGAACACGAGACGCCCGAGACGCCCGACATGCCTCATGGTGAAGACATAGTGTTTCTCTGGCTTTGGCCTCAGGCCAAAAGCCACGGCTTTTTGGCTTTGGTACCAAAGCCAAAGCCAAGCCAAGGGATAATTGTTGGCTTGGCCTGAGATTTTGTCAGGCCAAAGCCAAAAAGCATGCAAATCCCCCGCCAAAAGCCATGGCTTTTTGGCTTTGAGGCCAAAGCCAGCGAAAGCCCCGGCTTTGGCTTTGGCCTGGCCTCGGATTTTAGAAAGCCAAAGCCATGGCTTTCAGGCCAAGCCAAGGCCAGAAAAACACTACGAAGACGCACCTGAATTTGAACAGAACCCGACCCCACCTGCCCAAGCAGCGTTCCCTGTCACCAACCTCATCCGCGGAGCCATCAATTGCACGTACGTCAATGGCCAACAAGTTTCGTCAGTGTTTGCAGTGCCGAACTGCACACCCTGGGCCCTGCCGTGAGGACCAGTCCTTGCCACAACGACGTGTGGTATTACGCACCGGGGCCGAGGCTTTGGAAGCCAGTTCCTGATAGCATGGTTCCTGACTTCTTGCCGGAGTTCACGGACAAATTGGAGTGTTTACGTTTGAATATAGGCCTGTATTAACTGCAGTGTAGACACACATTCTGATTACATATGATTACAATGATGCACAATATGATTTGCGACTTTCTTGTTAAAAAAAGAGGGAACAAGGCGATTCGGTTTGTTGCTTCGCAGACTTGGCACTTGATGGGCGCTAATGGACTTCTTTGAGGTCGTTGAACACACTAAAAATTGAATGTTAAGCTGAAAGGGTAGCATAATTGGAATTCCATTTGATACACCGCACCATGGCTCAATTCTCGAATCTGTCTAACAGGCGGGAAACTTTCGAGCGATGAATCGAGGTGTGGACCAAACAGATGACAACAACCCATCGTGACCAGATATGGGAATTCTCGACCTTGGCCCCTGGAAATGGGGATAAAATGCGTGATGAATTTGGGGTGGGGATTCTGTAGTCGAATATTGAAGAGGGTGAGAGAATATAAGTCATAGTAACATAAATTACAATATGAATAAAATACTGCATCCACAAGGTGGTTCTTTCTGGAGTGGCTTGGCTATCTGAGGAAAACTAACCATATGGAGGGATTGGCATGTATCCTAGTGAAGTCCTGGGAGTGTCAAATGTTGCCCCTGAGGAACTTTTTGAATATTGTGTTATGATATAGTAAATTTGCCATATTAAATAAACATTGGGATGGATGCATCCATGAGGTGGTTCTAAGGATTACATGGATGCATCCACTGTGAAGAAAGAAGTACTGGATGCATCTACCCTTGTAAAACAAGAGCAGTGGATGAAACCACTTGTTACAAATAAATGGTGGATGCAACCACCATATTCAATGGGAGGCTGGATGTATCCACCAAATAAACAGGAAGCTCAAGTGGATGCAACCATCTGTTCATGTGAGTGGTTGCATCCACAATGTATAAAAATAAAACCATGGATGCAACCACGCACTTAAACTGGTCGTTCCATCCATGTGGTCCAATGAGTCAATGTGGTTGCATCCACGACCATGGATGCAACCATGAACATGAGTGTGTGGTTATGTCCATGGGTTCCAAAGAGTTGATGTGGATGCCTCCACAGTGTAAAAATTGAGGGGGAGTGGTTGTAACCACATGCGCCGCGGTGGAGGCATCCATGGTCTTGAGAATGGACTGATGGTTACATAATGCTTTTGATACATCTGTGTGAATCCCGTTCAAATTTCGATGCAGTACGTTATAGATAAAAAATCCATGGAAATCTGTGCGGGTAGCCGAAAGGTAAGTGTGTGTATAGGTGTGGGTAGCAAAAGGTGAGCACATATGTATACGTGTAGAGACTCAAAAGCAAGCACAGGCATAATGATGTGGCTACCAAAAGGTGAGCACAGGTGTATAGCTGCAGCACCTCAGGCTACCACTATATGACCCCCTTTAGGTCTATTTTTATAGTGACTTAATGTACCTAAAGGGGGGGTAAAACTAGGTGGATGTCCCATGGGGGATGGGATGTCCCATGCTATGGAGGATATGAACCTGGGATGTCCCCCACCTTTTCCTGTGGGACATCCCACCCTCTGCAGGTGGGCCCAAAAAATATCCAGGGATATCCCACTGGCCCATTTTTCGGGCAGGACCCCTGGCACCTGCCCAGGAGAAAGACTGCATTTTCAGGCTCATCTCTCCACCGCTTTCCATTCTTGAGGGTGATTCTTAAAGCCCTCTCTTGGGGCTTTCATCCTAGGTATATACCACACGGATGGGAGCACATTTATTCCTGCCTGTTACCCAGCATCCAGCAGTAGCTCATCACACCATGTCATGGCTACCCATTCATTATCCAGCAGCCCATATTACAAAAGCCTCACTTGCAAATTCAGGTCAGCTTGTTTCTTAAAGCCCTCTCTTGGGGCTTTCATTGGCTTTCATCCTAGGTATATACCACACGGATGGGAGCACATTTATTTCTGCCTATTAACCAGCATCCAGCAGTAGCTCATTACACCATGTCATGGCTACCCATCCACTATTCAGCAGCCCATATTACACAAGCCTCACTTGCAAATTCAGGTCAGCTTGACTCAACAGTAACACTAACCCCAGCCACCAATTTGGGCCGCACAACTTGGTAGCTCAGAAGATGTGTGATCTCTGGATGCCAGAATTTAATATGGTTACGTGAGGTGGTGATAATGAACACCGGCATTGTCAGCTTGAGGCAAGATATTCAGAGAATTAATTTTGGGGACTTATGCACTGAAAAACACACCAGGAAAAGAGGTGCAAGGTCTAGGTGTGCTTGAATATGCATAGTGCAAGGTGGTTGAGTGCAGTGTTTTTGGGTCTCAATGGCTGAGCCGATGCTGCCTACCAAAAATTTCCTTATTCAGGGGGTAGAGCCCTCATGGGAAACTTTCCATGATCCGAAGATCAAGCACCTCTTGTGGTAGCTGGCAAGATGTCCCACCATTTCAAAGGATAATGTGGGATGTCCCACATGCAACACACATATGGGTGGGATGTCCCACCATTTCAAAAAACCATATGGGCTGTCCCACATTAAACACAAATGCAGATGGGACACCCCACAAGCTCACAAAAACTATGTGGGATATCCCATATGCAACACACATATGGGTGGGATGTCCCACCTTTTCCAAAAACCATTTGGGCTGTCCCACATTGAATACAAATACAGATGGGACATCCCACAAGCTCACGAAAATTGCATGGGACATCCCATGTGCAACACACATATGGGTGGGATATCCCATGTTGAACACAAATACAGATGGGACATCCCACAAGTTCACTAAAACTATGTGGGACATCCTATGTGCAACACACATATGGGTGGGATGTCCCACCATTTGAAAAAAATCATCTGGGCTGTCCCACGTTGAACACAAATACAGATGGGACGTCCCACAAGCTCACAAAAACTATGTGGGACATCCCACATCGAACACAAATACAGATGGGATGTCCCACAAGCTCACAAAACCATGTGGGACATCCCACCTGCAACACACATATGAGCGGGATGTCCCACCATTTCTAAAAACTAATATGGGCCGTCCCATGTTGAACACAAATACAGATGGGACATCCCACAAGCTCAAAAAACTATATGGGACATCCCACCTGCAACACACATATGGATAAAATATGGGATGTCCCACACTGAACACAAATACCGAGGGGATGTCCCACAAACCCACAAAAGCCACTCATTGTGCCTACAAGAGAACATTAATATTTTGTTCACGTGCCAGTTCAAAGCACTCAAATACAGGTAAGATGAAGTAGTTCAATCAAGCAGAGGCAACATAAACAGAAACAAGTAAGAAATCTATGTTGATACCTTCTCCCTACTTATATTCACTCCTTCAGAGGTCAATAGGGAGTTTGTGAAAGCCACATGATGAATTTATAAACTTGATTTATCTTTACATCCACTGGCACATTTGCAAAGACAAACTATCTAATATCCATCGATGAGGGTACACGATATACCCTTGTGATTACCTATATGTGCACTGTTGTCTGGTGAAGTGGTTAGGGCTGTAGATGTTACCTCCTTGATCCGAAGTTCTGCTTCCATACACATCTTTCCGCATTGTGGACGTAGAAGACGCCATTGGCGTGGATGGGTCTGTCCAGGTTCTGCAAATGCGTGGTGAAAAAGATGCCCCCCCTCTTCTCATTTACAACGACCCGGCATTTGAGGAGGGGGAGCACTTTCTCTGTCCCACGGTGGCGCTTGTGGTCCCTGTCTAACAGCTCCTCATCGTGTGGCGCCTTCCTTTTAGGGCTGCGCTTCTCATCTGGGCCTTGCGCACGATGGTCGTGACAGGCAGCACCCACACAAGCAGCTACCGTGTCCATGGGTGAAAGGTCGAGGCGGGGGGGACCGTCAACGGCACCCATGAAGACTCAGGGCGGCTGTCTGGCGTGGGAGAGGAATTTCCCCATCCCGCTGGCGCGCGAGAGGCCAGTGCCCTCCTTGCTGGTGAGGGGACTTGGCCTGTTGTGGAGTGTGTGATGGTGATCTGGCACGGGGCGGCGAGTTTGCATGCCAGGAGTAATCGTCGCAGTTCGTGGCCCCGTACTAGCGGGACAACCCAGCGTGGGCAGGGGAATGCGAGCGTGAGCTGGCACGCGGGTGGTAGTGGTGCGACGCCCCAGCACGGGGAGGGGATCAGAAGCGTGAGTTGGCATGCGGGCGGTTGTGGCATGACGACTCAGCACGGAGAGGAGAGCGGGAATGTGAGTTGGCATGCGGGCGATTGTGGTGCAATGACTCAGTGCGGGGAGGAGAGCGGGAGCGTGAGTCGGCATGCGGGCAGTTGTGATGCCATGACTCGGTGCGGGGGGGGGAACGGGAGCGTGAGTCGGCACCCGCACGGTAGTTACGTGGCGACTCAGCGCGGGGAGGGGAGCGGGATTGGGTGTGTTGGTGCAGGCGGGTGTGAGTCCTCGCAGTAGTAGTTGCCGTCGTCCTTGTGCCGTGACATGGGTGGGCAGGCGTACCCACCCTCCTCCCTCCTTGTCCTGCTGTTGTGCCCCAGTACCGCACTCTTTCTTCCTCTTCCTCTTCTCTGCTTTCTCTGCTTTCTCTGCTTTCTCTGCTTTCTCTGCTTTCCCCGCCTGCCTCTTCACCTCCTTGGCATACCCATCGCTCTGCTTCACCGTGACCAATCCCACCCCATGTTCGTTGATGACGACTGCCACATCCCCTTGCTCATGGAGTGGCAAATCAATAGAGGCTTTGCGCAGAGCCACCCGGAGCCACCCGGTGGCTATTTCGGCATGTGCTGCCGGGTGGCTATGTTATCTGGTGGCTCATCCGGTGGCAGCAATATGACATGTCTATTACATTGCTTGTCAACTGATCTACTACCACTTCACCATACCGTGCTATCCCATACACCGGATGTGCGTGCGGACACAGAAATTACTGATATTTATATCCCATTCATCCGATATGATCTTTAACAGTGTGGCAAAGCGAAGCCTAGACTCAAGGATGGCTTTTTGCATCAGAGAGGAAGAGAGATATTGATACAAGTGAGGCTACACTACTGGCAGCCACCGGAATGAGCCACCAGATGACGTAGCCACCCGGCAGCGCATACCGAAATAGCCACCAGGTGGCTCCGGGTGGCTCTGTGCAAAGCCTCTAATCTCGTCTAAAAATCCAAGTCTTCAGCTCAAAATGATGAAGTCATCAAACGACCAAGGTACCCTGTTCCCAAGCAACGATCTGCATAATGTTGTCGCTGTCATCATTGGCGTTGTGCGTCTTGTTAGCCTTGACGAGGCTGCTCATGAATCTCTCGAAAGTCGCCGACTTGATTTTCTTCACGTTAAACTGCTGCGTGCCAATGATCTGGTTGGCGGCTTGAAGTGCCGCAGGGTAGTTGACAATGCGGCACTTGCTTTCCCGAGCGATGTCGATGAACTTCGTGTTCCACCTCATTTGAAACCTCGCCCTGTCGACGTCCTGACCAGACAGTGTACCGGCCGCGTGACAGAATGCCCCTGAAATCTAGTCAGCCCGTCTTGAAGCATTAACCCAAATACACTTACATAGCTGTCCCCCGATTATCGACATGAACTGTCTTCGAAAGACGTCGCGGGGCCCCTCATGCTCATGAGGATTGAGATTTTGAATGAGAATCGAGTGAGCAGCTAGGCCGTGTTTTCTCATCTCGATCATGCTATCATACTGTTAGATTGGTTTCATTCACTTATTGAGGAACACACCTGAAAGTATGTTCTTGATCTTTAACCTGTTGATTAAGGTTGTGCAGCTGGAGTGCTCTCATCTCCTTGAAATCGTCGCCGGTGCCGAATAAAAAACTACCCTGGCCCTCGGGGTCAATCACATAACCCCATACATGAACCCCATATGTCCAACATCCGCTTCGCCTGCAGTAAGAATGAGTACCGTCCCTAATACAACACACAGTAGGTAGAACTCACAATTTGCGTAACGGGCTTGATCTCCAATCCGGACAATGCAGCCACCCATGAGCTGGACAGCCTTATGCTAGCTTCACTGGTGATGAAGTGGGTTTACCGATGAGCCTCGTGGACAGCCTTTTCAGGCGATTTCAACCCACCGCAGCCACTGACGCAGACATAATTGTAAGCTTGTTCTTAAACATTGATTGAGTTCCTTCTGAATTTAAGCACGCAGATGTCTCGTCGTCCAAACCACCAGGCCCGCGCATCTGGAATAACATCTTCCCAGGTAATCCTCTCGCATTTTATCTCACGCTAGATCTCCTGGCTAAAAGCCATTCAGAACCCTATCACAGCTTCTCTCAAGTCATCAGCACCTGCGCATCAGCAATATGATACTAGTGTGAAGCTCGATGTCAGTGTTGGCGAGCTTATCCTGGCTCCACAGAATTTATTCCAGCAGTGGGGAATCGGGAACACAATTGTCAGTTCTGCTCACTTTCAAAACCTCGTCAATGGGGGACTTGTCTCAGACGGAGTGGTAGATGGGTTTTTTTTTCCTTTATACGGCCGATTGGGAGGAGCGCGAAGGAGGAGCGCAGCTCTCTAGCAGATCATTCCACATAGCAGAGAGGGAGTTCTCAGAACCTCTGGTTACCCTTGCGCGACCTCGAAACAGTGCGTTGGGCATGCAGCCAATGCAACCCAGCAACTCGAGGAAGGGTGTTCGCGAACTTTGGTTTCAGGTGCAGACTTACTGGTTGAAGATATTCAGTGCCATGCTCACTCCGAGTGTTGTGTCCAGTTCAACATTTTCGAGACCGAAACACTCATTGTTCCCATATACTCACTACGTTCCGGGGTCGGCTAGACTCACTTAGTCAAGGTTCGGCAAGGTGAGTCTGGGTCTGGCAAGGTCTGGCTAGCCAACCACACCGGCCCTGTGCAGCCGACTACACACAGCTTTCGTGTAAGTTCGGGTAGCCCATGGCTGGCGGGCTACACTGACATCATGCAGATCAGTGTAGATCAGTGTAGGTGCGTGTAGGTGTGTCCGTCTCATTTTCGGCACCTAGCTTGACCTTGACCTGGGCTGCACTGACTCTGTATTGTATCCAATGCCAGGTAATGAGCATTATGTGCATCCTCACAGCCATTAGACGAAGAATCTCTCTCTCAGTTCCAGCAAGCCTCAGCCGGCTTACGACGAAGTTTCAGCTCGGCTTTATCGGCTCTCCGAGCCAAACCCGGCCACGGCAACGAAGCGGCAATACTACAAGTCGTTCTCTGCTGCAAATCAGGTATGTTTACCTCCGGTTAGGTGGCTAGCAACACCTTGACTGACCTACCCTGGGCTGAACTGACCTCCCTTAAGATACAAACAGCTGCACTGACCTGCCCAGACCTAGGCTGACCTAGACAGACTGCTTCTAGTGACCTAGACAGACCCCTCTGTGCAGCTGTGGCCAGGTCCCTGGCCTCAGTCCATTTCTAAGGGGGGTCGGAATGTAGTGACTGGAGGTGGATGGAACATTGGCTTCTGGCCGTTGTGTTCTTTTCAAAGTGCAAGATCAAGCTATACGACAGCATCCATCAAAGATTAACGGGTGCCAAAAGTCGGGTTGAAGCCATTCATGGCAGGCTCCTGGAGATGTTGAGTTGGGAGCATCATCAGCGGTATGGCACCCCTCTTCCTGCACTGTGGACAGCTCTGAAGGACAACAGTGAGGTGAGTTTTATTTTCAGAGCATCATCCTCGCAGTATAAATTACAATTCAGATCGCACCACCTGTTCCACAACAAGGAAACGATGTGAATTGCGCGATGTACACCATTGCATTCGGAGTGGCTGTGACAGGGGGACGACTTCCTGATGACACGGACTTCAAATACACTGCGGCCAGTGCTCAAGCGGATCGAATCCAAATTGCGAACCGGCTGAACACAGGGATACGGCAAAATCCCGAGAACAGAAAATATCTGCTTGCTGCCGACTCACCCTCACCCAAGGGTGCTACCTGACCCGCCATCTCCATGTCCTCCATTCGGCCAATTCTATGTAGATCAACCAGTCTTTCGCCAGCCCCGCCTGCGAACGACGAGAATTTTGCCGACATGTTCGAGCCGATGCAGTGCGTTACCTAGAATGGCAATGCATGTTCAGAAATTTACTTTGTTTCACCAACCGATCTTGACGTTGGGCTGCAATCAGCAGACGACGAAGACATGTTCAAGGAAATTAGAGAATGGAAGCCCACTCGACAGATCCAGTGCATTCTCTTGGATCTCAACGCATACTCGGAAATTTATCTTTTATCTAATCGTATAGCCCGAGACTGGATGAGTTTGTCTTGTTTCGCCCGTCAGGGCGGGTAAACAGCTGCCAAAGTGGTTTCTATTGATGAGCAGAGGATTGGGATGCAATGGGTTTGCAATTCGCTTCGTCCTGGTTCACTGGTGGCAGCACCACCAACTGGAAGCTTTACAAATACGCTGGCTCAATGGCAAGAAGCAGCTGCGCAGAGCGTAGATATTTCCCAAGTCAGTGTAGCGCGCCAATCACTGGCCTGATGCTCAACTATCTTTGCTTTACAGCTGCTGCCATTGCATTACCCTGCCGCGCTCTGCTACTGGCCCGGTATTTCGAATTTAAGAAAGGGGGAGATGATAAGCACGGGATTTGTCCACCCATGAAATCTTCGCTTTTTCGCGTTTTCATGACAAGACATGTGCTGGGCTACGCTCCAGAAGCGTCAGTACTGAGGTTCCCAAGTAGCTGGCAGGGCAGGAACCACTGAGTAATGGATGGGAACGGGGAGAGGCACTCTGGAACCATTGGCATGTGCTCACTCCGAAACCTGTAGGAGATGTGTAGCCCACCGAACAAGTGGAACGTGAAGTCTACTCTATTCCCGTTCACGGAACTAGACGGGGACAGACTGGAATCCTGTTGTGGTGTGTTGGACATGGGACGCGTAACGTGTTCTGATCAGATGATCACTGGAAGGGGCTGGGAACATCACATCTTGATGGTTCTACGCCGTCCTGGGCATTCCGGATAAGGGATGGTCACTAAGCGAGGGTCCGATCACTTGGACCTACACTTGTCGGCTCTTGGAACAAGTACCCATACTGGGAAGTACTTCGAATGCGGTATCCCTGAAGAGCTACGGACTGGGAGCTTCTGTTCCAGATGTTCCGATAGACGGGAAGGCACGGGGATTGGGAGGAACAGCATATGCAGTCAGGATCGACATAGGGGATTGGTTGTGATGGCTCCGGCACAGTCTGACTGATCGTACATGTGCACAGGATCGCAGCAGGATGGCATGCTCGACATGGGCAGCCAATGGAAGGACTCAGATACCCATTCCTACGACGGATACACGGAAGTCAGACGGATAAACGGACTATTTTACTCATACTTACTTATTTTTCGGACGTTTCCATGTGTTTCAGGGCTTTGTATTTAGTAGCAGGGGCATCTTGGGCGACTTTACGGAATCACCCCACGGCTAGTAGGCGGAAACACTTGCGAATTGGGCAGATACCGGGGAGTTCAAACAAGGTGTCTCTTAGAATTCATCTTGGCTTGGAATCTTTTCTTTGTTATCGGTATCCTTGGGATCTGACTTGCTGCTCTGTCTGGAATAGTCTGAAAGTGACCGGAACTGTTGGGATTGTGCTGAATATGCACTTGGTTGTTTGGGTTGTGTTGTAAAGAGCCCGGGACCGGAACCCACTACTGTGAAAGAGCTTGGGATCGGAACCCATCACTGTCTGAAGCGCTTGGGATCGGAACCCACTACTGTCTGTACTGTCTACGCTTGGAATCGGCATCCACCTCGCTTTGGAGAACCCCAGAAACTTGTTCTCGTTTGTTTCTCATAGCTGCGAAGCTTTACATCACCGCGCTACTGTGCTTCCTGTTTGTTCGGGTCTACCCTTGTTCAATCAGATCTAGCCAGAACACTTGCACAGCAAGGGTTCCATTCGCATCGACACTCTTGTTACGTTCCACAAGCTTTCCTGTCTGTTCCGGTTCCATTCCGGTTCACTCAGAACAAGGCTCAAGTACTTGGACTTCGTTCTAAGGACTTCTATAAACAACACAACACTCTCTCCTCATTTCTGAGGTCTATTCCATTCCCTGCAACCTTTTATAAGGCCCTGTACCAGGGTCTGATACTCATCTGTGTGCGTCTCGAGCACTTCTGTTCCGTTCCGACGCACTTCTGTGTGTAGGTTTGGTTTTGGTTGGTGTTTTCTTGATAGGTTCAGAGCACATTGATCATCTGGAGCCCACCGCGAGGGGTGGTTTATATCTCTAATCGAGAGATCGAGCTTGTTGTTGTTTCGTTCGGGAACACTCCCGGACACCACATTCTGTTTTTCGGGTCACTATTCCACCTCGGCGGAATACACCAGATAACACAAACACACCTCCCGGTGGCTTTCCGAGCCTTCTCAGAGGGTGAGGAGAATTATCAAACTGCGGCTTTCCTCGTACCGGACCTCAGTCCAGTCGGGATACCCGTACATCACGGAACGCACGCAATTCCCTTGTAGCCCCGCTACAAACAAACTCGCTTCGAAGCCTTTCTGCTGGTTCTGGCTCGTCCAGTTGACCAAGGAACCGTGCTGCCACTGCTCCGGTAACGTCGAGCTTAGTGGATGGGTCTACTTCTGCATCTGGAATGTGTTCTATGAGTGTTTTCCGAACAAACCCTCTGGGAACAGTCCAGGAGTAGCCAGAAGGTGTTTCTACTTCAGACCCGACCTCTGGAACTGCTGCCAACACAATTTCGAGTTCCTCTACGACTCAAATCACACAAATGGCGGTTGTGAATTTTAAAATTCTGTTTGCTTGGGACCAGAACAGGCCCAAGTTCGATGGAGAAACCACTTCATCCCTGAAGAATTTCCTCAGGAATACAGAGGCGGTCTGTACGAGTGGTGGGATCACGGATGAGCAGAAACAGAAGGAGAAGCTGCTGGAATACTTGGATGGAACTGCGTTAGCAGTGGGAGAGGTCGCCGGCGTTTACAGCTTCCAAGACCTATAGCGACTGGAAGAAGGAGATTCTGCAGTTGTATCTGGAAATAGAGGATATGACGTTGGGATCTGTTTCGAAGCTGAAGGAGATATGCCAGCAGAACCGTCCGATTGGCCGCAAGGAGATCGGGAAACTGCGTCGTTTTACGATGGCTTTCACCAATGAGGCTGAAAAGTTGCTGAAAGGGTCGGCACAGGTTGTGAACAGGCAGTTGGTGCAGTGGATTCTTGAGACTCTCGAGACCCATTTTGCGGACAAGGTGGAAGAGGCATCAAATCAGGCAGCAATACTTGATTTCATTAAAACCCCGTCCGTTCCAGCACCTACTCCGGCGACTGGAGTTGACTATCGACGTGGGGATCGTCTTCCCTATCAAACTGTCCTTGCGATAGCCGATTACATGGCTGACAATTGGACTGGGCGGTCGCTGCGCTGTCAGCCGATTCCCATTCGCTCCCTGAACGAGGATACAGTGGTGGAGTCATTCCGATGCATTCCGTTGATATGGGCACTGCCGCACATATCAAAACAGAGGTTTCGAGCAAGCTGGAATCCTTTGTGGGTGAAATGGTGTTAATGAAGGACACTGCCCAGCTGCAGGAGAAGTGTTTCGCGGAAACTCTTAAGAAGATTGAATCTACTTTCAAGAACTCGCTGAAACTCATGAACCAGAACCTGAGGGGACCACCTCCGCACATGGAGATCACCCAGGCTAGTTCTACTTCGCGTTCCTATGATCGTCAGGACGCTCGTCCAAGAGAGGAAGGCCCTTGTTTCTTCTGTAACGGTCCACACATCATTCGGGACTGCCCGACTAAGGCTGAGTTCATCACGCTTGGCTGGATCATAGTTGAGAATGGTCTCATAAAACTTGGGAATGGGAATTGAATACCTCGGCATCCAGAATCGTTAACGAAAATGCAGAAGGTGGAGGAACACTATCGTAAGCAAGGCATTATGAGAGGTACTCCTGCCAACCAGCATTCGGGAATGATGCAAAATTTCTATTCCGGTGCGAGTTATGGTATGACTGAAGGCTATGATTCGCGGGAACTGGATCGGGTGGATCATCTGTACAATACGTGTGAAGACAAAATTCGTTCTGCGCAGCTGCAGTTGGGAAGAGTGCAAGCTCAGGCCCAGCAATTTAATATGCAGCAGTCCCAGATGGTTCCAAGTGTTCAACCACTCCAAAACCAAAGCGGTGTTCAACCACCGCTGCAGTTCCTGCAAATGCCACATACTCCTCAGTTGTTGCCGTCTCAAAACTCCAATACTGGAGTTGATATGGCAACGATTCTGCAGTTCTTTAACAATATGTGGAACGATGGAACCCAGGTCGCTGACCAGATGGTTGCGACCAGGATCGGAGTGAGGTCAGATCCTCAGTCTGGTCCAGGTTTCTAGCGCATTCAAGGAAGGAGGTCGAGGGCAAGGCGAAAACTGCGCCTTCTAAGATGGCCAATCCTCCGGAGAACAGAGCATCGGCCGCAGATAGGGAAAAGGACTGGAGAAAGAAGGATGGTGTCGTGAAACATGTTGAATTCATCATGCCAGATGAATTGGAGGATAAGGAAGAAATTCCCAAACCTCCTACCAAAAGGGCGGAGCGTCGGATTGTGTTGGACAATGATTACGAGGAATTGGAATCACCGGGAATACAGTCGGCACGCCCAGAAAAGCCGAAAAGTGTTATGGGATCGAAAGAGAACATACTGTCGGCACTAAAAGCCCCAAGCAGAGAGAGGGCATATAAACTGGTACTCAAGTTCGATGATGCGAACATCGTACGGGATCTTGTGGGCCAGACCAAGGGGATGAGATTAGAAGGGACCACGGTGGAAATGATGTCGGCCATGAATGGCAAGTACGCCAAGGGACTTCGGGATATCACCTTCAAGGTTCGAAAACCCTTAAACCCAAATTCACGGCAGACGTCATGCTGCAAGGAGACGTGTTCCCATTCATGGAAGAGGAGACTCCGCTGAAGCTGGATTGGGATGCAATTGCGCTTTCCGATCTACCGCCGGTGGATTCTGTCTTCGTCTCGCACGAGGAAGATATGGGATTACTCCCAGGGTGTCTGGTAGCTACGGATATCGTGCTCCAGTACTATTCCACATTAGACAATGGGCAGGCCCCGAAGCAGATCTATACTTCCATGGAGTCGGCATCGCTTCGAGTCTTGTTTCTGAAGATCAACGGACAGGAAAAGGTGGAATGTGTCGTAGACAGCGGGTCTCAGATTGTTTTAATGGCGCAGAAATCTGCTGAAGGAATGGGTCTCTCGTGGGACCCTGATGTTACGATATTCATGCAGAGTGCCAACGGGCAGTTGAAGAAATCGGCTGGATTGGCATGGAACATACTTTTCCTGTTCGGGGACATTCCTATATATTTGCAAGTCCACATTATCGACCAGCCGGCGTACTGTGTGTTGTTGGGCCGTCTGTTTGACATCCTCTTGGAAACGAACATCCAGAACTATAAGGATGGTTCCCAGTCAATTACCATTCGGGATCCCAACACGCAACGGAGAATCACTCTTCCTACCCATGCAAGGGGAAAGTTCCGGCCGTCTTCGGACCCTAGGGTTACTATCGAAGAGGTTCGGGATGAGGATGATCTTCCTAGAACGGCGAGAGCTGCGAGTGGTGTTGAGAAGGAGGCGTATTTTCAGGGGTCTTCAAGGAATTGAAGGGAATGAGTCAAGGAGAAGAGATGGCTGTCACATTCGGCTTTGACGAGCAAGGGGAGATTCAGATAGAGGTGTTTGCGGAGCCTAAGAATGGGGAATGGTTTGGATCTGAAGAGATCAAAACCACCTATCTACTGGCATCCATGGAATGTGATGAAATGAAGAACGACGAGGTAGCGGTGCAGCTCTTAAATGAGTACACGAGCTATCCTGGTCGTAACAATGCGCAAGCACCTCAGAGACCATACAAGGTGTATTGTATGGATGAGAAATTTCCATCTCATCTGGAAACCGGAACATTGGGTAACACCACGGAATGGTCTGGGAGGAATAAACGGTTTCAGGAGGAGAACACCACGAAGCAGAGCTTTGCGGGTAGTGCCCCTGAATGCGTAAAGGAAGAACTTGCGGGAATAGGCGATAACAAGGACAGGAATACCAGTCCTCCAGAGTTTCGCCAGCAAGAAATATAAACTGGTTGCATTGAAAACTAGGCCAGTTTACGGGGAACTGCCAGAGAGGTTCCGGATTAAACGAGAAATAAAAGGGGATCCACTCCAGGATCTTCCAGAATTGTCTCAGAATCCGCCGGACTTCGTTCCAAAGGGCAGATACACACAGGAACGGATGGAGGACATAGAAAAGATTCATTCTGAAGACTTTCTATGGCCAGAAGAACGGAAACTTATGCACCACTTCATGTCACTACAGGAGGGAGCATTCGCTTGGGACGATAACGAACGTGGGACATGGAGGCATGACTTCTTCCCGCCGGTGGAAATACCCACGGTTGAACACAAAGTTTGGGTGGAGTGTTCCATTCTAATTCTGCGTGGCCAATTGTCGGAATTCTGCAAGGTGATCAAGAAGAAGATAGATGCAGGGGTGTATGAGCCGTCCAATTCCTCGTATCACTCGAAGTTCTTCGGAGTGCTGAAAAGGATGGCAAGAGCATTCACCTTGTCCATGCCTTGGAGCCTTTAAATCAGTAACCATCGCGCACTCAGGCTTACCACCTGCCACGGATGAGCTAGCAAGTCACTTCGCAGGAAGGGCTTGTGGTGCTGTGTTCGACTTATATTCGGGATACGATAATCGTGATTTAGCAGAAAGTTCCAGGGATTACACCACGTTCCAGACGCCTTTTGGCGCTCTGAGACTGGTTAAGTTGCCCCAGGGATGGACCAATTCGGTTCCCATATTTCACGATGATGTAACCTACATTCTGCGAGATGAAAAACCGCATGTCACCATACCTTACGTCGATGACGTTCCAATTTGGGGACCGGGAAGCCGGTACCAGGATAAGGATGGGACATACGAGGTCATTCCCGCTAATTCCGGTATACGACGGTTCGTATGGGAACACTCCCAGAACCTGAATTGGGTTGCTCAACATTTGAAATACGCTGGGGGAACGATTTCGGCGGCGAAAGTGATACTGTGTAAATCGGAGTTTCAAGTTGTGGGTCATACCTGCTCATTTGAGGGACGGAAACCTTCTACCGATAGGATTGGTGTGATTCTGAGATGGCCGCCTCTCGAGGATGTGTCCCAGGTTCGCCAATTTCTAGGAGTGGTTGGTACAATGCGGATGTTCATCCGTTATTACTCCACCCGAGCAAGGCACTTGATGAAATTACTTCGGGCAGATGTGGAATTCGACTGGACAGAGTTGGAACAGGCTTCAATGGACTCTCTCAAAGACGCTGTTGCAAACTGTGAGGCTCTGAAACCATTGAACTACGATTGGGATTCAGATGTAATCCTGGCCGTAGACACATCTTGGATGGCGGTTGGCTTGGAAATCTACCAAGTTGATCCTGTTGACCCAAAGAAGAAATATTACGCCAAGTTTGACTCCATTCCGCTGAACCCGCGAGAAGCACGGTTCTCCCCACCGAAACGGGAACTGTACGGTCTGAAACGTGCTTTAACGCATATGCAATATTGGTTGGTTGGATGCAGAAAGTTGGTGGTGGAAACGGACGCTATGTAC
The DNA here is from genome assembly GCA_029378375.1 of Mycena olivaceomarginata. NCBI lineage: Eukaryota > Fungi > Basidiomycota > Agaricomycetes > Agaricales > Mycenaceae > Mycena > Mycena olivaceomarginata. Next base: position 74,471 of record JARKIC010000942.1, on the reverse strand, counting down.
ATCAAAGGAATGCTAGACAATCCTGGGATGGGTCCGAATGCTACCATAAACCGCTGGATCGAAGAAATTCTGATGTTCCACTTTACATTGAAACATGTGAAGGGTCTTACCTTTTTCACCGGATGGCCTATCTCGGCGCGTTAAACAACCTGGAATTACGAGATTGAGCAACCACTGGAGTTGGAAGAGTTTAAAACTCAGATCGACACGAGGGGTGGCTACCTACAGGAAATCCAGAATGTAGAAATGGAGGAGAACGCTGAGTTGTTCAGTCAGTTCGAGCAGAAGTGTTGGGAAGTGTACTCGGAAAATCGGGAAGAAGCCAAATTGATCAGGGACGCATTTAAAGAGAAGAATCTCGAGATGCCCCAGTTCATTATGAGCCAAATCCGAGAAGAAGAGCCCTTACTCCCACCAGACACTTTCAAACTTGATCCAACACAGCAGGAACCGTATCCAGAAGAACACAGAACGGATTCTGGTAAGAACCAGGATCTTAAACTCGAGAAGGTTCAGGAATGATTAAAAGATCCTCTTCGGAACCGACTGGAAGGATTGAACGACCGTGCATATCGCAATTTTATGCAGTATGCTAGGCGGTTCTTCTTAGACAAGAAGGGCCGCTTATTCCGGAAAGGCCCCGAGTCGGCACACAAATTGGTAGTGGGAAAGGAACATAGGATGTATATGATGAAAGCCACGCATGATAGTTTGGGACACAGAGGGGTCTACGCGACAAAGTCTTTAGTTGAACTTCGGTTCTGGTGGCCAGAATTCGAACGGGATGTGGCATGGCATATTAAAACATGCCATATGTGCCAAGTACGACAGGAAGAACTGTTACAGATCCCTCCAGTACCGACTATGACGCCCAGTTTGTTCCAGAAGGTCCATGTCGACGTAATGATCATGGGAGTAGTATCAAATGGGCACAGATATGTGGTGTCTGCGAGAGATTCTCTCAGCCGTTGGTTAGAATCCAAGGCTTTACGATCAGAAAACGCGTCGGAATTGGGAAAATTCCTACTGGAAAACATCATATACAGGTGGGGTTGTCCCCAGGAGTTCGTTACGGACGACGCGCCACAGTTCCTGGCAACAGTAGAATGGCTGAATCATAAGTACGAGATCTCTGGAATCAGGTCTCGCCTTATAATTCACAAGTGAACGGACCGGTGGAAACTGGCCATAAACATATGAGGCAGATGATTTACAAGGCAACGGGTGGAGATGTGCGGAAGTGGTTCTGGTTCCTTCCTCAGATTGTCTGGGCAGACAGAATTACTACCCGGCGCGGTCTGGGGTGTTCACCATATTTCGCGGTTACAGGATGTCACCCGACGGTTCCTCTAGATGTCGCAGAAGCGACCTGGCTAGTGGAATACCCAGGGGATATCATTTCAACTGCGGAACTGGTCGGATTACGGGACAGAGCACTTGCGAAGCACAGGCAGCACGTAAACGAGATGATTGACCGTGTTGACAAGGAGAAACTCGAGGCAGCACAGAGGTACGCCCGAGAACACGAGGCTTCCATCAAGGACCATGACTTCCAGCCGGGAGATATGGTACTTGTCCGGAATACAAAAGTGGAAAAGTCCCTCAATTCGAAATTGGACCCGAAATACCTGGGGCCGATGGTCGTAGTGAGGAGAACAAAGGGTGGTTCTTACATTATATGTGAAATGAATGGTGCGGTCTATCCTGGGAAGGTTGGAGCATTCCGGGTCATTCCCTACTTTGCACGGAAATCTCTCAATCGGAAGCACAAGATTGAGGATCTTCTCGACATGTCTAAAGAGGAATTGGACATGTTGGTCGCCTGAAAGGAGAAGAAAGATGCAGAATACGGACAAGACCTGCAGTTCAGTGACATACACTTGAACCCAGACTGGGAACAAGAGGATCCCGCGGAACTCAGTGACGAACCGGAAGAGGATCACGTTCCAGACATGGACCTTGATGAATTGAATGTCGTCAGAATGGGCCCAAGGCGTTCCAAACGACTTGGTGACTAATTTGGCAAAAAGGCATTCAATTCTACACTACTCTGGTTACAGGAATAGTGTCTACGAGGGTCGCATGGCGGCGATGCGCAAGGAATGTGTGGTGGGAACGGTAGTGGAACGAGTAAAGACAGTGGAAACGGTACAGAAATGTGCCATAACATTCAGACTTCTTCTGGGTCGGATTCAGTGTTGCGAGTTATACCCACGGCCACAAGAGAAGAATCCGCCACCATGACCACGTCCGCGATAGAACGGGCGGGGACCAGTTGGAATGGCCACGGATCGGGATGTGGTGTAGTCGCTGAAGTCCCTGTCGCTCTTGGTCAGGATCTAGACGAGAGCTCTGCGAGAATGAAGCAGAAACGTATGGGACAGAAGGGAACTCTCTAGTGGACAGGTTGCGTTGGAGGAGAAGTTCGCGGACGCGATCATACTCGGTGTATACCGCATCGTACTTACAGGAATCCACGGAAACCCGTGCTGCGATCTGGGAAAGGTGGATCCTGAGGGAGCACTCGATACGCTGAAGGCCTTCATTGGTCTGGGCAAGCATTCCAATCGACTTGATAACATGGTCACCACTGTTGATCATCTTCCCAATGTCGTCGAACGAGAGGGAAGTAGCGGGAACGGTGTTGGACGACGCCGTGGCCTCATTCTGGAACGGGAAAGGATTCAGAAACGGGGGGAGAACACTGGGAATTGAGGTTCTCACCTGTTCCACTGCCGCTGGTCCAGCAGTCACGGAGAGCGCAATCACGGGCGAGCCCGAGTCTACAATCATGGCAGGACCAGCCGGGCCAGTCTTCTTCTGGAAGCGGACACGGGTCTGGGGTCAGTAAGGAGAGGAAACACAGAGAATGTGGAAACACATACCACTTTCTTCTTCACTGGCGCGTCGGCGACGGACTCTGCGTCAGTATGGCTTGGGGCGCAGTGAGATTTCCCATGTCCCTGCCCATTTTCCGAAAACCTATCGGGGCACGACTGAAAGATGTGCTGCGGCAACTTGGAGCACGATGTGCACTAGGCTGGAGTACCGAGGAAGTCCTCATCGGGGTCAATGTCGACATCCGTGTCGATCTGGTCCTCGCTCTCGACGTCGGAAGGGCCTACGCTCTCAGAACGGGCATGCTTTCCGGATGAAGTCGTTTCCTGTCGATATTTCGGTATGGGAACATACGGGAATGGATTGGGAACGTACTTTGGAAGGCGGCACAGCCTTCCTGGTAGCAAGAGCTTGTTCCTATGAGAGGTGTCAAGACGAGAATGGATGAGGATAGGCGAAAGGACATACCCTTTGTAATCTCGCGCTCCTTCTTGGCAGCCTCAGCCGCAGTCTTCTTGATGTACTCACGACGCTTGTCGAGGAAGGATGAACCAGACCCCAGGAAGTTCTCAACCTCTTGAGGAAGAGGGACGTCCTTGGTGGCTGCCTCGGAACCAACCTGGGAACTCCACTGGTGAGCTTTGTTGTGATCCCCAGTCATGAGGAGGGTGTACTGTTTCGAAAGAACACCGAGTTCAAGGAGCTCTGACTTGAGAACGGAGCCTGGAGCGGTTTCAGTCAGACAGGAGTGAACGGGACGGGACGAGAATTACCCAGGCAGCTGCAATAGCGACGAGGTGATCCTCACGAGAACCCGCCCCCTCGTTCTTGGATTCCTGGAACTGCTTGGAACGGCGTACCAGCTTCAGCCATGCAGCCTCAAGACCAGGAGGAGCGGGAAACGGGTCATCGGAATCGCTGGATGGTGACATGGGAGAATAGTTTGAATGGATCCAAGTAATGTCTTCAAGAGGGAGATAGACGGTGTGAGGGCCAACGTGTAACTTGATGAACTCGCCGAGAAGGTCGTCCATTTTATAGGAACACGTTGGAAAGTGATGGGGATTCGCTGGGGACAGCGAAAAATTTATAAATGGGGGAGAAAGGCAATGCTACGCTTCAGCGCACGATTTTATGGGGAAATTTATGTGTTCCACAAGTTTCGCTTAACCAGTGGATGCGAGAAACGAACATCACAAAGACCAGAAAACATAGAATCACCATGGTTTCGCAAAAATACATGCTATCTAAGACGGCATGGAGCATTCCCATCCGTGTTGATAAGGAGGAAAGCATGTGATTGGCCTCGGTCCATCAGTGGGCACCAGCCAGAATTGATCGAGAAATCGATCAGGGGCTGGTTTCATCGATAATCTCAAAGCATGAAGATGTCGGACTGTTTGAGGAAGGCTGGAATTGGAACAGATGATGCATATTCCCTTGAGAAGTAGTTGGAAGTCAAGGGCCACTCAGTACTAAACAGTACGCGAGTAGGATGCGGACGTACCACCAGTTCTGGATGATATTGATGATACATCAAGAAGACAGATGGAAGCCCCATCGGTTTCGCTTAAAGTGCAGATCAGTATATCCGGGTATTTCTCAAATGGGAATATTGCCGAAACCGGCGGGAGTCGATGGGAACGCAATGAGAACATGGAATGCAAGTGCTAGCCTCAGTGCTAGAACTTAATATTCCGTTCCAGACGCGTTCCCAACCTGTTCTCGTTGGTTTTCTTAAAACTCAAGTTGCTCAGAATTATTCTAAGTCACACGATGGATAATTCACGGGAATGACTTTGAATTTGGGGCAATAGCCCGCGATACAATATTTTACATGGTATCTACGCTATTCTATCCTATGAATGCGTGATACCGGACCAAGAAATTGTGCGAATTTGTGTATGCTGCCTGGATAGTGAAGTCAATAGGGAAGAAGAGGAGAGGAGAGAATGGCTTATGCTAGTCGTAAATCCAGTACGTCTCCTTCAGTTGCCACCACCAACGCCACTCTGGGACTTGTTCGACCCTTCTCCCTTTCCCTTGTTGCCATTCTCGTCAGCTGGAGGAGACGAAGCCACGGTGGAACCCTTACGGGACTCGTGGGGGCTCGTCGATCCCTCAACGCGAGGGGCGGGGTCCATGAGGTAGCTGTACTCGGCAATCAAGTCCTGGAGGAGCTCGCGAGCGTCCATGCTGACACTGGAGGCAAAAGCCTCGTTGAAAGAGTCGGTTCCGACCCGTGAATGGTGCTCCGAAATGGCCTCGAGGTAGTGGTGGAAGCCCTCAACGAAATCCTCGCGCAAGTGGAACACCAGCAATGAGGTGTCTGCTGCGGCGCTTCCAGACTTGATGAGGCACGGGACGTCGATTTCCACTAGGGATAGAGTCAGGAACGGCAGAAAATGAGACAAGCATAAAACGTACAGGATGGGACAAAAGCCTTGGCTGATTCGGCCAGGTCATAGTACAGACGGTTGATGTGGGCCCCGGACATCTGGTGGTCGCAGAGGGAGTTCAGCTTCTTGATGTTGCAGTTGGTATGTGCCATCCCAACACCCATCAGTTTGCAAATGACGCGGAAAAGGCTGCACAAGGCACAGGGCCATTTGGGCTATGGGAACAATAAGAGGGGACTAGAGGAAGAGAGAAACCGGTGGGACACGTACGTGAATGGTGTTCTCGAGGTCCATCTGGTTGGCAGTGAGGATGGGAACAGAACGAATCAGTGTGAACTTCGCATCCTCCTTCGACTTGGTGTAGTTGGAACCGGGACTGAGTGCGGTACGAGGGTTGTAGGATCGGTGTTCCTGCAGATAGGAGAGGGTGAATACCAGCGACTGGTTGTTGTGCAGGATAAGGGCTGGAGAGATTAGACGAGTCACAACGGCGGGAACCAAGGCGACTTACTGAAGTTGTCGCAGCCCTCGATCAAGGTTATGGCAGACTCGCGCAGTTGGGTAGTAAGGGCATCGATGATGGCCTCAGCCTAGGACACGTCAGAGAGCGTTGGAACGGGGGGGTGGCGGACATACCGCTTTATGCTCCCATTCCTTCTGCTTGGCCTTTTCCTGCTTCTTGGAGGCACGGCCCTGGCGACACCTGGCTCCCGAGATGGTCTGATCGCCGGACTCCTCGTCGGAAGGATCCAGGTCCTTTGAATAGTTGACGGGTGGAAGCTGACAAAGATTTGCGATGGGACCCTTGGTGGGGGTAGGCTTGGAAGTACTGGCAACTGGATCTAGTTTCGCCTTCTGTGGGAGCGGGTTAACAGGAATGACACAGGGGCACTAAAAAGGGAAAATTACCTTCTGCACCGGTGGCGCTACCTTGCCCGACGACTTCTTAGCTGGAGTAGTGGCTCTGGAACAGGGGAGAGATCGTCAGAAAAAGGGAGCGTGGCTAAGGAAAACATGTACAGGATCTCGTCGCTGGAAAGGGCGCGGACTTCCTCCTCATCAGTCAAATTATGAGCCCGTTTCTTTGAAGCTTTGACGGGAGCCTTGCCCTTTTTGATAGGAGAGGGCAACTGGCGGTAGAAGTGGGGAGCATTGCGGAGCTCCGCATCGCTTGGCTGCTTCTGAGAGGTAGGAGGACGAGCGGTAGCGGCGAAATAAGGTGCCTAGGAGGCTGAAATAAGCACAGAGGAAAGGAAGAAAGGGATGGAGGCGTACCGCGTCCAGATCTGGGAGAGTGAGATGGGAGTACTCGCTGGGGAAATCGGTGATTGTGATCAAGACGCAGTTGAGGCTGGCGAGGGCGAGCGTGACATCCTTGGGAAGTTCCTTGGTGGCATCGACACGGGACAAGGCCAGGCGCTGGAGAATGAGTGTGGCATCATTATTTGAAGGCAAGAGGAGCGATGCCACTCAAAAACTCGGGGAGGGCCTGCTCAAGTAGAGCCTGGTGCTCCTGATCGCTGCCAGACTTGTACCGTGAGTGGCGGATACGGAAAACGAGCTTGGCAAAGGTGCGAGCCGCGCTGGAGTGGAAGCAGTCCCAGAACGCCTTGGTGGAAATGACGGGGACGTCGTCGGCGGTGAGACTTGGGTAGTTGAAGTTATAATGCGAGACGATATACTTCATGGGCTGGGAATCGCTGGCGTTGTCGTCCGTGGAGTTCTGCATCATAAAGATGGCGGGGCTATCGTGCGGCGGCAGTGGTGAAGGAGAGAGAGTCGTTGTGCAGGAAACAGCGAAAAATTTCACCGTTGTAGCCACAGGCAACCCATCAGAGAAGCGCGGCTTCTAATGTTGCATAGCAAAACCGCGGAGGAACGAGGTGTTTCGAAACAAACTCTAAAAGACAACTTTATTCTAAATATAGTTGGCTTCAGAGGGAGTTGGCGCGCTGATGGAAAAGGGAAAACAAGTCGAAAAGAGGCTGGAATATTGACCAGGGGTTGGTGTGCTTGGTTAGGAGGCTTGACGAAGTGGAGATAGGGTCTTAAGAAAAGGGGACCCACAACTTGTGGATGGATGTGATGAATGATCGCCATTCCGAAGAGTTCTGATCGGCAATCAGTTACGGGAATCAAGGATCCCAGAGTTTAACCGAAGTGATTCTTGGGAACCGAAACAGATCCTGATGGGAATGAACGGAAACACACAGGAACGCACAGGATTGGAGTCTGTTTCTTAATCTGGTTGACCGGGGGCGGTCAAGATTCAAGAAAGGGGGAGATGATAAGCACGGGATTTGTCCACCCATGAAATCTTCGCTTTTTCGCGTTTTCATGACAAGACATGTGCTGGGCTACGCTCCAGAAGCGTCAGTACTGAGGTTCCCAAGTAGCTGACAGGGCAGGAAGCACTGAGTAACAGATGGGAATGGGGAGAGACACTCTGGAACCATTAGCATGTGCTCACTCCGAAACCTGTAGGAGATGTGTAGCCCACCGAACAAGTGGAACGTGAAGTCTACTCTATTCCCGTTCACGGAACTAGATGGGGACAGACTGGAATCCTGTTGTGGTGTGTTGGACATGGGACGCGTAACGTGTTCTGATCAGATGATCACTGGAAGGGGCTGGGAACATCACATCTTGATGGTTCCACGCCATCCCGGGCATTCCGGATAAGGGATGGTCAAAGTCCAAGTACTTGAGCCTTGTTCTGAGTGAACCGGAATGGAACCGGAACAGACAGGAAAGCTTGTGGAACGTAACAAGAGTGTCGATGCGAATGGAACCCTTGCTGTGCAAGTGTTCTGGCTAGATCTGATTGAACAAGGGTAGACCCGAACAAACAGGAAGCACAGTAGCGTGGTGATGTAAAGCTTCGCAGCTATGAGAAACAAACAAGAACAAGTTGCTGGGGTTCTCCAAAGCAAGGCAGATGCCGATTCCAAGCGTAGACAGTACAGACAGTAGTGGGTTCCGATCCCAAGCGCTTCAGACAGTGATGGGTTCCGATCCCAAGCTCTTTCACAGTAGTGGGTTCCGGTCCCGGGCTCTTTACAACACAACCCAAACAACCAAGTGCATACTCAGCACAATCCCAACAGTTCCAGTCACTTTCAGACTATTCCAGACGGAGCAGCAAGTCGGATCCCAAGGATACCGATAACAAAGAAAAGATTCCAAGCCAAGATGAATTCTAAGAGACACCTTGTTTGAACTCCCCGGTATCTGCCCAATTCGCAAGTGTTTCCGCCTACTAGCCGTGGGGTGATTCCGTAAAGTCGCCCAAGATGCCCCTGCTACTAAATACAAAGCCCTGAAACACATGGAAACATTCAAGAATAAGTAAGTATGAGTAAAATAGTCCGTTTTATCCGTCCGACTTCCGTGCATCTGTCATAGGAATGGGTATCTGAGTCCTTCTATTGGCTGCCCATGTCGAGCATGCCATCCTGCTGCGATCCTGTGCACATGTACGATCAGTCAGACTGTGCTGGAGCCATCACAACCAATCCCCTATGTCGATCCTGACTGCATATGCTGTTCCTCCCAATCCCCGTGCCTTCCCGTCTATCGGAATGTCTGGAACAGAAGCTCCCAGTCCGTAGCTCTTCAGGGATACCGCATTCGAAGTACTTCCCAGTATGGGTACTTGTTCCAAGAGCCGACGAGTGTAGGTCCAAGTGATCGGACCCTCGCTTAGTGACTATCCCTTATCCAGAATGCCCGGGACAGCATAAAACCATCAAGATGTGATGTTCCCAGCCCCTTCCAGTGATCATCTGATCAGAACACGTTACACGTCCCATGTCCAACACACCACAACAGGATTCCAGTCTGTCCCCGTCTAGTTCCGTGAACGGGAATAGAGTAGACTTCACGTTCCACTTGTTCGGTGGGCTACACATCTCCTACAGGTTTCGGAGTGAGCACATGCCAATGGTTCCAGAGTGCCTCTCCCCGTTCCCATCCGTTACTCAGTGGTTCCTGTCCTGCCAGCTACTTGGGAACCTCAGTACTGACGCTTCTGGAGCGTAGCCCAGCACATGTCTTGTCATGAAAACGCGAAAAAGTGAAGATTTCATGGGTGGACAAATCCCTTGCTTATCATCGAATCACTCATTCCGCCCTCGGGGAGGACCCATGCTGTGGTCCACCACCTCGAGTCCAAAATCCCTCCCATCCTTTCCGCCTTGCGTGGCGAAGCTCTGCTTGATCAGGGCCTAATTTTGATCATGGACCATGCTCGCAGCGACCCGGACGGCTTCATTGAAGGTACAAAGAAGCTGAGCTGGAAGGCGCCCCCAGGGCATCTGGAGTTTCTTTCCCACTTGACTGACCGCACAGCGGCCATGCTGATCGAAACCGGGATTCTTGCTCCAGAGAACTCAGTTCAAGAGTTGCAGGAAAGGACACAGGGCACCATCACCGTAAAGAAACTCACCAACATAATGCTCTGGGTGGCAGCAATCTCGTTTTTGATGAACATCGACAACGAGGCGGCTTACCTTGCAGTCATTGAAAATCATGTTGAATGGCCTAAGTCGGATGTTCAGCGCATTTGGACGGCTTATGAGGAGGTGTGTTCGGCCAGCAGGGATATTATGGAATCGACACTGCGGTTGGTTGTCCCGGGGATTATGATCCCTGATGTGTGATTGTTACAGTAGAATTATATTGTTTTCAGTTACCGCGTTGTTGTGTTGTTTCAAAAATCAACATGCTTGATATCTGATTTGACAGTACACAATGGCTAATCTGGAAAAGCGCGAATGGTTTTAGTTCACGGTGCGGCAAGATCGGCGGTGGAACGACTGGAAAGCCAGGAACACCAGGCAGGTGATTGAGCCTGCGCATAATTCGTCTCGTTGAAAAAGCCCAACTCAAGGGACTGCAAACGAGGCTAAAGAGCTGTCTGATGCAGCCAGATCAACTCTTGTGCATGACCAGGATGGACACCAGCCAACGAGAGCCTCCGCAAGTTCGGCAAAAATGCGGGTGTGTCATGCTGCAAATTGGCAAGACTATCCCAGAATTCCAGGGCGAGGCCGCTCGCTCCGTGAAAATTGAGCTGAAAGCTTTCAAGCATGTAGAGATGCTCAAAAAGGTGAAATCACCTGTCAATGAGTGGTGTAGTGAGTGAAGATTGAGAGTCTGCAGATGGGAGGTGAAAGAAGGGTCGTGGAGAAGATGTTTCAGCTCGTCGGAACTGCCCCATCCCATCCGCAGGTCAATTGTAAGCGCATCCAAAAGAGGTGCATTGAGGCATCGAAGGAATTGAGCAGCAGACTCCATGTCCACACTCTGCAGGGACACATGCGTAAGCGACCCGAGGGAGATGGACTCGATGGGATTGAGTGTCGAAGGGGATGGGAAGGGTGCCATTCGCTTGTAGAACCCCAGTCTGACCAATTGTGGCAGGAAGCAGAGAAGTCTGAGCTCTCCCGGCGTGAGCATGTCAAAGAAGTACAGCCCCAGAACAAGTTCCGTGATTCGGCTCCCAGGGGCCGGAAAGATGAAGGGCAGGTTGGCATAGTGGAGGGTCATGAGGACAGGGAAGGCAGTGGAAGTAGTAGTTGAGTAGATCCCATGCGTGGAGTCGTCCAAGGGGAGAGGTTCACGGTAAACAAATTGGCGAGGGTGTTTCAACAACTGCCACAAGTGACTGTAGTAGATCGAATCTATTCACCTGTAGAAAGTGGAAGAGCTCAAGTGTGGTGTGCTCTTGAACTGTGGCGGAAAAATCCGAAGCTGATGGGACACACTGTGAAGTGTTCCGAGGAGAGGAAGAATTGTGTGATGCTCCACATTGGAGATATTCTCAATGGCGGTCAAAGACAATGCGGCCGCTCATCCAATCCACCTCCTAGCAACGTCAAGATCCTCTGGGGTATGACCAGGACCAAAGTGGAGGTCGGTCCACAAGGATGGGATGGCGAGGGCTGTTTGGGACCACTCTTGCGACACTTGGAGGATGGGTGTCAAGGAGGCATGCAGGACACCCTCCCAAATAAGGGTCACTATTTCAAGTGCGAGTCTGGACCACGCAGAGGACAGAGTGGGGTTCTGCACATGTCTGGTTAATGCAGGTTGTTGATGAATCCTGCCTTGAGACTCACAGAGTACGAACTCATACACAACGGACATGATGAGTGAAGAGAGGTGAAATTCAGATATCAAATAATCGCAAACAATGATTGTGATGTGCCGAGTCCAGCTCACACCATACACTTTTAGAGAGGCTTGGGTACAAGGGGGCACAAATCTGCGAAATTTGCACTATACCTCAAAGTTTTTTTCAGCAAAATCGGCGACCCCTCCACCCCTCCCAAAAGAGGAAATTCCTTTTTGGGAAGTGATCCTTCTGGAGGCTTGTGGAACTTGGTGGAACTTGGTTTGATGTTTGGAACCTCATATGTACACTAAATTGACAAAGTATCAGTTGTGCTAGTCATCTCAGGATTGTTTGCTGAGTGAAAAAATGTTCAGTGATGGGGTGCCACTGCCGTATTGTTGCCGAGCCCACATGCTCATTTGCTATATTGGGAAGACCTCCGGCCGATCAATCCCTCATCAATTCCCTGATATGGGAATAATGTATCCTCTTCTACCTCAACAACCACTACACCAGGCACCTTAAGGAAAGTGGATTGTGTCTCAAAATCACAATCTCTTCCAGATTTTGAGGTGATTTAAAAATTCTGCAATCCGAAGCCCCTTGCTTGGGTAGAATTACCCGTTTTGGATGATACTGGTTGAACACCTGGATATTATGCTTCATTGACATTTTTAATGAAAAATACTCCCTTTCCTGGTGTGGATGGACCCAAAGTTTGAGAGAATTGGACGGGGGGCTGTGGAGAACAGTAAACACGGGACGGAAAGTGTTTGATTTGAAGGCATGAAATCTTTGATGCAATAACGGGAAAGGTTTGATCCGAAGGCTGAAAGCGGATAAGACCGGGACGACAATGTCTTGGCACCGGGGCCAAAAGGGCAGTACACCAGGACATAATCCCAATGTGATCGGTACACAAATGTCAGGGTAGCAGGACAATTGGGGCAATAAGAGTTGGTCTGTGGGTCACAAATGGTTGGGGGTTGGGACCGAAAGAGCAAAAACAAGGAACAGATTAAGAAGAGTCAGGAAACCAAATCAGTTTGGTGGGAGGACAACATGGATTGAACGCCGGGGCCAAAATATTTAAGCTGGGATATAAATAGTTTGTCGTGGGACATTAATGGTACACGCACAGATAAAACAATACTGCAAATCATGCATCATTACCCAATCCCGAGTTGAATGGGAATCCTGCATTGCAGGCTTAACCGCTTACACCATGGATGCAGGCATGATCCTACTGCCATTGAAGCAATTTGTTCCTTTAATTAGTGTGCTTGAATTGCCGTGATGTTCCACAAAGATAGTGTCAAATTGCGGTTCAGTGAAGATACTGGAGTGACACTCTAGATTGAACCTCATCAGTGGTGGGAGACCCAGAGTGAAAAAATGACACAGAAGCCCACCCCATGGCTCCATCCCTATTGTTCACTGCATTCAAGCCAATCATAGACTGGCGATGCAAGTGGTGTTTGCAGATTCGTAGGTATGTGTGTGTGTGGTATCACGAGTGAAGTGCAGCTAATTCTCATCGTTCACGAGCAGGACTTGTAGTGTGATGCTCCAAAACGTGGATTTTTCCAGAAGTGTTTTCCAGTGTGCTGCAAGGTTCTTGCTTTACCATTTGCGCATGTGCGACATGTACTTTAATGTCCGCCCACATCTTCAGCGTCCCCTTACGTATTCGGAGTGATTTTATTTTCGACTCACGAGGTATTCATATGAGTCGCTCACACAGCCCACTCTCACTACCAGATTTGATGGTATACTTGGCGTCAAAAAGGTATGGATACAATCACATACTCCTTCCGTTAATGCTAATCGTATATTCGTAAACGCAACGTCGCAGTTGGATGGATAGGACAAGATCGTCGAAAGCAAGGAGCGTTGGTAAATCATGCAGAGGAAAGAAGATAGTTCACGGCAACATAGCTAAGCCTCAGTTTTGCGTCGACACAACATATCCCGGAGGTGCAGCAGCCGGCCCAGGAAGCGCTGCCACCAGAGACGCGATTGAGGCGCTCCCGCATCTGGAAGCGCGTCGAGTCGGTTTTCGTTTCGGACGGGTCGGCGGATTGAGAGACGGAGTCGAGTGTTGGTCGCAGGAGTACACCGAGGGCGAGGCGCGTCCCGAGCCAGGGAGTATACCGGCGTCGAACCAGGTCATTCCGCCGGGGATGAGGCCCAGCCCCTGGTCGACCGCTGCGTGCAGGGGCTCTAGCCCCAAATCCATCTCGCGCTCGTGCTCCGCCTGCCGCTCCTCGATGTGCGCGCTGCGCTCGTCCGGCGTACGCTCCTCCACGGACTGCATCGCCGACTCAAAGTGCGTCTCGGACGACAGCTCCGGCGTCGACGTCGATGCTGTGGCGGAGATGGGCGAGGCGAGCGCCTTCTGCGTCGTTGACGCCCACTCGGCGGACGAGTTGGGGTTGATTTTGGGGTTGATTTCTGGGCAGCTGTATTTGCACGAACTCGGGCAGCGGCAGGAGGCTGAGCGTCGACTGGCGGCGCTCGGTAGACAAATTGTATGCGAGCGGGGGCGGCGCGGGCGACATATAATTACATTCCGCAAGCGGGGATATCGACCTGCAAGGCCTGAGGGGTCGAGTCGATAGAGGTAGAGCGGTCGAGAAGAGGACCCCGTCCTCCATGATCTCGTTAGCGTCTTCACCGCGGGCGCTGCTGTTTCCAGCCCAGGCAGATCGTCGGCCTCCGTCGATGGGTGTTCCGTGTCCAACGCGCAGAAGCGGCCAAGATCCAGAGCCGGGGCCATTTAAGGACGGCATGCTCGTTAACGAGATGCGTGGCGATGTGCTCACCCGTGGCGCTCATGCTGCGCGCCCCAAGTTAGGTGCTGGGCCAGTGGAAAATGACACGGAATGGCGCGCGGAGGGCTCGAGGGCGGCGCCGGGCCGGGGCAGCAGAGATTGATCCGCTGCATTTGCTCTTCTTCCTATGCAGTTCTGCTTGACTTACATGTACGGACGGCAGCACCTAGAGTGTGCCATGTCCGGGGAACTCTTCGTCCTCGGCGACCGGGTCGATACTGAGATTTCGGCGAATTGCGATCGCCAGCAACACAGCTGTCGCGCATACGGTGTGGCCCTCGCGTACTCTACCAGATCGATTCGGCGATGGCCTATGCTGGCACGGCGCGCACGATGCAGGAGACCCCGAATGCGAAGATGGCGTGCGGGAAGAGCTGTCGCTCGGGTGCGTTATTCTACGTTTTTATTACTTCGCCCGTGGCTCTGGGTATGCGAGCTTTGGTTCTCTACGCTGTGGCGCGCACCAAGGCATACGCACCTTTCACCACATTCTCCCTATATCTTCGTGGGCCCTGAACTGACGCACTATTCTCTATTCCTTTTTGCAGCCCCCGACACGGAAAGGGAAGAACAAGACTCGATGCTTGACGCGAAACTTGAACTCGAGGACAAAAAGTCTGGCACCTGCGCGCGAGGCGTACGCTGTATGCATCGGGTACGTCTTCTCGTTTCCCTACCGTTACTCTCGCTTCCCTCTTCCCTCTCCCCTTGTCGTGCCATTCTACATTTCATCCTTCTAATGCACATATGTATTAGTGTTATTCGTCCTTCTCCTCCGCACCTCCTCACCTTACCGGAAACGCTCCGCGTGCCCTTTCAAACATCAATGACTTTCTCCGCCGCAGAAACGCCATCCTGCACCGCGCGCTTGCACACACAGCCGGCCTCGAGCCGTCCATGAGATGTCGCCGACGTTCGACGTAGCGTGCACCTTCCCTCCCCATCGCAGAGCGCCAAGGAAAACCACGAGGCGGTGAGGAGGGAGCGAAGCAGATAACGATAGGGTGGGCGGAAGCCGTAGATGCTTCTGGGTCGCAGCCTAGCTTCGAGATCTCGACATCCGCCGGGGGAGGGGAGGGGAGACATCGCCGCCGTTGACGCAACCCGCGAAGCGGGAGGTGGGGTGTCCACCTTCCCTCCCCGTTGCAAAGCGCGAAAGCGCTGTGCAGATGAGGATGGGGAGCGAGGAAGCTGACCGTGCATACTCATGTCGCCGTTGGGTAAGCATCCCGTTCTCTAATCGTGCGTGTCTGCTGATACGTTTACAGAGTAGCCGACGGAACAGATGTGCGATGCGGCGATTGCTACGAGTCCGAGTCGGGACGGGCGCTCTCTCGGTAGACCACGATGGTATGTTTCCCTCCTTCCGCTCTTTTCTTCTCAAATTCTTTGCGTACAACTTTCCGCGCGCGCGAGTCTTCTGCGCGCTCGACTTTCCTGCTCGTCTGGGGTACTTCGCGCTCGTCCCGAATCTCGTCTTTTCTTATCTTTATCCCTATCTCTATCTCCTCCCTCATCGAGCTACTCCCTTGCTCATCGCTGCCTCTTCACAGGCTCAAGTACGATCACAGTGGTGCGATTATGATGAGGTGTCCAAGCACGCGCCGGAGCAGGGAGGGAGGGAGTACAAGTGTAGTGGGAGGGCGGGAGCGCGGGGGTGCAGGATGGGCGAGAGGAGACGGGGCGTGTTGGCATCGTGTCCTCCTTTCGCACCGCTCTTCCCCGCGTAGCCCGCGCCATCCGCGCGCGCCTCCGTGCTCGTGCGCCGCCCACACTTTCCGCGCTGTCCGCGCGCCTCCCGTGCCCGTACCCTTTCCCCGCCCGCGCCTCCGCCGTCAGCCGCGGAGGGAGTGGAGCCCGCGCGCATTGATACCACCAGCGCCGACGTCCCTACCCGAAGCAGGACCCGGACCGGAACTTGGAGATGTCGCAGACCCCGTCGCGCTCGACACCGCGCCGCGCGCATGAGCATGGCCATGGGTATCGCGCCCCTCACTGCCTGCAGCGCCGTTGGTCCTCCGCACTTGCCCACCGCGCTTGCGCGTGCGAATCTATCCCGGCTTCGCCCACCGCCACATGCACACCTCGCCCGCCCGACGGGCTGCTCCTGCACACACCGTTTGTCTTGTGCGCCGTGCCCACCGCACATGTGTGCGCGCGCCCAGGTCCGCTGCATCTGATCTCCCGCCCTCGCCTCGACACCGGCCTCGTCTACCGCAACTCCGCCCAAGTGGCCGTTCCACACGCGCCGTTTCTCGGTGCAGCTCTGCCCGCCGCGCTCGCGCGCGTGTCTAGGTTCATCTGATCGCACACCGAATGCACCGCCCTCGCCTCGAGATTGGCCTCGTCCACCGCACCACGCGCATCTTGCCCGCCCGCCTGGCCGCTCCTCGCGCGCCGTTTGTCTTGCGCATTGTGCTGGCGTCCACGTCGCTCGCGTCCACCACGGCCTCGCACACCTCCCCGTTTCCATACACCTTCGCCGTACACTGCTGCTTCTGCTCATCGATTCCTCCGCGATCTCCATCCCACTTTGCTCGCTCGACGTTCCCGTGCCCTTCTTTTCGCCCGCCTCGCTGGCGTCAACTCGCACTGCAATACCCATCCGGGCACGCTAGCAAGGAGTGCTAGCAAGGATGAGAGCGGATCCCACCCGCCTCTCTTCCTCTCCCTTCGCCGATGGCCGACCACCGATCGACGAGCGACAGACAAACCCTCGCGGTCGTGATCGAATAGAGCGCGTTCCTCGAGCGTCGGCGCACTGAGGGTGAACACCTCGCACGCAGATAGGGGAGGTGGGAAGGTGGGACGACGGATCGACTCGTCCGGCGGAGGTGCGGCGCATTGGCGTACGTAGGGAGGGGAAGGGCGCGAGGGGATGGGAGCGGGAGTGGGTGACGGCAACGGCTGCGGGCGTGGTCGAGGTCGAGGTCGAGGTCGAGGAGCGGCGGGAGGGGAGGGAGAGAAGGGAAGGGATGGCGGGAGGGCACGAGCATGAGGACGAGGAGCACGGAGGACAACGGCGGATACCGCGCGGGGGCGCATATGCGCATATGAGCAAGAGGTACGTATATTCGTCCATCTGGTTTCATCCGACCTCGGCTTACGCCCAGCAGTGCGGGGTCTGCGCGGACGACACAGCAAGCTCGCTCTCGTATGCAGGACGACTCCGATGCCTGTACCCGCTGCCCCGCAAGCTCAGGCCTGGGAAAGACGCGAACGTGTCAGGGAGGGAGGGAGACGGTTTAGCCACAGATCCGGACCCAGCAACGCCCGTGAATATTAGGAGGGGCGAGTCGGCGTTTTGTCGCGCCGTCGTTTCCTTCCCCTTGATATGCATTTATTTGTTGTCTCTTGCATTTGTTTCTCAGTTATGCTTCCGTTGGGATGAGTTTCCAGAGTGACGACCTACTGATTCGGGTATTTTTTGCCGCCGCCAGGCAAGACTGGACTCCCCTCTTGGTCTGTTCAATGATCTCGCGTGAATCACCCTTCCTTCTCCTCCATTCTTATTTCTCACCGCGACCAACCTCTTGGTTTTCGTCCTATTTCACCCCAATCGGCTGTCTCCGCAGATTTCTTGGTTTATCTCCAAACACTATTGACGATATCTGTCCTTGTTTCCGCCCGTATTCACCCTTTCTGTTTTTTTGGCCATTCATGGGCGGTGCCGAATTCAAGCCGAATTGATTTGATGCGGCGATCTTCTGGCTTCAAAACCACCATGTTTTGTGAATCTTTTGGCTCGCGGTGTACTCCCAGCTCGATGTTAGACGGCCCGGATGCCCTTCTCGGTCGTAGGATACCGGTAGAGCACGCAAGATTTTGTCGCACAGTCGCAGACACGTTCGATGAATCTGTTCTGCCGGTGATGCATGAAAAGAAACGCACAAAAACCTAGCCATTGAAAAAGCTCCGTCAAGTTCGTGTATTTCTCACCATCTCTTGACTTGATCTCTGGCTGTTCCTAGCATGTAGTGCATGGTCTCGCCCGAACGTCGTGAGATTGGATGTAAACCCCGATACTGCCACTCAAAGAAAGAGGCCTCTGTTTCTCACTATTTCCTCGTCTTCCTTTGAACAACATCCTTTTTTGGGGGTTTTACGGCCTGGCTTGAGAAATCATTATGCATATGCACTAGCGGTTCGCGGCCGGCTTCGCCGGGCCGCTCTCCGCTTGGCTAACGGCAGACATCAACGTAAAAGGAGATTGCCGGCGGAGTTTAAAGGCTTCGGACAGCGTAATTTTATAAAGAGGAAGAAAAGATGCAACATCGATCGAATATTGATCCGGCCCGGGGAAGTTCCTTTCGCTGCGCATCCTGAGCTCATCCAGCGCTCGTCCAGTATTCGTCCAACTTCCCATTCAGTTGCTGCTAGGCTTGGTACTTACAAATCACTGCGTAGCCATGTCCAGAATACTCTCCTGACTCGTACGGCGTCAAATCACGATCGCAAACGAGGGCGCGCCTCCGCTGGCCATTTACGCGCACGTTGCGGCTCTTGTGTACTCTGCGCGCTGGATCGATTCGGTCTGCTCGACAACTGGGATGAGGCTGACGAGCTGTCGCGGAGGTGTGTTATTTTGCGTTTTGTTATCACCTTGCTCGTAGCTCTGGCTACGCGGGCTGAGCATCCCACCGGAGCCTGCGCACCGTGCTGCCGTTTGTAGTTCCCACAGGTACCGCGCGCGCTACGCCCAACTCCCGGACTCCGAGTCTCTGGCTCGGCCGTCACTCAGATTGCTCTCCGTGTCTTCTCATCGCAATCTTCCCTATCGATTTATACTGACCATTTCTTGATTTGACAGCAGTCTGCGGCGCGAAAGAGAAACGTAGTGTCCTCACCGCCGTCACCCGCTTCACGCATATCGGTACTACAATGACACCATGACGCCAGGCGGCGCGTATTGGGTACGCCCTCCCTCGTCTCCTTTTGGTCTTCCTCTCGTCAGTCTTCTCCCTCCCCCTCGTCGCGTCGTCTTTCATTCTGCTAATAGACATATTTTCAGTGTACCTCCGCTGCGTCCATCTCACCTTGAAATCAAGTGAGTACCATCCCCGCGTCTGCCACCAGCGACCCATCGCCCACGACCCCCATCGCCTCTCTCCTCGAAAACCTGCTTGCTCGCCACGGCCTCCTCACAGGCTCAATTACGAGTGGCACCGGGTGGGATGGTACGATTATGATCGAGGAGCTGTCCAAGCACGAGGGCGGGCACGGGCGTGCCGGACGACTCGGCAGATATGAGGAGAGATGGGGCGCGTTGGCATTGCGACTCTTTTTCGCGCGCTCCCAACGACCTCACGCCTCCCTTTCGCGAGCCCTCCCGACGACCTTGTCCCGCCCGCGCCGCCCGCGCCCGTCACCTGCAGATGGAGTAGAGCCCATGCGCAGCATTGATACCACCAGCACCAACTTGCCCACTCACACCAGCACCGACGTCGCAATCCGCGAGTGTGGCACCGTCACCTCTTGAAGCAGGACCGGGACCTGCGGTCTCAGATCCGAAGAGTCCCGCTCGACACCGTGCCGCGCGTGCGCATGGGCATGGGCATCGCGCGCGCCCTGCTGCTCCGCACACGGTGTTCTTTCTCCTCACGTTGTCCCCCGCGCCTGCGCGCACGTCCAGGTTCATCGGCTCGCACACCGAGTCTACGCCGCCCACCGCCCACAGCGCATCACGCATACGCACTCGGACTCGAGACAAGCAAGATAATTCGAGGTAGCGGACTCGGCTCGCACGACACCGCGGGCATGTGCATCACCCGTCCATACCCAAGCGCCGTTTGCTTCGTCCATCGGGAAACGCGCTTGCGCCCGCACCCGGACCCGCCACAAGATTGAGGGAGCGGGGGAGCAGCAGGCCATGCGCACTCGACGCCGCGGGCATGTGCATCGCCTCCCGTCCGCGCATGCGCCGCTCTCTGCGTCCCCTTCTCTAGCTAGAGCGCCTGCGCCCGTGTCCTGGTCCGCTCATCCTCATCGTACATCGAGTCTCCTGCAGCTCGC
The DNA here is from genome assembly GCA_029378375.1 of Mycena olivaceomarginata. Lineage (NCBI taxonomy): Eukaryota > Fungi > Basidiomycota > Agaricomycetes > Agaricales > Mycenaceae > Mycena > Mycena olivaceomarginata. The sequence goes on along the minus strand of JARKIC010000942.1, from coordinate 54,270 downwards.
GCGCCACGCACCACACTCTGACTCCGCCCCGCACACCCCCGAATCGTCCACCGGCTCCGCATCGGCCTCGGCCTCGACATCAGCCTCGTACGCCGGGCTCGCCGTACCGTACTTGCCGCTCACCTGCCTCAGATACTCCCCTCCCCCTTCTTCCCTCTGCTGCACATTCTCCCCCCGCGCTAAGCAAGTCGAGTGGAAAGCGGATTCCACACGCCTCCCCCGCCTCTCCCTTCGCCGATGGCGGCGCGACAAACACAGTGCTTGAAGGAGGGGCAGAGCGGGCGGGTATGCGGGTGCCGTCGAATGGGGCGCGTACCGCAGGCGCTCGCGGACGCAGGTGGAGGCGGGGAAGGGCGCGAGCGAATGAAAGCTCGAGCGGCGCAGATCCGTAGACGGAAGGGAAAGGAATGGGGGGTATTTGAGTAAGGACGAGCAGGAGCATGCGGAGGTGTGAGGCAGCCGGAGGTGGGGAGAGCAGCCGGAGGTGGGGAGCGGAAGGACACGAACAATCAAGCGCGGCACGGAGAGGACAACGGCGGGTATCGCGTGGGGACGCACATGTGCGCATGCACGGGAGGTAGGTACATATGGATCTTCGTCTGGCTTCATCTGATCCCGGCTTACGCTCCAACAGTGCGGGCGATCTTGGCTGCGCCTGTCTCTGACATGGCAAGCTCATTATCGCGAGGGAGCTGTCATGCGAGCAGCCAAGACTCTTTACAGGCTGCGCTGCAAGACCAGGGGAAAGACGCACGCGCGAGGAGGACAGGGGAAGTCGGGAAAGCGTGAAAGACCGCGATGTGGGGTGAGCCGTTCTTTGTATCGCGTAGTCGTCTTTATATACACTTCTTTTTGCTTCCGCTGCTTCGTCTGGGATGTGCTTCCAGAGTGATGACCCACCGACGGCAATGTACCACTACAACATTCATGGGGTAGTGGTGATCTGGGTCGTTGCCATTCCAAAGCTTGTTTACGTTGTGGGCCCGCCGGGGGTTCGATTCCCCTTAATGTATGGCCAGAATTTCCAGCCCTTTTTGCAACTGCCAGAGAAAGCGCTCGACTACCTTGTTGTCAATGCCTTCAAAGGAATGATTAATCGTGCCGCCTGAATGAGGCTCCTTTCTCGTTTCTCACCGAGACCAAGGTCTTAATTTTCGTCCTATTTCACCCCATCGGCTGTCTCCGCAGCTTATGTTCCGACTTGGGCAGGCGCTCGGTGGAAAATCGAAGCTAAGAGAATATATGGCTGATAAATGGTCTTCGACAGTCCATCGGAATACTGATAAATTTGGTTCATCCCCAAAGACTAGATGTTGTTTCCGCCCGTATCCACCCTTTACATTTTTTCTCGACTCATCCTTAGGAACTGATGTGGTTGATGCGACGATCTTCTTTGCTACCACCATGGCCCTTTTTTTCGGTTTTACGTGCGCTTGAGGGATTCTTCACTGGGGTGAAACACCGGGCTCATGGCGTGCTCCCAACTAGACGATCAACCACTACTGGGGATGCCCTTCACTACTGCGAGATTTCGTCGACGCGTTCCAATGAATCAATGCTGCGGGAGGTGTATGAAAAAAAGATCCGCGATTGAGGTGAAAAAACTTGGCCAATAACTGGATAGGCTCCCCCGTAGTTCAATTTTGTGTGTTTCCCCTTGTCTTTTGATTATCTCTGGAGTCTGATTGTTCTTAGAATGTAGCGCGCGACCTCGCCCCCAAATATCATGAGATTGGATGATTGGATCGAAACCTGATACAGCCACTCGAGGAACGAGGTCAACCTCTGTTGCCCACTATTTCTTCACCTTCCTTTGAACAGCGTCCGTCTAAACTCAAATCCGTCCTCCATCAATCTATTGCCAGCATATATAACAGCACGATCTTCGGGGGGAATTCCAAGACAGTTCTAGCGCTCAAATTAACAGCTCTGTGATCGCAATCTCGTGGGTCGGAGACGGTCTTATCTCAAGCACTGCCTTCCTGGGACTCGCAACCTTCATGACACAGCTTTTCCGCTGTTTTTTCGCTAGCGCGCGCGCCGCGTTAATGCCTATCATCCCCGGAAGCTTTGTCGCATTCAACTGTGCGGCGAACTGGTGCCACATCGATATCTGGCTCTCGGACCCCGCGCCAGCGGTCTCAATTATGGCCGGACGGAAGTGATCTGGGCAGAAGTTCCCCATTTGCAGCCGCTGCGCAACAATCTGCCAGCTGTCGCGATACATATCAGCACGGATCGTGGCTCCGATGGTGACTCTTGCACCCAAAGCTCATGGGTGAGACTCGATTCCCAGGATTCAGACTGCCCCGAAGGCGTGCAAAAATGTTCACATACGAAGGTAGGTTGGCCCTACTTATCCCGGGAACTGCACAAAATTAGTGTCGTAGAATCATTCGTAACTTCAATCGCTTCTGATGCAGGACTCAGGCACGCGTGGCTAACATGAGGCCCGTGTGCCCTTCCACTTCTCTTGGCTTTCTTCACTACTGAATGTCTTCTACCAGTAAAGCTGTCCTCGTGCCCTACACAGATATCCTCCACCAGGAATGCCCGCGGTGCGCACCCACACTCTCCTCCGCATTCCACCACTAACGCGTCGTGCATGCCAGCAGCAAAGTATGGGTGGACGGATGGGGAATATTTGGCCACTTGGATGCAGACGTCGTCATTAAGATCGTAGACATTAGAATCGATAACAGTGTGAAACCTGAACAGGGGGCAATGACAGAGGAGGGATTCGACGAGTCTTGGATGCCGATAGAGGCGCTTCGGGAACCCTAGACTGAGGGCTACATATCTGCCTTTATGCCGTTTATTTTGTATTTCTTCGATCCAATTTCGCGATCTTACTGCCAAGTGCAACAGATTTTTTTAGTTCCAATTGAGCACGGCTTCATCGGTCAATCGGGTCATTGTATTCACACTGCTTCTATCAAATGCGACAGCAAGCTGTTAAGTTCATTGCCAAATGTGGAACAAGAGAACACACGGCAGAAGAACTCACTGATGCTCCAGCCTTCAATGCGGTGATTGTGTGTGAAGTGCCTTTAATATCGGATCTTCTGGCACATATCAAAAGGTGACCTTTCACCTGCTCCCACATTTGCCCTCAATGAATTCCGACGCCGAAACCCTCTCCGAGGATGACTTATCGTTCTGGAATGCCCGAAATTTAAAATTCCGTGTGCTTATCCTCGGCCGTGCGAATGCCGGCAAAACGACAATACTTGAGAGACTAACCGGAGCCTCCATGGACGAGGCGGAGGTCTGGCGGAATGGAAGAATATTGCCTGGCCAGGTGTGTCGACCGTTGAAACACTTCAATTATAATGTCTGATTGGGTTGATCCAGACAGTGAAAGGCCAGATAGATGTATGTTCTTAGACTGTTGTTTTTATTTGGTCTCTAAAGGCCCAAAGCGCGGTTTGCACGACATCAATGATGAGATCCGCTTTCGCTCCAAGCCTGGATTTGTCTTTCACGACTCACGTGGCGTCGAAGCGGGCTCAGCCACAGAACTCTCCACTGTCCAGTGGTTCGTGGAGGAGCGGTCATCAGCAGCGAAGGATCTCCAAACTCAGCTGCATGTCATATGGTATCATTGTTGTTGTTTCTGCCATGCAACATGGATTTTTTGACACATTCTTCAGGATGTGCCTTCCACTTGATGAATGTCGGGAGCTGTTTGAGAGTGAAAGGGACATTTTCCGGCTGTTGAAGGGTACAGGTGAGTGGCAAAGAGAAGCAGTATTGGGGGTTTCTTCGATTGACAAGCCGTAGTTCCATTGGTTGTAATATTTACAAAGCGGGATGGGGCTGTCTCCAAGGAAACATCCCAGATCCTCATGGACTCCCCAGGGAACACTCGCAGCCGGTCCATTAGGAAAGAAGCACGCAGCAAAGCAGAACTCGAGGTTATTAACCGTGTGAAGGAACTTGAGGGAGAGCTGAGGGGCCTGGGCCTCACCGACAATACCACAGTGTTTCTGACAACCGGTGGTATATTCATTGATATTGGTGTTGATGGAGGTGTGCTGACCGTCTTCAGGGATGGAAATGCCTACAGTTGATGCGGAAAAATCATGTCAACAACTGATTGACTTGACAGAGGAGTGTTTAACTGGGCCAAGAATCAAGACATTGCTATCGGTGGTGTGGGGCCATAATCTGTTGAAGCATGGATTCTGGTGTTTGTATTGGTAAGGAGTTGCTTCGCTAACCGGGCACCAATGACTGATTTTTGATAAAGGGCCTTGAGATACAATACCTCAGATGGTATCATTGGGTGCATGTTGAAATTCATTCTGTTGATGCACTTTCCCTATTTTTAGGAGGTGCAAAACTAGGCTCAGGAGCGCCAAGCATGTGGAACTTGATACAACGTATTTGCAGTAACATGGTGAGTAACATGACCAACGAGGAGAACACAGATGGGCTGCTGAGCTTCCTGAACACTATTGTAGTCGGTATGATAGCACAGTTCCCACCAAATGGCCAGACTGACTAGTCTTCCTTCTGGCCTGTGTAGTTTGTGAGTCTGCCCCTTTGCCGTTGGCCTGCTCCCTCTGCTCACTGGTCCTCCTTTTGCGTCTGCGTAGTATGTGAGTCTGCCCCTTTGCCGTCTGCCTGCTCCCTCTGCTCACTGGTCCTGCCTTTGCGCCTGCATAGTATGTGAGTCTGCCCCTTTGCCGTCGGCCTGCTCCCTCTGCTCACTGGTCCTCCTTGTGCGCCTGCGTAGTATGTGAGTCTGCCCCTTTGCCGTCAGCCTGCTCCCTCTGCTCACTGGTCCTCCTTTTGCGCCTGGGTAGTATGTGAGTCTGGCCCTTTGCCGTCGGCCTGCTCCCTCTGCTCACTGGTCCTCGTTTTGCGCCTGCGTAGGATGTGAGTCTGCCCCCCTTTGCTGTCGGTCTGCTCCCTCTGCTCACTGGTCCTCCTTTTGCACCTGCGTAGGATGTGAGTCTGCCCCTTTGCCGTCGGCCTGCTCCCTCTGCTCATTGGTCCTTTTGTGCCTGGGTAGCGTGTGAGTCTGCCTCTGCCCCTTTGCCGTCGGCCTGCTCCCTCTGCTCACTGGTCCTCCTTTTGCGCCTGCATAGGATGTGAGTCTGCCCCTTTGCCGTTGGCCCGCTCCCTCTGCTCACTGGTCCTCCTTTTGCGCCTGCGTAGTATGTGAGTCTGCCCCTTTGCCGTTGGCCTGCTCCCAGGCTCACTGGTCCTCCTTTTGCGCCTGCGTAGGATGTGAGTGAGTCTGCCCCTTTGCCATCGGCCTGCTCCCTCTGCTCACTGGTCCTCCTTTTGCGCCTGCGTAGTATGTGAGTCTGCCCCTTTGCCGTCGGCCTGTTCCCTCTGCTCACTGGTCCTCCTTTTGCACCTGCATAGGATGTGAGTCTGCCCCTTTGCCATCGGCCTGCTCCCTCTGCTCACTGGTCCTCCTTTTCCGCCTGCGTAGGATGTGAGTCTGCCCCTTTGCCGTCGGCCTGCTCCCTCTGCTCACTGGTCCTCCTTTTGCGCCTGGGTAGCGTGTGAGTCTGCCTCTGCCCCTTTGCCGTTGGCCTGCTCCCTCTGCTCACTGGTCCTCCTTTTGTGTCTGCGTAGCATGTGAGTCTGCCCCTTTGCCGTCGGCCCACTCCCTCTGCTCACTGGTCCTCCTTTTGCGCCTGCGTAGGATGTGAGTCTGCCCCTTTGCCGTCGGCCTGCTCCCTCTGCTCACTGGTCCTCCTTTTGCGCCTGTGTAGCGTGTGAGTCTGCCCCTTTGCCGTTGGCCTGCTCCCTCTGCTCACTGGTCCTCCTTTTGCGCCTGCATAGGATGTGAGTCTGCCCCTTTGCCGTCGGCCTGCTCCCTCTGCTCACTGGTCCTCCTTTTGCACCTGGGTAGCGTGTGAGTCTGCCTCTGCCCCTTTGCCGTCGGCCTGCTCCCTCTGCTCACTGGTCCTCCTTTGCGCCTGCATAGGATGTGAGTCTGCCCCTTTGCCATTGGCCCGCTCCCTCTGCTCACTGGTCCTCCTTTTGCGCCTGCGTAGTATGTGAGTCTGCCCCTTTGCCGTCGGCCTGCTCCCTCTGCTCACTGGTCCTCCTTTTGCGCCTGCGTAGTATGTGAGTCTGCCCCTTTGCCATTGGCCTGCTCCCTCTGCTCACTGGTCCTCCTTTTGCGCCTGCGTAGGATGTGAGTCTGCCCCTTTGCCGTTGGCCTGCTCCCTCTGCTCACTGGTCCTCCTTTTGTGTCTGCGTAGTATGTGAGTCTGCCCCTTTGCCGTTGGCCTGCTCCCTCTGCTCACTGGTCCTCGTTTTGCGCCTGCGTAGGATGTGAGTCTGCCCCCCTTTGCTGTCGGTCTGCTCCCTCTGCTCACTGGTCCTCCTTTTGCACCTGCGTAGAATGTGACTCTGCCCCTTTGCCGTCAGCCTACACCCTCTGCTCACTGGTCCTCCTTTTGCACCTGTGTAGCGTGTGAGTCTGCTCCTTTGCCGTCGGCCCGCTCCCTCTGCTCACTGGTCCTCCTTTTGCGCCTGCGTAGTATGTGAGTCTGCCCCTTTGCCGTTGGCCTGCTCCCTCTGCTTACTGGTCCTCCTTTTGCACCTGCGTAGTATGTGAGTCTGCCCCTTTGCCGTCAGCCTGCTCCCTCTGCTCACTGGTCCTCCTTTTGCGCCTGTGTAGGATGTGAGTCTGCCCCTTTGCCGTCGGCCTGCTCCCTCTGCTCACTGGTCCTCATTTTGCGCCTGCGTAGGATGTGAGTCTGCCCCTTTGCCATCGGCCTGTTCCCTCTGCTCACTGGTCCTCCTTTTGCGCCTGCATAGGATGTGAGTCTGCCCCTTTGCCGTCAGCCTGCTCCCTCTGCTCACTGGTCCTCCTTTTGCACCTGTGTAGGATGTGAGTCTGCCCCTTTGCCGTCGGCCTGCTCCCTCTGCTCACTGGTCCTCCTTTGCGCCTGCGTAGTGTGTGAGTTTGCCCCTTTGCCATCAGCATGCTCCTACTGCTCACTGGTTCTCCTTTGCACCCACATAGTTTGTGAATCTGCCACTTTGCTGTTGGCCTAATCCCTCTGCTCACTGGTCCTCCTTCTGACCTGCATAGGATGTGAGTTTGCCCCTTTATGCATTTAATGCATTCTTTTCATATTCTCTGTCCACCCACAAAAGACCATCGTGCAACGTGTTGAATCTGTGGTTTCTTCACTATTTTATATGCCTGCCCCAGTATTTACTGTTTCTCTGCTCTGATTGCTCTCTATGTTCTGACTGCTTGCCTACAGAAACTCACTGATGTTCCTGTCATGGCTGTTGCAGTTTGTATGCCCCACCTTTTTACCCCGGGTTGTTCCCTCCATCTTTACTATTTGTTCTTCACAGTGATGATGGTCGTGTTCCATGCAGTCCAGCCTGCTGTCCTCACCCTTGCGTCATCCACTGCCAAAGATTGGATACAGACTGTGGCCTCTTTCATTGTGGATAACAAAGTGCCTCTGCAAGAGAAGGCCAATACCATTATTGTTCAGGTAGCAGCTCTTGTTGGGGCGATGAAGCATAGGAATATCATCCCACAGCTGAACCCCCAACATCTCCCATGGGAGTTTTCAGACAAGGAGGCAACAATCTTTGCTACTGAGCTGTCTCAATTTATTGTGGCCAATCTCATGTAATCCCTTGTACTTTTACAATGAAACTTTATGTGGACAATTTCGTTGAATTGTGTCCAAAATTAAATTTATTGGCCCGCAATGTGTCCGTTCAGTACCCAGGCCACTAATGAACAACAGGAATCTAACTGAAAACAAACTGATCACTCTTGTGGGATCCCCATGTGCACACCACAGCAGATTGCAAAATATTTTCCTCATTAATAGTAAAGTATGTTTCAAATGCCAATCACCCAGCTACATGGAAAGCTTGCCGAATCTGAGTTTGCTGAGACTTGAGTTTCCATCAATTTTGTAACTTTTTGCTCATGTAAAGGTAGAGTAGTACTCAATTCCCATATTTTCTCTCCTGGTATATGGTGATGTTACATTGCTGGTTGATCTCACATTTTCAGTAATGGAATCTTGTTGCAGACAAGGTCATCAAACAGAAGAGATTCCAGACCCTGATGGCCAAGAAAAAAGAAAAAGAGGCCACCTGAACATCAGAAAAAACAATACTGCAAATCATCTATCATTTCCCAATCCCAAGTTGAATGGGAGTCCTGCATTGCAGGCTCAACCACTTACACCATGGATGCAGGCATAATCCCACTGCCATTGAGCCATGTCAAGTAATTTGCTCCTTTCATTAGTGTGCCTGAATTGCCAGGTGTAAAACGACTGAAGAGGGTCTGGGGTGTATGATTACGGAGGGGCGGGGTGAGGGACGGCCCCAAGGCCGCAGGGGGGCCCGCGCAATGGAGGGAGGGAAGGAGTGATGGGATTGTAACAACCGTAAACAACGCCCCAATTTGGGTCCATATCCGAACACCATCATTTTGGCGGGAAGGCGGGCCAAGCGAGCGAAGGCGGTGAGCAGCGAAATCGGGCGAGGCGCATGCACGTGCGGCAAAGGAAGGTGAGCTGATGTATCAGCACCCTCCCTGGCTTAGAGGCATTGATGTATCACCACTCACTGCTAATCAGGGGACTGCTGATAGATCATAACACCGCATACACCTGACTTTCACTCGTGCTTGCACAGCTATCGGAGGTACTTTGGGCCATGATGCTCGAGTCGATGTTGGGGCTCACGACAATCCTTGGGTGGGTCACGCTCGTGGTCCTTCCCTTCCTTCTCCTTTCATCTTTGTAATAACTTACACGTAATTTCAGCCTGCGAACAGAGGCTTGGCGGAACAGTTTGACTGTGCAAATAGCACTGCGCTGAGCACCGTCGACTTGACGAGGAGCTACACCGCCGTGCTCATGGTGTTCTCCAGACGTGTGGGGACCACCCCGGCGAGCTGGCGCCAAGGGGCTCACCATGCCCGCGATCTGCGAGTGCAGGCCCTCTTTAAAGTGAGCCTATGTTTTATTTTACAAAGAGACATTAATTACATTGTCTACCACAGACTATTTAGTCAAAGCTATCGCCGGTCAAATCTATATACCATCCAAGTGTATCCTTTGCCCACACAAGCGTATTCACTGCAAGTCTCTTCAATCGCTTCTCTTCGTCGCGGACTTCCTCTGGTGCATGAGTTGAAATATTCTTCGCATGTATTTGTCCTAGTATTGCCAGACCGTCTAGTTCGTGCTCTCCACATTTTATCCTAGAGAGCATCACATATGAAGCCGCAATTGTTACGCAGCTCTCGAGGTGGATAGTAGCAGCATCCAGTGATCTGCTTTGTGAGTTATGGGCAGTGAAACTGAAGCCTCCGATGATAGGAAGCTGATGACGAGTTGCTGTATACGGTTTTGTTTCCTTCCCTTTGGTGAATTTGATGGATTTGGAAATCAAAGCGAAAGTCAAACGGTGCAGATGTTCTGCATCTGGATTTGAGGAAGTGTAGAGAGGAAGGTGAACCTCTGCAGATATAGCATATCAACGGCCCCCCCGGATCTCGTACTCGATGTTAATCAAGGTACCACCGCTCCCGTTGGACACGCCAAGTTCAACTGCAATGTTGTCGACAATGTAGATCGGCATGCCAATTACGAGTGGAAGTCTACCACTGAGGTCCTCAGCATGAGATTTAATCGGTGTATTCCATGCATCCTGAGCATTTCGTCCTGTGAGCACAGTCTTTTTGCTCCCACGTCCAACTGTATCTTCGGCATAGTAAACCGCAAACTCCTGGTTTGTGGCTCTGGCAAATGCCTGGGCCATTAACCAGTTGTGAGTGTTTTTGACGTGGTTAGTGTACGTGATAAGTGGAGCACCGCGATTGGGGATTTGTATCCATCTCAGTATGGCGGAGAATTCTGGATCAACTAGGGATTCAGACCCTCCTAGTCGATATCGTTTCAGAAAGTCGAGGTCATTGTCTTCGCCAGAAATAGTGCAATTTCCCCGGAGAAGACGGTTTAGCAGGGCAACAAAGTGAGGATTCTGCTGCTGAACTATCTCTTCAAGGACTACACAGTTTTCAATCGTCCAGTAATTTTTTATGGCCATCAATTTATGACGAACATCGGCATTGAGTGCCTGAAGGTGACAATTGGTCTTGTGCAACGAAACATAGTTGCGATCGAAGAGCGATGTGGCTCTCGGACCTGTGAGCTGATATTCATCTCCGGAAAGAATGAGGTCAAGATTGCCGAAGGGATCATCTGTACATCCACGGGCAAGGTTTATATTGCGCGATACTTTTTCAAAGTCATCGCAACCAAGGAAAAAGAATTTGTCAATGATAACCGTGCGGGTGGATTCCAATCGGGCAATAAGGGCTTTCAGAGGCTTTGAGTTGCTCTGTGTGAGGGTGGAATATTTGGTACGCAGTGCAAATTCCTGGTGGACTGCGGAGCCCAGGATGTTACTGGCAGAGACACTGGTGGGAGCAGTGAAATTGAGTTCAGACAATATTCCGACCTCATCATAGAACACTTTGAGAGTGTCGTACAGGTGGGATTTCCCTGCGCCGCCAGGGCCTGCAATGATGATGCAAAACAGTATTCGATCGGGAGAGGGAATAAGATATTTCATGTGATCGTTAACCTTCAAAAAGAAGGCCAAACATTGCTTCTGGTTGAGGGTGAATGCATAACTGATGGCAATCGCTATTTTCTCCACTCGTCAAGTTTTTCCCATGGAGTTGGGTCACCGCCATGACGGTGAGAAATGCGCAATCGCGCAAGTGCTTTCTGTTCAGCAAACATCGTGAGCCAGGGATGAACTGGTGATCTGTTTGTACCACGGCTACGAGGATTCTTAGATAAGGATTCGTTTAAAGAGTCTGAATGAGTGGGAAATAATTAAACCTAGGGAAGACATCATGTAAGTAAGAGAGCTCACCTTGTTGAGCACGTTTAGCCAGTGCAGCAGCCTTTTCTTCTGCAATGAGAAGGGTCGCTGCTTGTGCTCGTATCTGGGCCTGTTGATCATGCGATTCTGTTGCATGTCCAGTAGGAAGACTGTGTAGATTATTGGGAGCCATTGGGATAGAACGGTAGAAATCGGCTGCACTGGTCAGCGCAATAACTGCATCTGTAGCTGCTTGGCTTTTGGCTGCGCAGGACTCGGAATATTGGGCAAAGTCTTCTTCAGGGAGATCACCACCGTATTCCGGCCCGATAGGTTCATCACCGACATCGAGCTGACCCAGTTGCCAGTTCAGGTCATTGGCAAGATCGTCAGAGGGGTCGTTGCCATCTGAAGTTCTATGGGAGGCGCTAAAATTCGCCAAACGAGCTTTATAATCTGCTGAGAAATCATCCGCAGCAAGTCGGCACTCCCACTGCTCCTGCATGTGCTCAATTATTTTTAATTTTGGGCTGGGCAGAGACGCAAGGAGAGTAGATAGCGCAGTTTCCCAAGAAACAGGTTCTGGCTTCAAAGGGCAAGAGGCAGACCTGTTCCAGGGTTTGAACAAAGCAAGCATAATAATCGCGTATTTGGTGGACTGCTCTGGATTGTCGCTTCGAGGAATGGGTGTTCCTGAGAGAACGGGAATGTGGGGGACCTTTCGTTTACGCATTACATGAGTCGTTAACTGTGGATGGTCTGGTCTGAATTGTAATTGAGTGTCAAGAACTGGCCGGAGTCAAATAAATGAGTGAAATATAGAGAAGATCGCTTTACACACACCTGTTTCTCTTTCAAGGTTGTCATCAGTGTCCATGTCGTCGTCCTGATAGGTTTTCTTCCGAATTCTTTTCTCCTGAACTTTTTCATATTGCTCGAATTGATCCCACATTGAAACGTCTTCCAATTCAGTAGGTCTGAAAAGGATATCGCATACAAGTGAATTCGGTGTAGGAGTTGCATGCTCTGTGAGGAGTAGCATAGAATCATCTAGATTGATTAATTCTTCCTCAGGAGATTCATCAAGTGCCAGTGGATCATCATCTATCATGCCGCCGCCGTGTCTAGATAAAATATTAGGGAGTTTGTGCAAAAGCCACACGAGCCGCATGCGGCTTTTGTGCATTGTGCAAAGCCGCATGCGGCACCGTGCGGCTTTCGTCTCCCTATCAATTATCTATTTAAAACTTGTATATCAGTGCTATGAAAGCTGTCGGCATTGATTCCGGCATCATGTGGGAAAAGAAGTGGGGAGAATGGCCTTTTTAGGCAGCATCACGGCCATAGCCGCACAGCGGCTGTGGAGAAGCCAAATAATGACATCAAAATGATGCATATTACGTTTGGTAAGTGGTTCAACGTACTGGATAGCACCTAAATTACCAGATCTCATCAAAATCAATATCAATCCACTCACAAATTCCTCATTTTATCACGCGGCTTTGCACAATGCACAAAAGCCGCATGCGGCTCATGCGGCTTTTGCACAAACTCCCTATTGAGCAAAGTTAAAAATTAACAACGAAAATGCAAAGCATACTCCAGATTGTTGTCAACAGCGGTATTTTCTAAACTGTCAAATCATTAATAAAATAGGTACCAATAACATTGGTAGAAGTCACCTTGAAGTTATGTCAGGCACTTGTTTGGCATATGGCGGAAAGTCTTCCTTGGAGATCCAAGAAAGTAGTTTTGACCAATAAAATACAGCAAACTGAGCGTCTGTGACGTGATTCCCGATTCCTAAGAGTGCACAGGCAACCTGCTGGCCTGAAAGCTCACGCCGACCAACAATCTGGTTCAGTGTTTTCAGGAGCAGTTTCCAACAATGTTCCTCGTCCAATGAAAGAGGGCCAGCTTGTTGCAAAGTTTTGGTTGCAGCAGCAAGCGCACTCATTATGACTGCTGAGCTGATGTCAGATTTGGCCGCATAGAAAGTCATATAGATGCTAAGAGCCATCGCAAGAGCGCCAGATCCGACAAATTTGCCATCAGTGTTGCATTGAAAGGAACCACTAATTGTGGGGTTATATCCCACAACTCTTCCATCACCGCGTTTCAAAGAGATTTTTCCATTTTCGTCCATGATTGATTCTGGGACCAAATCAAGGGGATAATGAAATCTGCAGAGACGATCGCAGTCCTCGAGAGAGAGCATAGCCATTGAAAACGGTGTTTTCTTGTAGCAGGTATCATTATGTTTGTGGACTTGCCCAGAAGCATCAAGAATCTCGTGAAGAAATTGTTGCCATAAGACGTCAAAATTGATAGCATCTGGATAAGGGGGGCAATCAATGAGGCATTTCTTTTTCTCGGCTTTAGAAGCAGAGTCGTCAATGGGATGAGTGTTGGATGGTAGATCGTGCTTGAATACACTTTCCATCCAACTGAATAGCTGTTTTTTGAAACACTCATCGGCCATAGCTTTCTCCTGAAGGTGTTTTGGAGAGAGAGCGCCTAGACAAAAACGAATCAAAACGGTAGTAGATACAGAGTGCCAATTGCAGTTTGAAATTTACCTTCTAACCAAATGAGAATGTGTAAATGCAAAGATCCACGATTTTGCGCTTCAAATACTCCGTAATAGTGCTTGACCCGGCCAAAGACACCGTGTTTACATGCCCTTTTAAATCCCAGGAATGTATCGGTGAACTGGTCTACCATAAGCTTGAAAAATTCGGCTCCAGCTATAGGGTTTGCGGCAAGGGAGCGAGCACGTTGAAATGAAGTGAACGTGGAGTCTGGAGAGCCAAACAAGGTATCAATGTTGATGTTATGTCCAGCAGTAAATGCTGCAATTGGATTGTAGGTGTCCGCTGGGTTCAAAGTGAAAAATATGTTCAAAGTTCCGGTGCATCTGGTGATTGCCTGAATTTCTTCTTTCATTTTTGAAACCTCTGATACCGACCCTTCGATGTGGTCGCTGACATAATCCACATATCGTAGCAATTCGAAGACCGAAGTCTCGGCTGGACTCGCAGGTATGTACTTTGAGTAGTCTTTGCGCGCTTTCTTGGCTGACAATGTGGCGGTGAGTGTAGCAAGTACCTCCTCATCGATTTTGGCCATGGCTGCCATCGCGTTTGGCCACCAGGATCGGCAAACTGCCAAACGTGACTGAAAGGAGGATTTCCGGACCATTTGGATATTATGCATGGCGAAAGGGAAGGTAAGATGGGTCTGAAAGCGGTGATCTGACATTTGCAAGTAGTGCTGTACATGGGATTTGAGTGGGATTTGTGTCAGCACAGAGCAGATTCCGGGTTCTGAGGTGACGAGGGCGACTGAAGCACGAAGAGTTCCAAACGAATAAGCCTGGAGTTTAGACTAGAATAGTGTAAAGTACAGGAGAATAACTACGGTTTATATACTAAAGTCTCTAGGGGTTTGTAAATTAAGGTACAGTGTCCAATGACAACGGACAAGATTAATGTGAAGTAAATGCAGGGGTATATGAACATAGAGGGGTGATCGGGAACCCGAAGGTCGGGAAACCGATCATAACCGTTTGGGATCCTAAAACGGTATCCAAGTTCGATTGATCAGATAGTTGATCTGATCAATGATCGGGTTGTTCGGGTTGTTCGGGTTCTAGAAGTAAAATGAAAAGACGATTCATGACATTACCCCCCCCTCTAGGTGAAACCCGCCTCGGGTTTCACGATCGACGCCGCTTCTTGTTCCACAGGTCCTGTCCTGTGATGACCCACTTCCGTCCGTGCGCCGTCTCCCTGAGAGCCGCCGGGTACTTCTCGTAGAAGTCCTCAAGACATTCGGTAGAATCCCCCAAGTGTTCCAAGGGCTCCCAGGTATTATCCTCGGGTCCATAACCCTCCCATCGAATGAGGTATTGCAAGCGCTTCCGCTTTTTGTTGAGGCGTATCTTCAGTACCTCAGCAATCTCATAGAGATCAACCCCGTCCACCACGTCAGGCGGAGGGGGATTGTCATGATGCTGATGAGCCGCCACCGGTGGGACCCAGGGTCGAAGGAATACGGTGTTGAAGACTGGATGAACCTTCCAGGAATCGGGGAGTTTGAGCTCATAGGAGATGGCTCCAACTTTACGGACGACCGTGAAGGGACCATAGCGCCGAGCTTCGAACTTCTTCGTCGGGCGATGTGTGACCAAATTTGCTCCGGAGAGGTACACCTTATCGCCGGGTTTGTAGTCGGGGTCTGCCTGTCGTTTGGCATCGTAGAACCTTTTCATCGTTTCCTGCGCCGCGCGCATGGCGGCCCCCGCTTCCTCTCGGACCTTCGACATCCGGGTTGCAAATTTCGTCGCATCCTCGGTCGGTACTTCGAGACGCGGTTCCGTGCCCTTCCGCGGGTGGAACCCCATGGTCACAAAGAAAGGACTGAAACCCGTGGTCTTGCTAACCTGGTCGTTGTGGTTGAATTCCGCCAGAGTCAACCAGTCCGCCCAGTCGTCCTGCAAGAAGTTGGTGAAAACCCGAAGATATTGCTCGATGTTCTGGTTGACTCGTTCGGTCTGTCCATCGGTTTGCGGGTGATAGGCCGTCGAGGCGTTCGACTTTATGCCCAAGAGCTTCAATAGATCCCGCATGAAGTGTCCCACGAACTGCGTCCCTCGGTCGCTAATCACCACCTCAGGCAGCCCGAAGTCTTTCCACACATGGTCGCGGTAAATGCGCGCCATCCCTTCTCCTCCCAGGTGTTCGGTGCAAGGCACAACCCGGATTCCTTTCCCCAGTCGATCCACGATCACCGCGATGGAGTCGTACCCATTACTGATGGGTAGTTTGGTGATTAGGTCCACCGAAACATTCTGCCATACCCTCTCCGGAACCGCGTTAGGATGTAGTGGTCCTCGGAGCTTAGAGGGAAAGAGCTTCGTCCTCTGACACACGGGACAAGCCGAGACGTATCGTTTAGCGTCCGATAGCAGAGAGGGCCAGTAGTAGTTCCGGGTTACTAATTCCGCCGTTCGGAATTGTCCCGGATGTCCGGAGATGTAGTCGTCGTGGTGTGCTCGTAGAATCCGGTGTCGTAGATCCCCAGTTGGGGGAACATATACGGTTCGATACCGGGTTACGAACCTGTCCTCGTGTTCTTCCCAGCCCTCAGCCTTTTCTTCTAGCGCTTTCTTCACCACATCTTCCCAATCAGCTTTCCCAGCCTTGATATCCTCCATGAATTGATCACCCGCCGTGTCGTCCAAGACCGCCGGCATGGCTTTCAAAAATTCCTCCCCGTCCATCCTCCGGAAGTATTGTTCCGGCAGCAGCACAAGATTCGAATTATCCTGCGCCCCCTTCTCATGACCGCTTCGCCTCGAAAGCGCGTCGGTTTTGCGTGCTGTTTCCCGGGTTTATGAATGAGCGCGAAGTCGTATTCGCTGAGTTCCAAAGACCACCGGGCTTGTCGTCTGTTGAGTTTCTTCGTTGTGGTGAAGTACTCCAGATTCTTGTGGTCGGTCCAGATCTCGAATTTCAGCTGACTGCCTTGCAGATAGTGTCGCCATTCGTAGAGGGCCCGCATGATCGCCAACATTTCCTTGTCGTGGATGTCGTAGTTCCGCTCGGTGTCATTTAGTCCCTTGGACATAAACACAATCGGAACCCACACCCCGTCCTGGCACTGCGTCAAGCAGGCCCCCGTGGCGTAATCCGAGGAATCCGCCTCCACCCGCCACTCCCCAACGTCCGTTGGAAAATGCAGTACGGGTTCCGAAGTTACGGCCAATATTAATTGGTCGAACACATTCTTTTCCAGTTCTCCCCACCTCCACTTGTAATCCTTCCGGGTAAGACGAGTCAACGGCTTCGCGTAATCCCCGAATCCTTTGATGAAGTGTCGGTAAAAGTTGAGGAACCTGAGGAAGCTTTGTACGTCTTTGACATTCCTTGGGGTTGCCCATTGTCGAACGCCCTCGACTTTTATGGGATCCATCCGAATTTTCCCATCGCCGACGATAACTCCCAGATATTCGACCTCTCTCTGCTCGAACTCGCATTTCTCGGGTTTCAGGAATAATTCGTTTTCCTGAAGGATCCGCAAGACCTCCTTGACTGTGGAGCGGTGTTCTTCCAGATGTTCCGAATAGATGAGAATATCGTCCAAGTAAACAATAACCCGTCCTTCCGCGATAAGATCCGCAAAGATGTCGTTCATCATGGATTGGAAGGTGGCCGGCGAGTTCGTAAGGCCGAAGAACATAACCAACGGTTCCCACAACCCTCGGTTTGTGACGAACGCGGCTTTCTCTTCATCTCCTTCCTTGATCCGGATGTTGTTGTATCCCCATCGAACATCCAATTTAGTGAACCAGGTTGCCTTACGGAGCATGTGCATGATCTCCGAGATCAGCGGAAGAGGGTACCGGTTCTTGATGGTAAGGGAGTTCAACTTCCGATAGTCCTGAACAGGCCGCAGTTTCCCATCCTTCTTCTTCACAAAGAAGAAAGGAGAGGCCCAGGGCGATTTCGAGGGGCGAATACGTCCGGTTTCCCACATGTTCTTTAATGAACGCGTCCAATTCCGCCTGTTCCGGGACAGACAAGGGAATACTCCGCCCCTTCACGGGTTCTGCGCCGGGTTTCAGCTCTATCACGTGGTCCCACTTTCTCCGTTCCGGTAGTTTGTCGAAGTCTTTTTTCTCGAAGACCCCTCGGAATTCCTCCAGATAATGAGCGGGGACGCTCTCTTCCAGCGTCTTAGCCCCCTTGGCCTCGTGAGCAGCGGCTGCCAGCTTAGTAGCCACGCTACCCATAGCGCGGAGGTGTTCAGCATCCCGTGTGTCCAGAACATCTTTGGGATACATCTTCGTGACGAAGATACGGTCTCCCTCTCCTACGTCGGCGTTGTCCTCCTCCTCCCACTCTTCCCACAAGCGGGCTCGTTTGCAAGCGGCAGGACACCTGGAGAAACGAATGGTCTGTTTCTGCCAGTCGATCTCTGGGTTGTGTTGTTTCAACCAGTTGAACCCGATGATGACGTTGCTCTTCCCAGTATCCGTTACCGCAAACAAGAATATTTCGGCATGGTCCTGCATTCGGAGACACATGCGCGCAACGTGGGTGATGCGTCCTCCTTTGTTGAGGGAACCATCCGCGTTGTAAACCGGAACCGCTACAGCCAGGGGTTCCACTTCGATTCCGTGCTTGTCGACGAACCGCTGGCTCATGAACCCGTTGGTAGCCCCACTGTCCAGTAACCCGACCACTGTGTAACCTTTAAGGTTATTCAGCCCTTCAAGGGTCATTGGAACCATCATGGAGTTCCCAGTGGCCCGGATATACTGTGGTGGCTCTTTCAAGTTGTCCAGTATGCCCAGAGCATCAGGGAAGTAAGCCGTCCGGATTTCTTCCACCATCTCGTCGTCCACCTCTTGTATTCTGGCCGGGTGAGTCCACTTGGTGATGATCTCCCACGCCTTCCATTCTTGGGCCCGCGCTCGGGTTGCAACCCGACGCGCGCTTCCGAGGGGGAGTCTGCGCCATTCCGCTTTCTCCCGCTCGGGCTTCCGGGGTTTCTTGCCCCTTCGCTTAGAGTCAGAGGGAGAAACGGCTCCCTCACTCTTCTCAAACTCAGAGGGAGTCCTCGCTCCCTCTCCTTCCATCTCCACTGTGTCTTCCCCCACACCGGGTTCTTCGATAGTCAAAACAGAGAATGAATTGTTCGAAGTCGTTACAGGTGGGGGGGGTATAAGAGAATCCGAGGGCACAGTCTTCACTCGGATTCGTCGGCAAAATCCTCCTTCCCGAGGCGTTCCTCCATCATTTCCGTAATCAACGCCCGGAATTGGGGGTTGGTGGGTCCTTGGGTAGTGCAGTTACGGGCCATGTGCCCGATCTCCCCGCACTGGTAGCATCGGGGAACCGGCTTCTTGCTGACCGCTCGATCTATGTCCATAGGCGCGGGCCCCGCGCTAGGGGCCCCGCCAGTGGCGACCGGGGGCGGAACGACGGCCGCAGGGGGGTTCGTTGGAGCACGCTGCTCATTCCTGCGAAAGAAGTTCCCCGGGTTCTGGTTCTGCTGCACTTTAGGCACCGTGACGGGGCGATCGCGAAGCGCGCCATCCATAACGTGAAAGGCGCGACGCAACCCGTCATGCTTGATGACCGCCACCTTCCAGTCGGCATAGGTGATCGGTAGTGCGGTTTGCCCATAGACGGACTGCAGAACCGGCTTCAGGATCCCCTGCTTGAGGAGACGGATAAGCGTGGTTTCGTCGTAACCCGCGGTGTTGTTGTATGTGTCCAGGAGCGTGAAGTACTCTGTGGCCGTTCCCGCACCCTGGCGCAGCTTCTCGATTTTAGCCTGCGCGATTTCCACCTGTGCCCCTCCTTTAAAGGCATCAATGAGGTTCTTCTCGAAGACCTCGTAACTCCGATACAGCGGTGTATCGGGGTCCCTTGGGTTGCGCATGGCCTGCACAACGTTGTTGGCCCATGCCGCTGCCGGTCCTTCCTTCATGTAGGACAGGACGAAGGCGATCTTCGCGCTGTCCCGTTCGTACGTCGGGTTGTCCAGGAAGTGCAACCAGCACTCCGCCAGATAGGAGTCCACCAATTCGGAGTCTCCTTTAAACGGGGTAGGGGCGGCGACACGGGCTGTCTTCACCTGTTTAGTCTCCCTGGGCCCTCCCGTAGAGGCTCTCCCCAGGGCGACGAGGGCATCGCGCAAGAGTTGTTGCGAATGGACGTTGTCCTCGCGGAGCAGACAATTCTCCCCGCGCAGGTTCCCCAGTTCCTCCTGCATCACTCCGAATTGCCCTCCTGCGTGTGTTAGGGCCCGCAGCAGGACGCTGTCCCTCTCTTCGCCGGTTAGGGCGCCAAAGCTCTCCATCGAGGGGAGCACATAGTCGTTGCTCATCGTGTTACGTCCAGTCGGGTACGCCGTGTAGAGACACTATTCTTTTGTCAGCACAGAGCAGATTCCGGGTTCTGAGGTGACGAGGGCGACTGAAGCACGAAGAGTTCCAAACGAATAAGCCTGGAGTTTAGACTAGAATAGTGTAAAGTACAGGAGAATAACTACGGTTTATATACTAAAGTCTCTAGGGGTTTGTAAATTAAGGTACAGTGTCCAATGACAACGGACAAGATTAATGCGAAGTAAATGCAGGGGTATATGAACATAGAGGGGTGATCGGGAACCCGAAGGTCGGGAAACTGATCATAACCGTTTGGGATCCTAAAACGGTATCCAAGTTCGATTGATCAGATAGTTGATCTGATCAATGATCGGGTTGTTCGGGTTGTTCGGGTTCTAGAAGTAAAATGAAAAGACGATTCATGACAATTTGCTTGAAACCGATGTCTTTGCGATGTCGGACAGGATCGTCAAACATGCCTACACCGTAAGGGAATAGAGTCGGCCACAGCATGCCATAGACATTGGGATTATTGTGTGTAGAGAGTGCATCTGCTTTTGTCGAAGTCTTTGTAAAGGCTGCTCCTGCTTTCAGCTGCCGCAGAGCTTCAATTTCCCGAGAGTTAAGGTCAATCTCGGAGTTTTCGACATCGAAGGTACCAGTAACCGACAACGGTATTTCACCATCTGTTCCGGCATATTCAGCGAAAATTGCCTCGGTGGTGTCAATGCCATGGCCTGTATAGGTTGCATTCTGACCACGAATAGTGTCATTTATAGCCTGGCGCTGGACAGGGAAAGGGACATGGCCATCGTCGTCAACAGGATACTCAGCTAGAGCATCCATGTCAATTTCGATGTCATGGTAGAGCGGATTGTTGGTCTTCAACCAGACAAGCGCACAAAGAATATATCCCCGACGAACTAGGAAAGGTGTCCGTCTGAACATGTCAGCTGTTGCCTGTTGGTCCTCGGACACAAATATAATGACGATCTCGTCATATAATTCAGACATGGGTCGCGGAAGAACTGTCGCAAGCTTGGAAATTTCGTGTGGATGAATACACACATTCCCGGACACAGACCTCTGGCGAAGGATCGGTGGACCACTTCCCGAGTTTATTTTGGCCCAACATTTTGTAGTGTGGGCACGCGCAATCACCAGCTCCTCAGCATAAGTAAGGCTGCCGAGCTCGGGAGGTATATCACCGAGCCAGCATCCATTCGCCCAGCTGTAAATCGGAATGCTAATGAACTTGTTGGCTTTGATACATCTCCTGCAGGTCGTGCATGCATAATATCGGTTATTGTGGAGTGAATGGGATTGTATTTTATGTTGATTATAGTGGAGACGAAGGGTATTAACAGCGGCCTCCAAGAGAGTAATGTCGAGGTGGCCTGTGTTCCAGACCTTCATATTATCGACGAGCTCGTTTCGGACACAAAACGAGCATGGGGCACGGAGGAGGGCCATTCCAGTCGTCTGGGAACGATGCTCCCGGATAATCTGAACGGCATTAAGAGCAAGGTAATGAGAACAGCACAATGCGAGTTTGTAAACTACATACCTCCTTCAGTGACTCTTGCGTTTCTATCAGCGGCCATGACTTGGCCCAAAATGCTTCGTCTTCTGCAAGCACATCAGTATAGCTGACTGCAGCCTCCTGTCGCCGTTCGGTGCGGGACGCAGTTGTCTGATGGTAGACAGCCTGAGGTACTCGAGCCACAAGTTGTCCTGCCTCCAGAGCGTCACAGGTCCACACAAGACATGCCCAAGTGCACGAATGTGCACGAAGATCCGCAAGGAGAAGTTCCTTATTTTTGCGGGGCAAGGTGTGGTCCTTTCCGATGGCAACGACTCGAAGAAGGGAAGTAGTGGAAGTGTTTTGTAACATACTTATGTTGTAAAGTACGTGATTTTTGTTTGTCCGAGAGATAATTTGCAAATGTCATTCCAAAGGTACTATTATCTGTCGTGCGTGCGCAAGACCGTAAGTGAAAAACGTCAAAATAAGGTCAGAAGATGCACCCGGGCCGTTGTTGGATCCAGAGCCAATACTTGCATCCAAAACTCCAATTTTCGGTCGTTTCCCAGAGAAACCCGTGGATTCGCCGGGATCAAAAGCGCGAATAGGTCGTTTGAGAGAGGTTGGAACGGAAGGGGCTTCCATTTGCAGCAGGCAACACGACGTACAGAAACAAGATCGAATTTAGCGCACAGCCCCACTATCCATACATCGCTGTCGGCTTTGATACCACGTCAGCTTGATTTTCAAATCTCGTCACGCTTTTGACGGCATTCTTTTTTTTTTTTTTTTTTTTTGTGGAACGTTTGGGTAGGAGGAACAGGAAACGCATCGCGTTCTCCTACCGGGCTTCTTCTTACGTCCCCAGAAACCCGCCACCCGGTCATCGGACCAACCAAGTTGACCTGTCCTCCCCGTTAGATGATAGCTAGGGATAAATACAAACTAGTCGCCGTGCGCCGTGTGGGGCTTGAGTTAATCGTTCCGGCCCACAGGCGGCCTTCATTACGATCAACCCACACCCACTAGAACCCCGGTCACCCCGGTAAAATCCTCAGGGTGTCTGTCTTCATTCATTAGTGTCCCTTTCCAGGTCGTCAGCACTAATGATTTATTCAAGGACTTCTTGCCCCATTTTCTCGCATCTGTGAGTAGGCAGTCTATCTCGAGCCGAGTATTTATGGTCTTTTTCCATCGGTTGTAAATCTCCCGGTCGGATGCGCCATCTCTTTCTTGGATCACCCGTTCGTTCCTCAATTTCCAAATTAGGTACGCTGACTCCGATATGAGAATCCGGTATAGTCTGGACGCCCCGGCGTCCTCTTTCTTGATGGCGCCGCACGCCATAATTTCCCCGAAGGACGGCCTCATCTCTTTTCCGGTTTTCATCGTCCATACCTCGCTCGCCAGATCCCATATTTGGGATTGACCTGGTGCGTCACATCTCGTTAGAATGTGTTCCATGGTTTCCAATACTCCACACTTTCTGCAGTTCTCCCGGTCCTCAAAGCCTTCGATCTTTCTCCAGTGATCTCCTACCTTGTAACCATTGTGCAGGGTCATCCACAGGAAGTATCGTATTTTCCTGGTGAAGTCTTTATGTTTCGTCGCTTTCCAGATTGCCGTCGCCGGCGTTGACTCATTGTTGAAGTCGCTGGCTGCTCCTTGGGCTAGACTCATATTTCGTCTCGTTGCAGGTCTGTCTAGCGCCTCCTGGTAGGCCATAGTTTCCGCTCTTCTTTGTCTGATTATTTTATACGCCAGGGATTGGGTCATATTGATAACTTGGAGTTTTGCCCCCGGTAAGACTAAATCTTCCCTGATTGTCATGTCAATCATGTCCGGGGAAGGTTTTAATCGCCCCCTGTCGGCGAGCCTATCAACCGCTTCATTTCCTTCATCACCGGCATGTCCCTTGACCCACCCGAGGTATGTTTGCGCTTTACGTTCTCGTAATCTAGCTACCGTCGTCTTGATTAGATCGCCGTTCGCTATCGTCATATAACCTTTTGACGGCATTCTTGGAGGAGTGACCAGAAGAGTAGGACTAGGACTGCCTCAGTCCTATGAAGTAGGACTCAGTCCTATTGGCGTAGGACTCAGTCCTATGGGCATAGGACTTGCTGCCGTAGTTGACAGAGTCGATGAACATCGCTTCTGGTGACAGGCTGTCAAAGGTCGTAAGCTGAGTGACACCGGCTGAGTGACAGCAATAACTTTGATTGAACCACCATCTCGGCACACACACACTTATTTTGGGGCACAGGAGAACTGAGCTTCTCTGGAGAATCCGCGGCTTTTTGGGCCGCTGAAATACCTCATTTAACTCTTGCCGGCTCTTTCTCGCATCAAGGTGTGGGTGATTAGCAGTGATTTGAACTATTCTGTGGCGAGTTTGAAACCTTGTCACGCTGGCATCACAAAATGTACTTATGTTTCCTCAATGAATCTCCGATGGTTCTCCGCAATATCTTGTATTTAAGCCTGGACTACTCCGAATACGAGCCGTAGGCTCAAAGCATCTCTCAGTTCGAAAATTATTGACTGGTGCATGCTTTATTACCCCATCTTGACATTGAACAAACCGGTGCTCAACAGCACAGTCTACGTTGACGCTGTACGATGGGAGGCGGATGGGAGAAGTCAGTCCGGCGTTCATCAACACACGCAAAATTCGCCAACGCATTGCTGCTTACCAGAAGACCGAGTGTCCGCATGGAAAAGGTTTCCAAGGTGAGTTTCTATGAATACTTTATTTGCAAATAAACAAGTGCGTCTAGGTGTCCTCCACCACGTTGAGACCCACAAGAAGCCCCTCCCCATAAAGGAGCGGTACATTCATGCAGCAATGACCAAGGGGGATTTTACTCTTGTGGTCACACTCAACCCCCAGCTCGTCTACCTCATTCAGTGTTCTTTCAGTTGTGATTGACTACACATTCAAACGTGTTGAGGGTGATATGGATGAATGGGTTGTTTCGGGCTTTTCAGACCGATTCAACCGCCGTGAGTTGTTGTTTTTAAATCCCCACCCTCATTTAACACCAGCCAGGAATCACTTTTGCTCGCCTCTATTGCAACAGAAAATCAGCAGCCGCATTTCACCAGCTCTTCTACGAGCTGTTCGACTCTATCCACCGTGTAACCGGCCAAAAACTCAAGCTGCATCCATTCTTTCCTAACGCAAACAGTCGTATTATCATGCTTGATGGTGAAGTTTCCCAAGCCCTCGGCCTGGGCTCCTTTCTGGTGACCTATAACCAGGCTGCAATCAGCAAAATCCATACAACGGACCCAATAGAGCTCCGTTCTTACATGCTGAAGACTTGTACAGTTCATTTCCAACGGTTTGTCAAAAACATATGATCACTTCCTGGCACATAGTGACCTAATTGCAGACACATTGACGAGCTCTCCAAATCCAATATTCCGCAAGACGTCCTCGCACATTTTAAATCAATCCTCGGGCTGGCCTCGCAGGTTCTGCGCCAGCCAGACCGACCCGAAAGTACAGCGTAAGTCACATTTCTCTTCAATTTCATGGTTGTTCAGAGTGGTACCTTCAAAAACAACGGAATCCGTGGTATCTTCCTTCTGTCAACCAATATCTCTCGAAAATCTTGCTAGATGATTGGAAGATCACACCGAGGACAACAAATATCGCTGGGACGTCCCATGCTGCGACTAATGCAGACACATCCACTCAGCTGCCACTTCTCCCTGCTATTCTTGTGTCAGTGATTTTTATGCAGGGTATATTTCAACCTCTAACTGATTCGACTGCAACACACAGGAGCGGGATAAAGACGATGTCGAAGAAATACACCAAATTGTCCGTGATGGCATCATGCGCAAGCACTGGAATGGCCCCTCTGAACGCGAATAGAATACCAAATGTCGATGGCCAATAAATGTAACATCACTTTACTCACTTACAGCTGTTTTCATATCTATGCGGAAAACGTGAGAAAAATGAGCCCATGCAGCGCTTGGAGAAGCCCAAAAGTCACTTCTCTACCTTTAGATACATTTACTTTGCTCTCAATATCTTTGTATACCAGCAAATGGCACAATTCAGGTTGTGATGCTAAACTTAGGGGCCGTGTGAACCATCAAACGGCCGAAACTTTTGTTACGCTTTCCGCATAGATGAAAACTGATGTAACGATGTCGAGAGTGCACAAGCGAGAGCGATTGCCGCTCCCATATTAGTCACATTAGTATCGGCACTGCTTCACATTTTAGCCGAAGAAATGGGACTGAGTCCTATTTCACAGGACTGAGTCCTACTTCATAGGACTGGGGCAGTCCCAGTCCTACTCTTCTGGTATAGACTCGCATTCTTGGTTGTCTAGTGCACATGTACAACAGTACTAATGTACTGTTTGTGAATGGCGTGCGGGGAAAGCTCTCGCCGAGGTGCGTTATTCTGTGTTTTGTTTTCACCTTACTCGTGGCTCTGGGTATGCGGGCTGAGCACCATGCACACGGTGCCGTTTCGCGCCGGTGCTCTTTGCCTGTGACGTGCTTAACTCGACTCAAGTACCAAGGCACATACTCATCTCATGACATCTCCCTGTACCGTGGTCGGCTCTTCCCTGACACTCTATTTCTTCTCGCAGCCCTCGACACGGAAAAGCAAGGACAATGCTTGATGCTTGCCGCCGCGGAACCAGACCCCGACAGCAAAAGATGGGCCCCGCATGACGCGCGACACGCCCGTATCGGGGTACGTCCCTCCCTCTTGTTACTCTTCTCCCTCTCCCTCATCGCCTCGTTTTTCATTTCATCCGTCTAATGCACATGTTCCTAGTCTACCTCCCCTCGCCCATCTCACCCTGAATACCATCCTCGCGTCTGCCACCTGCGACCCCCGACCTCCGCACACCCACCCCATGCAGCCCATCTGCACAGAGCCCATCCGGAGAGGCTGGATGCCGCGCCAGAGACCCACTGCGGATCGATGTGGGGATGTGCGGGAGAGCATGGGTGGGCAACGTGCACCGGACCTGCAATGCAGGGGATTCCGTGGAGATGGAGAAGATATTGAGGGAGCAGGAAACGTCGCTGACATTGGGCGCGGCCCGCGAAGCGGGAGACGGTGAGATGCCCCCGGGTACTCTCTCGGTGGACGGTGATACGTCGTGTTCTTTTACTTTGGGATTTTACGGTGCGGTTTCGCGCGCACACGAGCCTTCTGCGCGCTCCATCATCTATCTACTTCGTGCTCATCCCAGATCTCGTCTTCTATCTCTCTATCCCTATCTTTCTATCCCCTCCATCCTAAACTCACTCGCTCGCTTACTCACGACGCCGCTTTTACAGGCTCAAGCACAAGGCGCACGAGTGGCACCGACTGGTGCAATGAAGACGAGCTGTCCAAGCACGCGTATGAGCAGGGAGGGAGTACGAGTGTGGTGTGAAGGCGATGCAGGACGACTTCGCATGTATGAGAAGAGACGAGGCGCGTCCGGCTATCGCGTTCTGCTTTCCCGTCCCTGCAAAGGCATAGCCCGCACCATCCGCGCGCCCTCGTGCCCTTGCCCCGCCCGCGCCCGTCAGCTGCAAATGGAGTGGAGCCCACTGATACCGCCAGCACTGACTTGCCCACCCACACCAGCACCGGCGTCGCCATCCGGGAGCTCGGCACCGTCACCTCTTGAAGCAGGGCCCGGACTCGCGGACTCGCATGTGTGTATCGTGGGCATCGCGCCCCGCGCGCGCATCTGCATAGAGTCCGCCTCGCCGGCATTCCGCGCGCGCCGACCTTCGCCCTGCCTCTTCGCAGCGTGTCTACCTCGGCCTCGCGCACCTCGCGCATCCTCGTCGAGGCAGCAGATACGTCACACTCGACGCCCAGGGCATGTGGCTCGCCTCTTCCCTGCAAGCGCCGTTTGCGCTCCCTTTTTAGCCGGCGCACCTGCGTCCGAGTTCTGGTCCGCTGCATCGAATCTCCCGCGCTCGCCTCGACATAGGCCTCGTCCCCCACAGCTCGCACTTCACGCCCGCTCGAGTGGCTGCTTCGCACGCGCCGTTCATCGGTGCAGCTCTGCGCGTCTAGGTCCATCGGATCCGTACCATGCACATCGCGCCCGCCCGCCTGGCCGCTCGGCGCGCGCCGTTTGTCTTACGCACTGTGCCTGTGGCGTCCACCACGGCCTCGCCCATGTCCCCGTCTCAGTACCCCTGCCTCTCTGCGCCTCCGAGTCCTCCGCGCTTCTCCATCCCACCTCGCTCCACGTTCTTCCTCACCCTCGTGCACCTCGCCGGCATCGGCTTGCACTGGCAGCACCCCCACCTCCTCCCCTCCCCATTCCGTGTCATCTCCTACCCGGGAACGTTAGGAGGGACGAGAGTGGATCCCCCATGCCCTCCCTTCCTCGCCCTTCGGATGGCCGGCCGCCGGTCGACGAGCGACAGACAAACCCGCGCGATCACCGTCCAATAGAGCGCGCTCCTCGAGCATCGGCGCACTGGGGGTGAACGCCTCGCACGCAGCCGCAAGAGGTCGGGAGGATGAGACGGATGGATTCGTCCGGCGGAAGTGCAGCTCATTGGCGTACGTAGGGAGGGATTGGGCGCGAGGGAATGGAAGCCCGGGTGGGCAATGATGATGGCAGCGCGCGCGGTCGAGGTCGAGGAGCAGCGGGAAGAGATGGAGAGCGAGAGGATTATGAAGGGTTCGATTCCCCTTAATGCATACCCCGTCAGAGAATATTTTTTTTCGGCCTGGCTTGACCAATCAATTTATGCAACACTGGTCGAATATTGATCCGGCCCGGAGAAGTGCGCATCCGACCGAGCTCATCCAGTGTTCGTCCCAAGTTCGTCCGACTTCCCATTCGGTTGCTGCTAGACTTGGTACTTACAGACCACCGCGCGTAAGTAGTGCATGCCATGTCCAGAAAACGCTCCCGAATCGTCCAGAGATTTGGCCGATTCAAGGCGTCAAATCACGATCGCGAACGAGGGCGCATCTCCGCTGGCCATTCACGCGCACGTTGCGGTGGGGAGAGCTGTTGCGGAGGTGTGTTATTCTGCGTTTTGTTATCACCTTGCTCGTAGCTCTGGCTACGCGGGCTGAGCATCCCACCGGAGCCTGCGCACCGTGCTGCCGTTTGTAGTTCCCGCAGGTGCCACGCGTGCTACGTCCAACTCTGAGTCTCTGGCTCGGCCCGTCACTCGGATTGTTCTCCCTGTCCTCTCATCGCAATCTCCCCTATCGATTTTTGCTGACCGTTTCTTGATCCCCAGCAGTCTGCGGCGCGAAAGGGAAACGCGGTGTCCTCACCGCCGACACCCGCTTCACGCATATCGACACTACACCGACACCGTGACGAATGTGGTACCCGCATGACGCGAGGCGGCGCGTATTGGGTACGTCCTCCCTCGTCTCCTTGTGGTCTTCCGCTCGTTGTCTTCTCTCTCCCCCTCGTCGTCGTGTTTCATTCTGCTAATAGACATATTTTCAGTGTACCTCCGCTGCGTCCATCTCACCCTGAATTCAAGTGAGAGCGTCTGCCACCAGCGACCGATCACCCACGACCTCCATCTCCTCTCTCGTCGAAACACTCGCTTGCTCGGCACGGCCTCCTCACAGGCTCAAGCACGAGCGGCACTGGGTGGGATGGTACGATTACGATCGATGAGCTGTCCAAGCACGAGCGCGGCCCGTTGGCATTGCGACTCTTTTTCGCGCGCTCCCAACGACCTCACGCCTCCCTTTCGCGAGCCCTCCCGACGACCTTGTCCCGCCCGCGCTGCTTACGCTGTCCGCGCGAGCGCCCGTGCCTGTGCCCTCACCGCGCCCGCGCCCGTCACCTGCAGATGGAGTAGAGCCTGCGCGCAGCATTGATACCGCCAGCACCGACTTGCCCACCCACACCAGCACCGACGTCGCGATCCGCGAGTGCGGCACCGCGGCAGGACCGGGACCCGCGGGCTCAGATCCGAAGAGGGGGCGGGCCCAGTCCCGCTCGACACCGTGCCGCGCGTGTGCATGGGCACGGGCATCGCGCGCGCCCTGCTGCTCCGCACACGGTGTTTTTTCTCCTCACTTTGCCTTCCCCGCTCGCGCGCGTATCCACGTTCATCAGTTCGCGTACCGAGTCTACGTCGCCCACCGCCCAGCAGCGGACCACGCACATACTCGGACTCAAGACAAGCAACACCGGACCCGGCTCGCATGACACCACGGGCATGTGCATCACCCGTCCATATACACACCGTTTTGCTTCGTCCATCGGGAAACGCGCCCGCGCCCGCGCTCGGACCCGCCACAATATCGAGGGGCAGGCCCGCGCACTCCACGCCGCACCTCCCGTCCGCGCATGTGCCGCTCTTCGCGTCCCCTTCTCTAGCCAGAGCGCCTGCGCCCGTGTCCTGGTCCGTTCATCCTCATCGGACATCAAGTCTCCCGCAGCTCGCGCGCCACCCGGAAACGCGCCACGCACCACACTCTCACTCCGCCTTGCACACCCCCGACCCGTCCACTGGCCCCGCATCGGCCTCGGCCTCGACTCCAGCCTCGTACACCGGTACTCGCCGTACCGTACCGTACTTGCCGCTCACCTGCCTCAGATGCTCCCCTGCGCCGAGCAACCCAAGAGCGGAAAGCGGATTCCACACGCCTCTTCGCCGATGGCCGCGCGACAAACACAATGCTTGAAGGAGGGGCAGAGCGGGCGGGTATGCGGGTGCCGTCGAATGGGGCGCGCACCGCAGCCGCTCGCGGACGCAGGTGGAGGCGGGGAAGGGCGCGGGCGAATGAAAGCTCGAGCAGCGCAGATCCGTAGACGGAAGGGAGGGGAAGGGGGGATATTTGAGTAAGGACGGGCAGGAGCAAGCGGAGGTGTGAGGCAGCCGGAGGCGGGGGGAGCAGCCGGAGGCGGGGAGAGGAAGGACGCGAACGATCAAGCGCGGCACGGAGCGGAGAGAGGATAACGGCGGGTACCGCGTGGGGACGCACATGTGCGCATGTACGGGAGGTAGGTAAATATGGACCTTCGTCTGGCTTCATCTGATCCGGCTTACGCTCCAGTAGTGCGGGTGATCTTGGCTGCGCCTGTCTCTGACATAGCAAGCTCATTATCGCGAGGGAGCTGTCATGCGAGCAGCCAAGACTCTTTACAGGCTGCGCTGCAAGACCAAGGGAAAGACGCAAGCGCGAGAAGGACAGAGGAAGTCGGGGAAGCGTGAAAGACTGCGATGTGGGGTGAGCAGTTCTTTGTATCGCGTTGTCGCTTCTCTTCGTCTCTGTATATGCACTTCTTTTTGCTTCCGCTGCTTCGTCTGAGATGTGCTTCCAGAGTGATGACCCACCGACGACAATGTACTGCTACAGCATTCATGGGGCAGTGGTAACCTGGGTCGTTGCTATTCCAAGGCTTGTTTACGTTGTGGACCCGCCGGGGGGGCTTCGATTCCCTTTAATGCATGGCCAGGATTTTCAGCCCTTTTTGCCAACGCCAGAGAAAGCGCCTAGCTTGTTGTAAATGCCTTCAAAGCAATGGTTAATCGTCCCGCCTGAATGAGGCTCCTTTCTCGTTTCTCACCGAGACCAAGATCTTATTTTTTGTCCTATTTCACCCCATCGGCTGTCTCCGCAGCTCATGTTCCGACTTGGGCAGGCGCCCGGTGGAAAATTGAAGCTAAGAGAATAGATGGCTGATAAATGGTCTTCGACAGTCCATCTGAATACTTACTGATACATTTGGTTCATCCCCAAACGCTAGATTTTGTGTTCGCCCGTATCCACCCTTGTATATTTTTTCTTGCATATTCATCCATAGGGCGCTGCCGAACTGATGTGGTTGATGCGACGATCTTCTTTGCTACCACCATTTCCCTTTTTTTTCGGTTTTACGCCGCGCTTGGGGGATTCTTCACTGGGTTGAAACGTCGGCTCGCGGCGTGCTCCCAACTCAACGGTCGACCACTACTGCGGATGCCCTTCACTACTGCGAGATTTCGTCGACGCGTTCCAATCAATCAATTCTGCGGGAGGTACATGAAAAGAAAACCGCGCTTGAGGTGCAAAAACTTGGCCAATAACTGAACAGGCTCCCCCGCAGTTCAAGTTTGTGTGTTTCCCCTTGTCTTTTGATTATCTCTGGAGTCTGATTGTTCTTAGAATGTAGCGCGCGACCTCGCCCCCAAAAATATCATGAGATTGGATCGAAACCTGATACTGCCACTCAAGGAACGAGGTCAACCTCTTTTGCCCACTATTTCTTCACCTTCCTACGAACGGCGTCCGTCTAAACTCAATTCCGTCCTCCATCAATCTATTGCCAGCATAACAGCACGATCTTCGGGGGGAATTTACAGTTCTAGCGCTCAGATTACTCAACAGCTCTGTAAGCGCAATCTCGTGGGTCGCAGACGGTCTTATCTCCGCCACTGCCTTCCTGGGACTCGCAACCGTTATGACACAGCTTTTCCGCTGTATTTTCGCTAGCGCGCGCGCCCCGTTAATGCCTATCACCCCCGGAAGCTCTGTCGCATTCAACTATGTACGGTGCGGCGAACTGACGCCACATCAACATCTGGCTCTCGGAACCCGCGCCAGCGGTCTCAATTACGGCTGGTCGGAAGTGATCTGGGCAGAAGTTCCCCCAGAATATCTTTCCCATCTGCAGCCGCTGCGCAATAATCTGGCAGCTGTCGCGATATATATCAGCACGGATCGTGGCTTCGATGGTGACTCTTGTACCCAGAGCTCATGGGTGAGACTCGATTCCACAGACTTCAGACTGCCCCGAAGGCGTGCAAAAATGTTCACAGACGCAGGTAGGTTGGCCATACTTATCCCGGGAATTGCACAAAATTAGCGTCGTAGAATCATTCGTGACTTCAATCGCTTCTGATGCAGCACTTAGGCACGCGTGGCTAACACGAGGCCTGTGTGCCCTTCCACTTCTCTTTGCTTTCTTCTGACCACTGAATGTCTTCTACCAGTGAAGCCGTCCTCGTGCCCTGCACAGATACCCTCCGCCAGGAATGTCGGTAGTGCGCACCCACACTCTCCTCCGCGTTCCACGACTAACACGTCGTGCATGCCAGCAGCAAAGTATGGGTGGACGGATGGGGAATATTTGGCCACTTGGATGCAGACGTTGTCATTAAGAAGATCACAGACATTATAATGGATAACAGTGTGAAACCTGAACAGTGGGCAATGACGGAGGAGGGATTCGACGAGTCTTGGATGCCGATAGAGGTGCTTCGGGAGCCCTAGACTGAGGGCTACATATCTGCCTTTATGCCGTTTATTTTGTATTTCTTCGATCCAATTTCGCGATCTTACTGCTAAGTGCAACAGATCTTTTTAGTTCCAATTGAGCACGGCTTCATCAGTCAATCGAGCCATTGTATTCGCACTGCCTCTATCAAATGCGACAGCAAGCTGTTAAGTTCATTGCCAAATGTGGAACAAGAGAACACACGGCAGAAGAACTCACTGATGCTCCAGCCTTCAATGCGATGATCACGTGTGAAGTGCCTTTAATATCGGATCTTCTGGCATATATCAATAGGTGGTCTTTCACCTGCTCCCACTTCTGCCCTCAATGAATTCCGACGCCGAAACCCCCTCCGAGGATGACTTATCGTTCTGGAACAAGCGAAATTTGAAATTCTGTGTGCTTATCCTCGGCCGTGTGAATGCCGGCAAAACGACAATACTTGAGAGACTAACTGGAGCCTCCATGGACGAGGCGGAGGTCTGGCGGGATGGAAGAATATTGCCTGGCCAGGTTCGTCGACCATTGAAACACTTCAATTATCATGTCTGATCGAGTTGATCCAGACAGTGAAGGGCCAGATAGATGTATGTTCTTAGAGTGTTGTTTTTATTTGGTCTCTAAAGGCCCAAAGCGTGGTTTGCACAACATTGATGATGAGATCCGCTTTCGCCCCAAGCCTGGATTTGTCTTTCACGACTCGCGTGGTGTTGAAGCAGGCTCAGCGACAGAACTCTCCACTGTCCAGCGGTTCGTAGAGGAGCGGTCATCAGCAGCGAAGGATCTTCAAATTCAGCTGCATGTCATATGGTATCAATGTTGTTGTTTCTGCCATGTGACATGGATTTTTTGACACATTCTTCAGGATGTGCCTTCCTCTTGACGAATGTCGGGAGCTGTTTGAGAGTGAAAGGGACATTTTCCGGCTGTTGAAGGGTACAGGTGAGTGGCAAAGAGAACCAGCATTGAGGCTTTCTTTGATTGACAAGCCAAAGTTCCACTGGTTGTAATATTTACAAAGCGGGACGGGGCTGTCTCCAAGGAAACATCCCAGATCCTCATGGACTCCCCAGGAAACACTCACAGCCGGTCCATTAGGAAAGAAGCACGCAGCAAAGCAGAACTCGAGGTTATTAACCGCGTGAAGGAACTTGAGGGAGAGCTGAGGGGCCTGGGCCTCACTGACAGTGCCACAGTGTTTCTGACAACTGGTGGTATATTCATTGATATTGGTGTTGATGGTGCTGTGCTGACTGTCTTCAGGGATGGAAATGCCTACGGTTGATGCAGGAAAAATTATGTCAACAACTGATTGACTTAACAGAGGAGTGTTTAACTGGGCCAAGAATCAAGACATTGCTATCAGTGGTGTGGGGCCATAATCTGTTGAAGCGTGGATTCTGGTGTTTGTATTGGTAAGGATTTGCTTCACTAACTGGGCACCAATGACTGATTTTTAATAAAGGGCCTTGAGATCCAATACTTCAAATGGTATCATTGGGTGCATATTGAAATTTGTTCTGTTGATGCATTTTCCCTATTTTCAGGAGGTGCAAAACTAGGCTCAGGAGCACCAAGCATGTGGAACCTGATACAACGTATTTGCAGTAACATGGTGAGTAACATGACCAACGAGGAGAACACATGGGCCACTGAAACTTCCTGAACACTATTGTAGTCGGTAAGATAGCACAGTTCCCACCAAATGGCCAGACTGACTAGTCTTCCTTCTTGTGTGTGTAGCTTGTGAGCCTGTCCCTTTGCTGTCGGCCTGCTCCCTCTGCTCACTGGTCCACCTTTTGTGCCTGTGTAGCTTGTGAGCCTGCTCCTTTGCCGTTGGCCTGCTCCTTCTGCTCACTGGTCCTCCTTTTGCGCCTGCGTAGAATGTGAGTCTGCCCCTTTGCGTCGGCCTGCTCCCTCTGCTCACTGGTCCTCCTTTTGCACCTGCGTAGGTAGTGAGTCTGCCCCTTTGCCGTTGGCCTGCTCCCTCTGCTCACTGGTCCTCCTTTTCCGCCTGCATAGTATGTGAGTCTGCCCCTTTGCCGTTGGCCTGCTCCCTCTGCTCACTGGTCCTCCTTTGCGCCTGCGTAGCATGTGAGTCTGCTCCTTTGGCCGTCGGCCTGCTCCCTCTGCTCACTGGTCCTCCTTTTGCGCCTGCGTAGAATGTGAGTCTGCCCCTTGCTGTTGGCCTGCTCCCTCTGCTCCTGGTCCTCCTTTGCGCCTGCGTAGTATATGAGTCTGCCCTTTGCCGTCGGCCTGCCTCCCTCTGCTCACTAGTCCTCCTGTTTGCGCCTGCATAGTATGTGAGTCTGCCCCTTTGCCGTCGGCCTGCTCCCTCTGCTCACTGGTCCTCCTTTTGCGCCTGCGTAGTGGGTGAGTCTGCCCCTTTGGCCGCCGGCCTGCTCCCTCTGCTCACTGGTCCTCCTTTTGCGCCTGCGTAGTATGTGAGTCTGCCCCTTTGCCGTCGGCCTGCTCCCTCTGCTCACTGGTCCTCCTTTTGCACCTGCCGTAGCGTGTGAGTCTGCCCCTTTGCCGTCGGCCTGCTCCCTCTGCTCACTGGTCCTCCTTTTGCGCCTGCATAGTATGTGAGTCTGCCCCTTGCCGTCGGCCTGCTCCCTCTGCTCACTGGTCCTCCTTTTGCGCCTGCGTAGATGGTGAGTCTGCCCCTTTGCCTGTCGGCCTGCTCCCTCTGCTCACTGGTCCTCCTTTTGCGCCTGCGTAGTATGTGAGTCTGCCCCTTTGCTGTCGGCCTGCTCCCTCTGCTCACTGGTCCTCCTTTTGCGCCTGCGTAGCGTGTGGGTCTGCCCCTTTGCCGTCGGCCTGCTTCCTCTGCTCACTGGTCCTCCTTTTGTGCCTGCGTAGGATGTGAGTCTGCCCCTTTGCCGTCGGCCTGCTCCCTCTGCTCACTGGTCCTCCTTTTGCGCCTGCGTAGCGATGTGGGTCTGCTCCCTTTGCCGTTGGCCTGCTCCCTCTGCTCACTGGTCCTCCTTTTGCGCCTGCGTAGGATGTGAGTCTGCCCCTTTGCCGTCGGCCTGCTCCCTCTGCTCACTGGTCCTCCTTTTGCGCCTGCGTAGGATGTGAGTCTGCCCCTTTGCCGTCAGGCCTGCTCCCTCTGCTCACTGGTCCTCCTTTTGCGCCTGCATAGAATGTGAGTCTGCCCCTTTGCCGTCGGCCTGCTCACTCTGCTCACTGGTCCTCCTTTTGCGCCTGCGTAGAATGTGAGTCTGCCCCTTTGCTGTCGGCCTGCTCCCTCTGCTCACTGGTCCTCCTTTTGCGCCTGCGTAGTATGTGAGTCTGCCCCTTTGCCGTCGCCTGCTCCCTCTGCTCACTGGTCCTCCTTTTGCGCCTGCATAGTGGGTGAGTCTGCCCCTTTGCCGTCGGCCTGCTTCCTCTGCTCACTGGTCCTCCTTTTGCGCCTGTGTTAGTGGGTGAGTCTGCCCCTTTGCCGTCGGCCTGCTCCCTCTGCTCACTGGTCCTCCTTTTGTGCCTACGTAGCATGTGAGTCTGCCCCTTTGCCGTCGGCCTGCTCCCTCTGCTCACTGGTCCTCCTTTTGTGCCTGTGTAGGGTGTGAGTCTGCCCCTTTGCTGTCGCCTGCTCCCTCTGCTCACTGGTCCCCCTTTTGCACCTGCATAGCATGTGAGTCTGCCCCTTTGCCGTCGGCCTGCTCCCTCTGCTCACTGGTCCTCCTTTTGCGCCTGCGTAGCATGTGAGTCTGCCCTTTTGCCATTGGCCTGCTCCCTCTGCTCACTGGTCCTCCTTTTGCACCTGCGTAGCGTGTGAGTCTGCCCCTTTGCTGTTGGCCTGCTCCCTCTGCTCACTGGTCCTCCTTTTGCACCTGCGTAGGAAGTGAGTCTGCCCCTTTGCTGTCGGCCTGCTCCCTCTGCTCACTGGTCCTCCTTTTGCGCCTGCGTAGCATGTGAGTCTGCCCCTTTGCCGTCGGCCTGCTTCCTCTGCTCACTGGTCCTCCTTTTGCGCCTGCGTAGGATGTGAGTCTGCCCCTTTGCTGTCAGCCTGTTTCCTCTGCTCACTGGTCCTCCTTCCCACCTGCATAGGATGTAAGTCTGCCCCTCTGTACATTCAATTCATTCTCTTCATATTCTCTGTCCACCCACAAAAGACCATCATGCAACGTGTTGAATCTGTGGTTTCTTCACTATTTCATATGCCTGCCCCAGTACTTACTGTTTCTCTGCTGATTGCTCCCTATGTTCTGACTGCTTGCCTACAGAAACTCACTGATGTTCCTGTCATGGCTGTTGCAGTTTGTATGTCCCACCTTTTTACCCTGGGTTGTTCCCTCCATCTTTGCTATTTGTTCTTCACAGTGATGATGGTTGTGTTCCATGCAGTCCAGCCTGCTGTCCTCACCCTTACGTCATCCACTCCCAAAGATTGGATGCAGACTGTGGCCTCTTTCATTGAGGATAACAAAGTGCCTCTGCAAGAGAAGGCCAATACCATTACTGTTCAGGTAGCAGCTGTTGTTGGGGCGATGAAGCATAGGAATATCATCCCACAGCTGAACCCCCAACATCTCCCATGGGAGTTTTCAGACGAGGAGGCCACAATCCTTGCTACTGAGCTGTCTCAATTTATTGTGGCCAATCTCATGTAATCCTTTGTACTTCTTACAATGAAACTTTATGTGGACAATTTCGTTGAATTGTGTCCAAAATTAAATTGATTGGCCCTGCAATGTGTCAGAACATCTGAAATCCACATCTAAATGTTGTCCGTTCAGTACCCAGACCACTAATGAACAACAGGAATCTAACTGAAAACAAACTGATCACCCTTGTGGGATCCCCATGTGCACACCACAGCAGATTGCAAAATATTTTCCTCATTGATAGTAAAGTATGTTTCAGATGCCAATCACCCAGCTACATGGAAAGCTTGCCTAATCTGAGTTTGCTGAGACTTGAGTTTCCATCAATTTTGTAACTTTTTGCCCATGTAAAGGTAGAGTAGTACTCAATTCCCATATTTTCTCTCCTAGTACTTGGTAATGTTACATTGCTGGTTGATCTCACATTTTCAATAACGGAATCTTGTTGCAGACGAGATCATCAAACAGAAGAGAATTCCAGACCCTGATGGCCAAGAAAAAAGAAAAAGAGGCCACCTGAACACCAGAAAAAACAATACTGCAAATCATCCATCATTTCCCAATCCCAAGTTGAATGGGAGTCCTGCATTGCAGGCTCAACCACTTACACCATGGATGCAGGCATGATCCCACTGCCATTGAGCCATGTCAAGCAATTTGGTCCTTTCATTAGTGTGCCTGAATTGCCGTGAAGTTCCACAAAGATAGTGTCACACTGCGGTGAAACGGTGCACTTCTTATATGACTAAGAATACCTAATCGATAGGTATTGCAAACAAACACCCAAAACAACCAACCACAACCAATCTACCTCCAAAGATCCAAGTGCTTCTCTTTGTGAATTCGGGTCTGGGCCGTAGTATGTGACCAACAAACACAAGTTTGATTAAAGGCTTCTAACCAATCTCCTTGTTGTGGATCACATAGTTCTGTTGGACATTGTTCAAGCTCTTGGTGTAAAAGGCGATGGGGCACCACTTTCTGTCCGTGCCCTGTTGCAACAGAACAGCTCCAGTCGCCCAGTCGGAACTGTCCGCCTCCAGCCAGTACAACCAGGGTTCGTCTGGAAGGACCAGGACAGGCTCCATGGTCACTGTGTCCCTGAGTGCTTGGAACACAGCGGCTGAGGTAGCAGTCCAGGTCCAGGCCACACCATTCTCCAGATGGAGGAAGGGGTCGGTGTTCTCGGAGCCAACAGAGCACCTCCCGGACGATTTCATGATGATGGGTGAGGTCAGAATGCGTGATGAGGATGTCATTGAGATAGACCATGATGTCTCCGGACAGGATGAGGTCTGGAAGGTGTTCATCATTATCTGGAAGGTGGCTGGGGAGTTGGTAAGGCTGAAGTACATCACCAGTGGCTCAAAGAGCTCCCAGTTGGTATGGAACCTGGCCTTCCATTTGTCACCTTCCCGGATCCAGATGTTGTTGAACTCCCATCAGACATTGAGCTTTGTGAAGAACTGAGCTCCCTTCAAACGGTTAATGAGGTCGTTGATCAAAGGAAGCAGGTACCGGTTTTTCACAGTCATTGCATTAAGCACCTGGTAGTCCTGAATGAACCAGAGCTCTCCATCCTTCTTGACAAAGAAGACTGGGGATGCCATTGGTGACTTGGACGGACAGATGTGGCCAGTGCTTAATCCCTCCAAGACGAAGGTGTTGAGCTCCTTCTGTTTGAGTGGAGAGATTGGGTACATCTTGCAGTTGGTCAGCTTTGTGTCTGGAACAAGCTCGATGGCGTGATCCCGTGTCTGCCTTTTCAGCAGAGAGTCGAAGGACCCCCTGTCAAAAACAGAAATCCATGGCCCAGAACAGAACATCAGTTCCGACTGGAGCAGAATTTCGCATGTAGGCCTTGCGAGACATTGTGAGATGGTGCTTCCAGCGCAAATATCTTCAGCCGGGGTGAACACGGTGTAGAGGATATGGTCGCCTTCTCTGACCTTGTCATCATCGTTGTCATTGTCATCCAGGTCTGGGGAGAGATCTGGCAAGTCACCATTGTCAGCTTCCGGTTTGTACCCATGGTCTCCGTGTCACTCTTCCGAGTCGAACGTGCAGATGGACAGGACAGGGCCCTCGTACAGCTGCCAGAGAATTCCGGCTGAGAGCTTCTTGCTTCTTCAGATGGCTCGCAGCTCGTTGCAGCAGGTACAGCAGCTGGTTGGGCAGCATGTCATTCGAACTTCCTTGGTCTCCCAGTTGATCTCTGGGTTGTGTTTCTGGAGCCAGGAGTAGCCAAGGATGGCATACTGCTTGCCGAGCTGTGTCATGGCAAGCTGGATGTGCTCGAAATGTCCCTTGTAGTCGACCACCATATTGACTATGCTGGAGATGCCGCTTGCTTGGTTTGCGGTGCTGTCCACGTTGAGAACTGGAATAGGTTGTGAGAGCTGCCAGACCAGTTGTGGGAGATGACATACTTGGAGTCAATGAAGTCTTTGATTGCTCCACAGTTGACCAGAGCCTTCACTAACATCCACACGGCGGTCTCAACAGACTGCAAGTCTAACAGGATGTGCAGGGAGTTCCAGCCCTCAACAGAATCAATGACGTACTGCCGGGGGAGTTGCCGTTCCCACTTTGGGTAATGAACACACTGCAACAGGCCTGTCCTCGTTCCCAGCTCAGAGACAGGGGTGTCCATTGCTGTCCTCGTTCCTGGCTCAGGGACAGCATGGGTTTCTATCTCCAGGCTGGAAACAGGAGTCTCCATCACTCAGACAGAAACTGGGATGGGGGGTGCACCTCTCGCTACTACCTCTGAATCGGATATATTTACACTATCTTCATACAGGCAGGCATAGTGATTAGGGGATATGACCGAGGGTGCACCACTCATTCGGCCAGGGATAGAAAACCCGCCAGGTCCATCTCTCCATCAATTGACTCTGTCGGAAGCGAGGCAGTGGTGGAAAGATGGGTGAACAGCCCATTGAGGAGGTTGTCACCAAGTTGGCAGACGACCTCGTTGAGAACATCTGCATGCCAGACATCGGACCTGACAGGGCACTCTCGAGTGATGTGTCCAGAGGCCCTGCAACAGAAGCAGGTGCAGGGGAACATGCACATTTGAGTCTGATCGACATCCATCAGAATGACTGCCAGAAGGACGGGCACCAGGGCATGTGCAAACGGAGCCAGAGCATGCATGAGTGCTGGAATGGGGAATATGACTGTCATGCGTGGCCGAGGCAATGTGGCCAGGGGGCGGGTCGGAGCAGCTCCTGTCCAGATACGAGTAAATACCTCATACTGCCGGAAAGCGTGTACACACCATCCAGCATAGTTGGTGAGGTCTGGGGTGGTTCTGGTGACACACCTGGTAATGGGGCACCCGAGTATTTATTCAAAATCATTCGGATTGCAACTTACTATAATGTGCTATGTATGCTACATTAAGATGTCATCTCACAAGGGCTAATGCTGGCCTGTGCGGTTAGCTAAAAGGGATATAATGTGTCTCAGACCATTAGTAAGGCACTGGACAACAATCCTGGTAAAGGGTTGATGTGAGAAGTTGCTAATGGAGCGACCATGGAAAGTGCCCAACCATCCTGGAAACAGATTGGGGTTACTGCACATCCCTGATTAAGGGCGTATTACGAGGGATCATCCGTTTGAACAAGAGTGCTTACTGCTGGGCATCATCTGGTACCTCTGGAACCACCAAGTGAAGATAGTGCTCGGTCAACCTAACGATTGACTATGAAACCATGCTCAGGTAACAAGAAGCAATGGCTATCACAGTTTTCCGACAAATCAATTAATGGTTCAAGGCAGGACCGGATGAGTTGGATGGATAGTTACCGAGGCAGGTAACAGCAGGCTGACAAGGAAGTCGACTAAATTGACACATGACCTATACCCCATCACAATCATTCTAAGCAATGCAGATCTTTACTCATCACAATGTTCAGCTTGTTGATGATTCTTATAAATCCACATTGTTTTTACTAATCTCTGATATCTGACAGGAGTTCTTTGGCTAGCTGCCATACCAATAGTCATATACCCTGAACCCTGCTGCGTGTTTGTATCTGTCTTGTTTATATTTAGATTCCTGTAAAGTAGTTAAGTGGATAGTTATGGGTAGGAAGCTAGTGAATTATATCCCACCTGTTGGATGTGAAGCTACTAGACTTTTGCGCTTATTCAGAGATACCCAGAAGCTACGCCAAGTTTCCTTTGTATTCCCTTGAAATATTATCTGTGTTGGATTTGGATCTTTATAAACTACATGCGAACATATTGGATAAAGGGAACAGATGTGTGGAATATGAGGAAACAGATCAGACTTGACAATTGGTGTATAATCTCGCAAAGATTAGCAACCGCAGATACTATTAAGAATCAGGATTTCATAAGAATCACTTGTGTTTCACATCAGAGTACAACCTCCAAACCCAGACCCACATTATACAAAAATGTTGAACATGAAATCTCATCTGACTATCTGTGATTGCGCCTAGAACAGTCTTGAGCAATTTGTCTATACATCTTGAGACCCATAAGTCTTGCTTTCAATAAAAGAGAACTAAGGTTCAAATTGCCACAATCTATACTGGATTGGAACCCCGGACTTGCACAAGGATTATAGGGTTTGGAGTTGATCTATTGCATATTAAACCGCATATTAATTTACAAGGTTTGGTTTGTGAATATTTCATCGCTAGCCCTGTAGTCACCGTTTCGCTGGATGTCATAATTGCAACGTTGACCTGCAGATCGTGGCCCAAGTGATACTTGGTGACTTGGACAAGCACGTCTATGTATCTGGCCATTGCAGCTAGCTCCTTGAAATTGTCCATGTACCAGTAGACATCACAGGAGCCCTGGAAGTACAAGTGGGACTCAAGCTTGGCGAGGGCTTGGTCCTGCTCATTTTCCTCCACAAACCGGAGGCGGAACTCAGCCTCAAATCCTGCCCAGGTCAGGAATGGGAAGGGTACGGCTGACAAGGATCGCTCAGCCCACCGAGCGGCCGCATCCTTCACCATGAAAGACATGGTGAACCTAACAAGCTTTTCCTCTGAGATGTGCCCGTCTGTCATGAAGGCCTTCAGAACCAGTCAGAGGTAAGTAAGGACAGAGTGGAGGAACATCTGTCCTTGCATCTGGTTACCGTCAAAAACGGCCAGAGGGTTTGGTTGAAGGACTGTTGTTGGGGCTGGGTGGAGGGCCGAGAAGTCTGGACCCAATGCCAGAGCTGGAGTGGCAGGGGCGGGGGCAGATGGCAGATTTGGTTGTTGGGAAATAGCTGCTCAAGCATGTGCTGAATGCTCGTGAGGGAGCCTTCAATGACAGCTAGCCAGTTCATGGTGTTGGACGCTGGATTCAGAGCATGAACACTCAGGATCTCAGGTTGCGCAGCACCAGGAGTGAGCAGCTGGTCCATCGGAACGGAGGAAGGGTCGAGATTAGAAGTGGGGGAGGATGGAGCGCTGGAGTAGCAGTCCGTGCCTGCACCAAACTTCCCAATCTTGACCGGTTGATCCCTTTAATCCTTTCTTCTGCTGTAAGAGCAGCCTCAAGCTTAGTGCGAGGTGCGGAAACTAGCAGGGGAATCCAAAGTATAAACATAGGTACTAAATACAGGAGCGGGAATACTACGCACCTAGCAGGGGAATTCACAGAGAAGAAAGGATGGGGATTCCCATGCTAGGCGAAACCTTATATACTAGCAGGTACTACCCAGTAGCACATGTCAGTAGGTATCTACAATGATCCCAGGCCTGGTTGCATAACACATGCCAGCATGAGTGGAAGG
The DNA here is from genome assembly GCA_029378375.1 of Mycena olivaceomarginata. Taxonomy (NCBI): domain Eukaryota; kingdom Fungi; phylum Basidiomycota; class Agaricomycetes; order Agaricales; family Mycenaceae; genus Mycena; species Mycena olivaceomarginata. Next base: position 11,351 of record JARKIC010000942.1, on the reverse strand, counting down.
AAGTTCCAGACAGACAGACAAAGTCCCGGATGGAAAGTCGGATGGAAGTTCTGGATGGAAAGTCGGACAGAAGGTCGGACAGATGGACAGATGGTGGAATGGACAGAGGGATGGACAGATGGGCGGGTGGAAGGCCGGACAGATGGACAGATGAAGCAGCCGGAGCAGGGGTTCCCCTGACACTGTGTTGATCTCCATAGTGTTGGAGGACTAGGGGGCCCATCTGTATAGGTTACCTAGTCCTTAACATTGTCTCATATCCAGTGGTTGAAACCCCAATTGGTTTGCAACCATTCCTGCAACTCTTGGACATCTCTGTGTCATCCCCTCTGGTGTCAGGTGGCTAGGGTCTGTTGGTATGGGTTTCCCTAGCCCTGAACATCTTCTGGTGTCCAGTGGCTGAGACCCCAATAGGTCTGCAGCTTGGAACCTGAGACCGGGTAAAACACTCTGATGTCTTCGCCAGCGTAGCTATCGCGTTTCCTCGATATCGTAGCTATCGCGTTTCCTCGATATTCCAGCGGCCAAGGACACCATCAATGCCTACTACAGCCGCTACCCCAACGCTCCCCGCTGGATTGCCTCGGCTGCCTTCGACTCGCTCTCCTTCCGGAGGTGTGACAGGACCATTCGCTTCATACGTCGGGACACCGTATTCCAAGGGGGGGGTGATGTCAGGGGAACCCCCGCTCCGGCCACTCCTCCAGCCGCTTCTGCTCTTCCAGCCGCTTCTGCTTTGGATGCTTTTCCATCTGATGCTCCGGATGCTTTTCTGTCCACTGCTCCAGATGCTCCTGCACCCATCCATCCATCTGTCCAACCATCCGGCATCCGGGACATCTGTCTGCTCTCGCTGGCACATGCTATGCAATCAGGCACAGGATCACTGTAGATACCTCCGGACACATGCTACTGGGTAGTTACTAATTAGTATATAAGCTTCACCTAGCATGGGAATCCTCATCCTTTCTTCTCTTTGGATTCCCCCGCTAGGTGCGTAGTATTTCCACTCCTGTATTTTAGTGCCTATATTTATTCTTTGGATTCCCCTGCTAGTTTCTGTGCCCTGCACCAAGCTTAAGGTTGCCCTTACATTGTGGACCGAGAAGTGACAGCGGACATGAAACCCGAGACAGGTTTCACCTAGACGATCGGGTGATCAGATCAACTATCTGATCAATCGAACTAGGAGTGCCCTTTTAGGACTCCAATTGGTTTCAATTGGTTCCCTGATCTACCGGGTTACCGATCAACTCCTCTATGCTCATATACCCCTGCATTTATTATTCATTTACCCTATCTATTGCTATTGGACACTGTACCTTAGTTACAACCCCTAGGGACTTTAGTATATAAACTGTAGTTATTTTCCTGTACTTTACACTATTCTAGTCTAAACTCCAGACTTATTCATTTGGTCTCTTTGTGCTTCAGTCACTCTCATCACCTCAGAACCCGGAATCTGCTCTGTGCTGACACCTGTGTGTTCAGGTCTGGAAAATGGCTGACCTGCGACCCGTGCCCACCTGACCTGACCCGCCTTCCCGATGAACAACAGGAATCTACCTGAAAATAAACTGATCACCCTTGTGGCATGCCCATGTGCACACTCCACAGCAGATTGCTAAATCTTTTCCTCATTGACAGTAAAGTATGTTTCAGATGCTGATCACCCAGCTACATGGAAAGCTTGCCTAATCTGAGTTTGCTGGGGCTCAAATTTCCATCGATTTTGTAACTTTTTGCCCATGTATAGTTAGAGTAGTACTCAATTCCCATATTTTCTTTCCCGGTACTTGGTGATGTTACCTGGCTGGTTGATCTCACATTTTCAATAACAGAATCTTGTGGCAGACTGACATAAGACCAAGATCATGAAACAAAAGAGATTCCAGACCCTGATGGCCAAGAAAAAAGAAAAAGAGGCCAGCTGAGCAACAGATAAAACAGTACTGTAGATCATGCATCATTGCCCAATCCCAAGTTGAATGGGAATCCTGCATTGCAGGCTTAACTGCTTACACCATGGATACAGGTATGATCCCACTGCCAATTTGGTCCTTTAATTAGCATGCTTAAATTGCTGCGATGTTCCACAAAGATAGTGCCAAACTGCAGTTCAGTGAAGATACTGGAGTGACGCTCTCATCAGTGGTCCTGGTGGGAGAGCCAGAGTGAAAAATTGACACAGAAGCACATCCCATGGCTCCATTCCTGTTGTTCGCTGCATTCAAGCTGATCATAGACTGGCGATGCAAGTGGTGTTTGCGGATTCGTTGGTATGTGCGTGTGTGGTATCATGAGTGAAGAGCGGCTAATTCTCATTGTTCACAAGCAGGACTTGCCGTGTGATGCTCTAAAATGTGGCTGCATGCTATTTCCACCTTCACTACATTTTGAGGCCGCCTTGGCCAACCCCTTGGCCGAGGCCCTCGGCCAACCTCGGCCAACCTCTGGGCTCGGCCTAGTCAGTAGAGGTTGGTCAACCTCAATTTTAACTTAATGCCGCTCCTCACTAAGTTCTAACCGTTACTAATGCAAGAGGGGCGAGCTACTGATCCGTCACATAGATCACAACACGTGGACTTCTCCAAATTGGGACATAACACTGAAAGCGACCCCCACTGTTTGCAACGTAGCATAATCCAATCCACCTCTGCAAGGGTTCATGAGTATTATTCTATTAATATTTAAAACATCACAACTCTAGGTGTTCCCTCAAGCTCTTTTTTTCCCCCGTCTACCAGAGGCATTTCGGATTTATGGCTGCTTTGGTTACGCCACGTGACATCAGTTGTCACACAGCCAACCCATCGGCAAACTATGTCAAGAAATGAATTATCCGGCGCGCCCCGGCCTCCGGCCCATGCTGTCAAGATTCTTATCAGTCATCTGGTACGATACCTTTATATAGTATATATCCCGGACTATCCACATTCCACACCCTCAGTCTTTCATCCCACAAAGTGGGAGACTGAGGGTGAGTGATCTATGTATCTAGTTCATCTACCCTACTTACATACCTGTAGTTAACGCGCCTTCTGCGCATTTACAGGTACTTAATATAAAGTCTTTCATCCCACAAAGCGGGAGACTGAGGTTAACGCGCCTTCCGCGCATTTACAGATTTTGTCAGGTTATCGGCCCCGGAGCCTTGCTTCTCTAGGACAGACCTCAGAATCAAGACTCATTGCTCACTCCCTCGGAGCTAGAAGCATCCCGAGCACTGCCTCGCATCATTCCACTCAACCTGATCCGATATCATCTCGGACATCCCACACAATGTCAACAACCGATATTGCAGACTTTACCACACTCTCGGGTGCAGATGACCGGCCTATCCTTGTATGGCCAAAATGCGATGTTTTTAATGATCACCACATAATCTATTGCTTTCAGGGTGCTTGTATAGCCTAGGGGAACAAAGTAATACCATCAGGAGGTATCTATATTACTGTATCCCCAAGATATTATGGCCAGGAACACAATTTATGAAATTCGCTATTTTCACCCTATCATTGCACTGTGATGGGCTCCACCATGTTCTAATCAGCTTCAAAGACCTTAGAAAAACATCCCTATGTGGTTAAATCGTCCAAAACGGTCGAATTATGAGCCAGGGAGGGGCTAATGTAGGGAATTTCCTTTTTTGGGTGCTAGGTGTTAGTGTCCAAAAAGGGAAAGTTCGCTATTTTCACCCTATTATTGCACTATAATGGGTTGCAATTTGACCCAGTGACTTTTGAGGCCTAAGGGAACAAATTAATCCACTCAGGGGGTATTTATATTGCTGTATCCCCAAGATATTATGACCAGGAACACAATTCATCAAATTCACTATTTTCACCCTACTCTTGCACCATAATGGGCTCAATTCAGCCTGGTCAGCTTCAAAGAACCTGGAACAACATTCCTATATGGTTAGATCATCCAAAATGGTACAATTATGAGCCAGGGAAGGGCGGGTGCAAGAAATTTCCTTTTTGGGCAAAAGGTGTTAGTGTCCAAAAAGGGAAAGTTATGCTCAGATTATAGAGCTCATCAAGGGCTACAAGAGTCACCTATACCATTTTCCCATCAGAAGCCTTGTTGGCCCACAAAATGCAAAATACTTTCTGAGATGCGGTGCTATTTTGTGTTAGCTCAGTCAGTCAAGATGTAGTCAAGTTCAGTAAAGTCTAATGAAGTGAAGCCAAATCTAATGAAACTGACCATTTATGTGATGGTTTTTAGCTCAGTCAGTCAAAATGTAGTCAAGTTCAGTAAAGTCTAATGAAACTAACTATTTTTGTGATGTTTCTTAGCTCAGTCAGTCGAAATGTAGTCAAGTTCAGTAAAGTCTAATGAAGTGAAGCCAAATCTAATGAAATTGACCATTTATGTGATGTTTCTTAGCCCAGTCAGTCGAAATGTAGTCAAGTTCAGTGAAGTCTAATGAAACTAACTTTTTTGTGATGTTTCAAGTAGTGAAGTGAAGCCAAATCTAACAAGACTGACGATGTTTGTTAGCTCAGTCAGTCGAAATGTAATCATGTTCAGTAAAGTCTAATGAAGTGAAGCCAAATCTAATGAAACTGACCATTTATGTGATGTTTTTTGTAGCTCAGTCAGTCGAAATGTAATCAAGTTCAGTGAAGTCTAATGATGTTCAGCCAAATCTAATGAAACTAACTATTCTTGTGATGTTTCAAGTAGTGAAGTACAGTCAATTCTAATGAAACTGATACCAGTCCGTCACTAATGAAACTAACTGATTTGTGATGTTTCAAGCAAATGTGATAAATTAAAGCCAAATCTAATGAAACTGGCTGTTTTGTAATGTTTCTGAGGTCAGTCAGTCGGAATTCAAGTGAAATCTAATCAAATTGAGATCTAATGAAACTGACTGTTCTTGTGAGGTGTCTTTTGTTCATTACAATATATTGACCAAAAATATACCCAGGACCAAAGTTGTAGAGCTTTTTGAGGACTACAAGATTGTATAAGAACACTTTTTGATCCGAGGCTTTGTTGGCCCGTAAAATGCAAAATACTTTCCGAGACGCGAGTCTTTTGAGGATTGAATAGTAAATAGCCTTGTAACGAACACATGTATGACCTCAAAATTCAAGGGTATTCAATGTCTTTACTGGAGGGTCCAATCAAGATGCTTTGGCCTTGTGATGTAATATGTCACATGACCTCAGCTTGAACAGCCATAGGGTTTTATAGGTGTATATACCCTTGAAACTAGCACAAGTAGCACCCAGGATTTTTGGGAATTTTTCGTGTATTTTCTATGTATTTTTCATGTGTTTGTATATATATTTCCTTTTTTGGCCACAGCTGGTGGCAAGGAGCACTCAAGTCCCCAAATTTACTGAAAATTATTGAAGTATGCCTTGAACTATGCCTTATGGTCCTGTACTGCAGAGGTATTGAAAATTATGCAAAAGTTATTCCCATAATTATAGAAGTGAGCCTGAAATCCTGTATTTCCCTATAACTAGTGCGGGGATCGGCCTTCTGTCCCCCAACTAACTACTGGGCTGGGCTGGGATGTATAGGTGCCTGCTGGTGTGGCGTTCAAGGACACTCCAGCAGAGCACAATAGTCGTGCTCTATGAGTTTTGCAGAAATATCTCTCTGCTGAACTCAAGCTGGAATACTTGGATGAAACTAATGCTGGAGTTCTCTGGGCTAAACTTCGAGTGCGCTTTGAGGAGGAGGACCGCGCTGATACAGCAATGGGCATTCTCTCAGATCTCTTTGCCACCAAGCTGGTGGTTGAGGGTGATCCGGAGCTTATTGAGAAGAAACAACTTGAAGCACATGTTGCTCTTGTGAAGAGTTATTTTGAGCGCTTGACACAGTTGAAATATCCCTTCCCTGCAGAACTCCAGCCCCTTATTCTGCTCAGCACTCTTCCACAGGATAGCTACTGGACTGGGATCCGTGGGAACATTGTTTCTTCCCTTGGTTCTGCTATGACTCTGGACAAAGTCCGTGGTTGCATAGTTGCTGCAGGGAAAAAGCCGATCACAGATACCGATACAGCTATGGCAGCACAGAGTTCTAGTAAAGCGAAATCATCAGCTTCCAAGTATTGCCTTCATCATGGGCAGAATGCGACACACTCATCTGATGAGTGTCGTAATTTGAAGAACTTGTCTCAGGACGCCAAGAAAGGGAGCAAGTCCAAGTCAAAGAAGCCAGATAGGAAACATGGTTCAAAGGCAAATGCTTCTGCCGCTTCTGACTCTGATTCTGACAGCTTGGAGGTAGATGCCAAATTAGCTATAGCCCCTGTCTCTGTAAAATCTTACTCTGCCTTTTCTGCTTATTTGTCGAGTGACTCAGGCCGACCGAAATGGGTGATAGTAATTGATTCCGGAGCATCTAGGGTTATGACTCTGCACCTTGACTGGTTTGAAACTGGTACATACCAGACTCTCAATCCTCCTAGAAAGGTTCGCCTGGGAAACGATACACAGTGTGATGCAATTGGAATTGGGACTATTTGGCTCTCCTGTAAGACAAAACATGGAATAAATAAGCTTGAGCTCAAGCGTGCATTACATGTTCCTTCCTTTGGAATTACACTTGTATCTGTGCAGCAATTAGCAAAAGCTGGTCACAAGTGCACTTTTGAGGGAGACAAATGTATTGTCAAAAGCTCAAAAGGACAGCACATTGTTGAGGCAACACAACACAAAGGTCTATATCACATGACTTGCACTCCCTTGAGCCAGGATCCACATGCTCTTTTTGCGATGGATATCAACCATCTGCACAGAATTTCTGGGCACACAAATTACCAGCTACTCCAGAACTCTGTGAGCAAGGGTCGACTTGGCGGGATCACCTCCTTGACAGGACAGCCAAAGTTCTGTGAAGCTTGTGTCTTGGGGAAAATGAAGAAACTACCATTTTCCAAAAGCCAGACTAAGGCTCGGGGACCTTTGGATATTGTCTCCTCTGATGTTGGCGGTCCAGTGACACCAACAGGTCCTGGTGGCATACGGTATTGGGCTGTAGTAGTCGATCACTGGGGATCACATGTCTGGTTGTTATTTGCCAAAAAGAAATCTGAGATATACTTCCAGTTAAAAGTATGGTGCATTCATGTGGAACAGCACTTCCGTGCCACTATTGCAAACTGGGAATTTGGTGCAGGATGGACTCGCTTTTTCCGTACAGATGGTGGTGGCGAGTATACATCAAAGCAAATGGAGGCAGAATTCAAAAGACTGGGAATCATCCATGAGGTCACAGCACCGTATACACCTGAACAGGATGGAGTTGCTGAACGAATGCAACAAACTCTTGTTACTCGGGCGACCGCTATGTTGATTGATTCTAGACTGCCACGAAAATTCTGGCCCTTGGCCCTGCGTGCTGCTGCCTACACCATTAATCGCACTCCTGCCTCTGCGCAGAATTTCCGTATCCCCCACGAGAAACTTTTTGATCGGCCAGTGAACATTCATCACATGCACCGATTTGGATGTTGGGCATACCCACTTATTCCAAAGGAAAAGTGTCACAAACAAAAGTTTGGAGACAAAGCAAACCACTGTGTATTTGTTGGCTATCATGAAAATAGCAAAGCATATGATCTGCTGATAATCAACAAAGACGGAACTTATGGTGAAATTATAACCTCGAGACATGTCAGATTTGATGAGGATGAGCCCTTGACTGGAATACAGCCTCAACTGGAACCAGTTGTCACATCTAGAAAACAGCTCGAGGAAGTATCACAAAGTCTACTACAGCGGGATTCACCATATTTTGACGATGATGATGAGGACATTCCTTCACAACCAATTCCAGGTTCAGTGGGGGAACCTCAAATCTCTGTGACTCCAACAGGGGGCAGTTTACCTCAGGCTGAACCCCCAGCCAATGATCCATCTATTGGACATCCTTCCGAGAGGGACACTCCACCACTTCGAAAAGTTGCAGGTGTAAGAGTTGAACCCTCCCGAAGATCAACTCGTGATCGAGTACCAGCCAAACATCCTAATGCAGTTTATGAGCAAGTTGCACAGGGAAAGCAATTCCAATCTCAAGCTCAACATGCAGCAGAGACTGCAGCTCGCAAGAATGCCTATGAGACAGCTCCTCCTTTGGCAGATACAGATCCTCGGGTTGATATTGAAGAGGCCCTTCTTCTACCAACTCTTGACGAGGTCATAGCTGAAGCTTTTGCTGCACATGATCCTATTGATTCACCCAGCTGGGAAGAGGCTATGAAAAGCACAAATGCTGATCAATGGATGGCAGGACTTAACGAAGAGCTTGCCAGCCTCCAGGAGAATAATGTCTATGATGTTGTTCCCATACCTAAGGATGTCAAACCTATTCAATCCAAAGTTGTGCCCAAGCTCAAACAAGATGAAAAAGGTCTTCCAGCCCGGTACAAAATTCGCATTGTCGCTCGAGGTGATACTCAGAAAGAAGGCATTGACTACAAGGAGGTTTTTGCTCCCACAGCCAATCTGGAGTCTGTTCGCATAATTTGTGCACTTGCAGCAAAGCACAATCTGGAGCTTGACCAGATGGATGTCTCCACAGCTTATCTCAATGGTGAACTTGAGGAGGAAATCTACATGATGCCCCCAGAGTGTGTTGATATTCCAGACAGTCATTGCTGGCGCTTGAAGCGGGCTTTATATGGACTCAAGCAGGCAGGGAGAACTTGGAATCGGACTCTAGATACAAAACTCTTGAAGCTTGGTTTCCACCGACTCAATTCCGAAACATGTCTCTATGTCTACAAGGAAGGCAAACAGACATGCTTCGTGGTAGTCTATGTGGATGATCTGCTAATTGCAGCCACATCCAAAGAGTTCTCCCACAAAGTCAAAGGGTTACTTGCATCCTGCTTCAAAATGCGAGATCTTGGTCCAGCCAAATATCTACTTGGAATTGAGATTGTTCGTGACCGAAAGAAACACTCAATTGCTCTCAGCCAGCGTCAATACATTGACAAGGTCCTTGCGCGCTATGGCATGACTGATTGCAAACCAGTGTTCACCCCAATGGCCACAAGCACTGACCTCAGTGCTACTAACCCTGATGACGACGAGACTATTAATCAGATAGCTTTAGTTGAAGGGGGTCCCATTGTCTCCTACCAAAGCGTGGTTGGATCATCTATATATGCAATGCTGGGAACCTGACCAGATATTGCACACACTGTCGGAGTTCTTGGACGCTTCAGTGCAAATCCCAAAAGACATCACTGGGCTGCTGTGAAGTGCCTCCTTCGCTATCTCAAAGGCACTCGAGATTGGGCCTTGCACTTCGACGGAGCTGACATTGGCATGGACATGAACTTCCTTGGATACAGTGATGCCAACTGGAATGGAGACCGAGACACCTCTTGTTCAACCTCAGGCTATGTTTTTATAGCAAGCCGAGGAGCCATTGGTTGGTCAAGTCGAAGACAGTCAATAGTCGCCTTATCATCAACAGAGAGCGAGTACATTGGACTAGCAAATGCTGGACAGCACCTGGCCTGGCTGCGATCCTTCTTTGAAGAGCTTGGACAGCCACAGCTTGGTCCAACTGAGTTGCAATGTGACAACAGAGCCGCAATCATTTTGTCTCAGGATCCACAGTTCTGTGCACGCACTCAACATATTCAGCGCAAGTACCACTTTGTGCGAGATGATCTTATTTGACATGGAGAATGTGTAGTTCTCTGGTATCCGACCGAAGATATGGTGGCAGACATTTTTACAAAAGCTCTTCCTCATGAAAAGCACTCCAAGTTCTGTTTGTCTATGGGACTACAGCCTGGGTCGAGTGGGGGTGTCAAGAAATGAATTATCCGGCGCGCGCCAGCCTCCGGCCCGTGCTGTCAAGATTCTTATCAGTCATCTGGTACGACACCTTTATATAGTATATATACCGGACTATCCACGTTCCACACCCTCAGTCTTTCATCCCACAAAGCGGGAGACTGAGGGTGAGTGATCTATGTATCTAGTTCATCTACCTTACTTACATACCTGTAGTTAATGCGCCTTCCGCGCATTTACAGGTACTTAATATAAAGTCTTTCATCCCACAAAGCGGGAGACTGAGATTAACGCGCCTTCCGCGCATTTACAGATTTTGTCAAACTAAAATTGGCATCACACTCCCACACACCCACATGGGCTATGGGAAGGCCGGCTGACTGCGTCAGGGATGCTGGAGGCGCTGGGCAGAGATCGGGGCTCGCCCAACATGGCTGAGGCAACCTCGGCCAACCCTCGGCCGACCTCAACCGACCTCGGCCAATTGCCCCTCGACCAACCCGGTCAAGCCACCTTGGCCAACCTCGGCCAACCTCAGCTGACATCGACCCAGTCGGCCGAGGGGCCATCAAAATGTAGTGCTTGGATTTTTCCAGAAGTGTTTTCTGGCAGTGTGCTGCAAGGTTCTTGCTTTACAATGTGCGCGTGTGTGACATGCACCTTGATGTCTGCTGTGATGGGGTACAAAAGGGACGCTGCTAGACAACACCGCGAGTGGACAGACTGTACATATACTCACAATAACTTAGCGTACATAGTAGAAGGCGAGTAGTTGATCCGAGATCAGTACTTACATAATGCATCTTTTACTTGCATACAACTATCAAGGTGTGAGTCGACAATCTACTTGGAGGGAACCCCCTGCCCTGGACCCGCTGGATGCCTGAGCACACGTATAACTGCTCCATGGTCTCGGTGCGGCAGAGTCCCCACTCAAGGGTGACATGGGCCCTAGATGAAGGGTTACAACACAGGGAGGGCCCGAGTCGGCGCCTCCCGTTGCCTATAGCAGCGCCGGACTCGACATCCGTACGCGCTTCCTTGCAGCCTGGCAAGGCTTGCGGAACCCGCATCACAATGGAGCCCACCGCGAGGGCTTCACCACGGCTGGAGAAGAGGAGGAGGGCACAAGCGCTCAACTCAAGAAGAGCAAGCTGCTAGGGTGCCCTGCCTTGAAGGCCGAGGGAGGCGCTAAGACCCTCTGCTCGACTTATGCATGGTAGCCATGATGAGGCGAGCAGGAGGGTAGCTCCTTGCTTGGTAGGGGCGAGACATCTAAGACGCGCTCAACCTTGCAGCGAACACTGAGATGTCCCAGACCCCCCACCGGAGCTGCGAAACCCCCCGATACGACAGTGGAAGGCTTGCGAGCAAGCCTTGCAGCGGGATGGGAGCGCTGCACAAGAGCATACCGACTTATGCTCTTGCACTAAATTCACCGATCGGCTCCGAAGAGCCGATCACGTGCTGGTCACTCCACTTAATTCTTCAAGTCTGCCCTTCTTGTATCTACAACAGCAAAGGGCGGGTACTCAACCGCTGCGCCGTGGGGCACGAGTG
>JARKIC010000941.1:0-170244 GCA_029378375.1 Mycena olivaceomarginata | reverse complement strand
TGGACCTTCTTTATGGAACGGTATTGCGGTTTTCTCAAGCGCGGCCTGCGATCCAAGTGTTGTGTTGACAAGGAGATTGTCCAATACAACGGGGTCGGGAAATGTACATGGAAGCAACATGGAAGAGAGGCAAGGGCTGTGAATACAGTAGACGCCTATTCTGACTCGATTTAATCCCAGTTGCCCCGTGAGTCATGTCCTCCTTAATATCGGATTCGTCGCCACGCCCTACGGGAGCGGGTTTGCTCGGAAGACTCCAGGGTCGGCAAACGACGGCCCAAGCGCAGTGCGCATGTCCTTGGGCGGGTACGTGAACCTAAACCGCTTCCTGTAATCTCGAGCTCGCTCGCATTCCCTAGCGCAATCGTCTGTAGACCTTTCCCGACCCGCCCTCCGCTCTTTCACCCTTCCACCAGCCCCTCGCCCAGTGGGAACACCGAACACCCATCCACGACCACGCCCCCCTCCCCAATCACCTCCACGAATGCCCTCCCGTCCTCGTTGAATAAAATGCGCGCGTGCAGCGGTGCCACGGCTTTGTAGTACAGGCGCACGCTGCAGTTGGGGTCACGCCCGAACGAAACCGTCGGTGTGTCGACGCCGAAGGACGCGATAAGGATGTCGTCACTTGGGCTGCACTCGGCGGCAAAGGCGCCGTCAGGCCGTTGTCGCAAGAGCTCGATAGTGCCAAAGCGTCCCGGCGTGTCCATGGTTAAAGTTATATGTGCAGGAGTGATCAACCTGTTTGGCGGTGTTTGCGTTGCGCACGTGGGTGTGTTGATTTTCGCACGCCTCGCCCAATTACGGCCCGACGGGCCGTAACCACCCGCTCTCGCTCTCCCGCTCCCACTCCACGCTCCAGTAGTGTGGGTGTTTTGGACATGTTACAGCCGATTCGGAAAATAATGAGAACAACATTTTTTTTTCGCGCGCTTCCCAAAGAGGCAATTCCCAAACGAGGCATCGTGAGTTCGATTTCTCAGTAGCTGCCACTTTTTGAATCTTGCTTGGTAAGAGGTCCATGCCATGGATTCTGAACATATCAGGTGGAAATTAGCTGAGGAGCTTATTATTCCCTTTTTTTATAGTGTATGAATCCGGACTTGCTGTCCTTTGCCATGCATTTCTCTGTTGCACCAAGGTCATGGCTTGGCCGTTACTACATCAAATTGCAAAGCTGTATTGGCAGACAGAAAAACACTCAAGCTTTTCACTGGCATAAGCAATCTGCTAGGAGTAAGTAAGTAATTTTTGCCTTGGCCATCATTGAAACCAAGTGGCTTGGTTCCTATTTTCGTACTGAAAAACAATTGATATCAACTAGAAAATGGCGAAACAAGCTCAATAAACATTTCCACTGAGGATTCAACTCCGCCGGCCACCCAGAGTGTGCGGCAACACAGAAAACAGTAAAAGAAAAATGTGCGACAGCCAGGAATTGAACCGACGACCTTCCTGTTATGCGTCCCATGCCGACGGGATGTGGCAATCACCAGCAATGGCGTGTCCGGTCCACGACGCCATGTTATGGTGGTCAACACCCTCGGAACGTGTCATGTTGATGCGATGCTGGCCCTGGTCAAGATCAGGTTGGCGGGAGGAACACGGTCTGGAGGTCGCATGCGTGCCCGAGTCTCTCAATCGCCTGCGCGTAGCTCATTGCGGAATTATGAGCCCGTAGCATTCGCAGTTTCCCAAAGAGTCTCTCGAGAGGGTCGTCGCCAACTTGGAAAAGGTAGAACGGCTGGGTGGGATCGAGCTTCTGCTGCTTGGCAAGACAGAAGAACGCATTCTTGACCATGCTCTGGGAGTCGCCATACAGCTGATTGGACATGAAAGTAAGTCAGGGCCTGGGCTGGACCAAGTTGAAGCCAGGCGGCCCGCAAGCCCGGGCTTCGTGGTCGTAATTTAGCGGATCAATGGACTGACCATACTTGGTTTCAAGGATTTGCAGTTTGAGCTTGCTCCATGGCCATCCAAAATAATCTATATCTACGGTCGTAATTGGCGAATCAATAGGGAGTTTGTGCAAAAGCCGCATGGGCCGCATGCGGCTTTTGTGCATTGTGCAAAGCCGCATGCGGCACCATGCGGCTTTTGTTTTCCTATCAATGATGATTGTGATCCTTGCGTAAATGCCGTAGAGAGCTGTCCAGTTATTGATCCGGCATCAGGCGGGTGGAGCAAGTGTGGGAAATGCCCTTTTTTTTGGCAGCATCACGGCCATAGCCGCACAGCGGCTGTGGAGAAGTCAAATAATGACGTCAAAATGATGCACATCATGGTCGGTAAGTGGTTCAATATACGGTATAGCACCTAATTCAGTAGTATTTCATCAAAATAAATATAGATACACTCATAAACCCTCGATTTATCATGCGGCTTTGCACAATGCACAAAAGCCGCATGCGGCCCATGCGGCTTTTGCACAAACTCCCTAATAACGACCATACTCGGTTTCAAGGATTTGCATTCTCATGTCATTAATCTGGCAACCCAAAAGTTGATCTCGACATACAGCAAGGCATCTCATTTCAATACCCATGATCCTAACACCCATATTCCGGACACGACCCCATTCCCTTGATCAAAGACGCGATGAAATTGTCTTCTTCGTGCAATTGCCGTCAAGGTATGTTCATTTGTTTAGCGGGGACGAGGAAGCGATATCTCCGACTGTGGTGCCTCTGGAATCTCGGTACTTCTCTCAGGAACAACGTGGCAGGCGCGGCGGGTGCCGATTAGAGGGCGTGGGGTGCGCCGTTGTGGTGTGTCTGCTTCTCCCCCCTTGTCCTACTTACTCTCTTAACTCTCTCACTCTCATCAGTGGCAACCCTCTCGGCGCTCAACATAAGCCTTCAGCACGATTCTCCTCGTGCTCTCACCAGCGAGATGCCTACTTGTTCCTCTCCAATGCCGTTTCCCCACATATCTCGTATGTCTCTGTAAAGCTACTTAATTCGACAAGCTCATGACAATTCTAGTGGCTTGTGTAAGCCCGAGGAAGCCGAACGCGCATATTGCCCGCGTCAACGGCCTATAGTTCCCGCCCGGATCGCGCGCGGGTAGTTGGCGATTATGCCATGGCAAACGCCGCAATGGTCAGGATGGGAAAGGGATGAGCTGTACGTTCTCCTCTGACTTATTGAAGTTGTTCATGTATATTCTAGGTCGGAAAACATGGATGATCTGTTCTGGTCAATCCCCTCTTGTTCGGTTTTTCTTGCAAAACTGATATGGGTCGTCGTCGGTAGGGCGCACGCAATACCGGGGGAGACGATCATCTGGGCGATGAGCCACGACAACGCACCCTCTAGGCAGGACAGCGGCGGGTTCCGGGACAATGATGCAGGTACTTTCTTCTTTCCTGCATTCCATCTGAAGCCTGACGCACGCAGCTGACTCCAGGAGGGTTACGCGGTCTGGCGCCCTCGGTGCGGTTTGATCTCCGCCCGCAGGTCGCCGGGCGCCGAACGCGTCGTTCGCGACCTGCTCTGTCCGCCCGCACTCCAACAGTAAGGCTTGTTACTGGCGATTGCAACACCGACTCCGCTACGCTCCACTACGAGAGCCTCGACCAATAATAGGCGGCTTCCATCTGTGGCGCCCCACACACGAGGGAGCGTCCTCTACGACTACTTAATCAGTTGGATTAGAACCGTTCATTTTCTCCAGATCGCTCGTTGAATTCACCCGGGTCTCGTGGTTAATTGGCATGCTGCAGTTCTGTTTCCCATATATGTATTACTATTTGTAATCCTTCCTGCCTGAGAATTGAAGGAGTTTTTTTATTTTCGAGGGGGGTCAATTTGGAGAAGGTATGACTGGATGACTTACCCCCAAGGAACTTAAACAGCAATACATGGCGCCGCGTAGACTGTCACCTAATCCATGCTTGCGAGATCTCGCCGGACAGCAAAGACGTACACGTCAAGCATTTATGTAAAGTTCAGGTTACATTCATCTGTCGCATGCTCAACTTACATAGCTGTTCCATGATTGCGCCTCTCTTCACAGAAACCGGGGATCATGCCTTTAAGAGTCCGACGCCTCCTCGTTCTCAGCCAGGCGCTCCGAAAGGAGGATATTGGTGAGGATAATGATGTGGACCCGAGACCGTATGGAGAGTGATGGGGGCTGGCAATTGCCTGCAGAGCGGGAAGAAGGAGCTGTAGCATAGCGTCGTTGCTCGAGGGTGCGGGAACTGATGCGGCAGGCGCTGGCAAAGATGGTGTTATTGTGGAGCGGTGGAGCTAGAAGGCAATTGTATAGTCTGATTCTTGAGGAAATGATTCGATCAACCGTCGCACTCTGTTTAGCCTGAGTATATGCGTTAGAAACATTACTGGGTGCAAGAAAACACGAAATACCATTGCAACAGCCCACACCCGTAGCTTCACATCATGGAGATCGAAGTATCCATTTCGTTATGGAAGATGCGCTTTCCGGGGAAGGATGGGTGATTGTCGACAGGGTATCGTTCCAAGAGTTCGTTGAAGTGCGGTTTGAGGCATTATCGATACCAGCCTTATCAAGAGCAAAGAGTTAGCAATGAGCTTTGGCAGAAAACCGGCATCTCACAATTTGTTCACGGACGGACAAGATAGAGCTTCCCGGAGCAGACAGCTCCTCGATGGTATAATCAAAGTCAAGCGGGCCGGGGGCGTTATCGTTCCGTGCGTCCTGTATCCACAGCTAAACAGCGTGAGATGTTTGCAGCACCGAATCGAGTCTCAATCACTCACGAGCTCCTTCTTTACAAGACTTGGCGGGGACATGTACACCGTGAAATTATAGTCTTTCTTGCGCTCCGCGAGGTGTTGCCGGATGACTCTTTAGTTCTTTGGACACCCGCAGTATATTTAATCAATTCAAACACACGGTACAGTCATGCAGTTGGGCAAACTGTCCGTATTTAGACTGTGGATCGGGCATCTCGGCGACTTACGGGGGGCAGCGGCTCCTCAGTAGCATGTCACGACCGCCGAATTGAGCCACGCAACATAGTTTTTGCGACCACAGTATCATCGGAACCAGAGTACCGTCGAGTCTCATGGTCCTTTTGACGAGATTCTGTGATTGACCTGATTGTTTAGTGACCTGAGTCTTGCGTTCCCAGGATGTTAAGCCCAAAATTCCGCAAGATCAACTGCCATGCTTGGCCGCCAAAAAACTTTTAGACTTGTGATAGCAATGATGTACCCTAACAGCAATATTTCGACCTCAGGGTGACTCAAGCAAGTTAAATGCTCCGACCACGAGTGCGGAGAGTAACTCGAGAGTTGTTCAAAATATCTATCTCTCCTGTCGTTGGTTCAAATATAGTTTCTTCAACCGCCACATCTACAATTCATTGCCAAGACCAACACTTTATCCAGGAATCGTTCAGAGCAGATCAATTACTCAATAATGCAACTCGAATGTCTATGTCTCCACCGGCGATCTATATAACAGACATTTATTCTGGGACCATATGTGCATCAATCAAGGTCGATGGGAGGTAGGTTCCGCCGCTCCTTGATAGTGGATCAATTTTAGGAGGCTCTCAGCTGTGGAATCAATTCCAGACATTCTTTTGACACAAGTCGAATACAATCTCTCCTTTCAACATTGTGTCGTGCCGACAGTAATTTCCTCACATAAGTAAATGATCAGAAGTGTCAGTTGAATTTTGGTTGATATTTTCGAGCTGGGAAGAGCACAGGTCGAGTGAATCATATAAGTAGGCTAGAGAATGAACACAATTGCACTGAGACGGCCGATGCCCCCCGGGTCAACCTCACTACTAGTAGTATGCCCGAGCATTGCAAAAAAAATGCAGAATATCAGAGCATTCATTCGGACACGGGGAGTCGAACCCCTGGCTGCCCTCCAGCAATTGCGCCTATCACCATATGTTGGGAGGCCCGCGTACCATACACCATGCCCGATCCCCTTCACTCATTCAAAGCTCGCTAGGCTAGCAATTCTTTTGGATCAGCCCACAGATCGCGTCAAATATAGATGAGCCCTGGATACCCCAAAGTCCTCAAACTCAGGTCGGTTTTACAGAATTGTATGGGTAATTTCAGTACAATCTCACCAGCACGGCACATATATGTTGAATACCACGCCCAAAAAGGTTCTCTGAAGAGGCGCTGCTAAACGCAGCGCTTACCTTGTGCTGGGTGGTAAAGGCGAAGCTGTGGGCAGCACAAGGAAATTTCCAACGACATATATATTGTCTCGGATCCGGCCTCCGCTAACTCAATAGCACCGAATCAAGACATGCCGATGAAACGGAGGGACAAGGTCGATTGACCTATGGATAGAAGATATGGCGGTGCCATTATAAATTGTTTTTGAGGCGGCGGAGCCGCGTATCACGCGTCGGGTGGGCGCAGAGGCCTCCGAAAAACCTCCCTATCCCCGGAATCCAATTTTACTCCAATATATCAATGCGAAATCTTACCACCGTTGAATTTTCCGGATGCTCGAGGAATTGAAGAGGTAGGATTAAATTTCTGGGATATCAGTCGTGAAATCTAGGATCATTTGTTGTCGTGGTTGGTCACCTTTTCGTGGTTCCCAGTGGACCAGTGGGCCGAGTGTCTGTTACCCCCAGTCATATTGAACCAATGGATTGAAAGTTTCGATCATATTCACTGTACCGGTATTTCATGCCCTCGGGGATGCATTGAAGCCCCTGAAAACAAAAATATAGGTCATTTGGAGAACCACAGCCCAAGTGGCAGCAATCCTGCACCGAGATGCCGCGAAACTGGCCTTGAAGCCAAGCCAGGAGCATCACTACTACCGACCCACTCTCGTGAGCAATATCTTATCATCGTCTCCTCGACTGTAATCAATCCGCAGTGTTGGACAGGTACTGTACTTTTTCCTTCAAATCGGTAGTCATGCGTCACACCCCCCCCCTGTCGATCACGAACTTTGGTCGAGGTCACGCATCACTCGGGCCTCTGTCGAACCTCCAAGTGGTCACACAGGCCCCAAATTCCCAATTGCGTAAAAAAAAAAAAAAAAAAAAAGGCAAAAAATGCAAAATTTTCGGTTCAAATGCCGAAATTTTCGAGGTGTCACGCAAAAATTCGGCGGCTGCCGAAATGTCGAATAGGTAAAATGGGTCACGCGTCACACCCCCTGTCGATTTGAACGAAAAAGTACAGTATTGGACACTGCAAACAAGCGAGGTGCGAGCTTCAATTGTTTGTAGCGTCCGAGTCTGTCTATGAGAGACTAGTTAGACACCGCACACCAAGAGATGTCACTGTCAGATCGGGAGATCGGGCACACAAATGATGGCACGTGACGAGTCACCACAAATTGAAATTCATTGTTTGAAATACAAATATACAAAGGTCGACCACCATTCCGTGCAGTAAACATGTCTGGTGGTCATTGTTTAGCTTGAGGTCATGCTTTTCAAATGGCAGCCCAGTGTATTGTATTGTTTAGATCGAGGTCGTGGACGGGTGGGTACCTTATAGATTACGCATTTTTTTTCCTTCTAGTTATATTCAGGTACCACTAGGATAAAGATGGTGAAGAATGATGGGCCATGTTTGCCACAAATTTTAGACATCCGACGCTCCGACATGAAGGAGAAATGTGAGCGATGGCAACGCCTGCCCAGTAAGAAAGGAATAATCAAATGATATCGAAAGGAGCGAGGAAAGGTGATTGCACCTGTCATAGACCTACGCACACCGGAGGCTTAATAATTCCCGGCAACATAAGTTAACGGGTCTTAGGGAGCCTGATTTTCAGTTTCTGCAGTACATCACATTTTTGTCAGCTGTTTTTGCGTCAGCAGTGATATCTTGATCTCTGCCCGCCAAAAATCCTTCGGCTTTCTGACTTCTGCAGCTGAGCCGATGGTTGCCGTTAAGAAGATCGTAATTCTGCTTAAAAAATGGTCCGATCCGGTCGCTCTTCTCAACCTCGTTGATTCCTGAACAGCCATCTCAAGTTTAATCTCTGTTACTAGAAGTGCACAGATAGTACTAGTAGGACTACTGTACATCTGCTCAGGACCTCCTAGGGGAGACTTGCTTGTCTGAATCAGTCTGAAAACTACATTTCCTCACTCTGCTATGGGACATCTCTTCTCAAACCGGTCTGTTTATCTGCTTAAATGTTGAGTCGCCTTACAGCGAATGGCTTTCCTTAATTCTCTTGAATGTGTCTGCATTCTATTAACTCCCCTCATCAATGTGCACTCTCGGATGTAATTCTTAAGAATTTCGAATACTGGAGGACCTCCTGAGTTCGTATCCGAAACCGGCCACATACAAGGGGGCCTGGAGATTATCCTATGTGGTCTCTTTCCTGGCACACCTGTCTGTACCTCCTCTCTGCTCGCCTCTCTCAGCCACGTTGAATTCTGCACAGATATGTATAGTGACAAGCAAGGCATTATCCATGCGAATTTAGGTACATGTCAGAGTGAAGTTGACAATGAGTTCCATGGGAGGCCGCTCAGTGTATCTGGTCTGGAAGCACTAGAAGTAAAAGGCCCTGCAAACAATGATGGAGAGACCCACAGAAAATTTAACCACTGGCGACTTGAGTTGTGTAAATTTCCTGTATCTGGGCAGTTCTGACTCCACAAGAGTATTTTGCTTTGTCCTCGTTCAAAAGTGGAATGGGTACAATTTTCTCGGTGGAATTAATTTCATGGTCATGGAATGAGTCCTTCGAGAGACCCATAGAAAATTTAATCACCAGCGCCTGAAGTTGTGCAAAATTTGGGCAGTTCTGACTCCCCAAGGGTATTTTGCTTTATCCTCATTCAAAAGTGGAATGGGTACAAATTTCTCGGTGGAATCAAGTTCGTGGGCATGGAATGAGTACTCTGAGAGACTCACAGAAATTTAACCACTGGCGACTCAAGTTCTGTACAATTTTCTGTATTTGGCCGGTTCTGACTCCACAAGAGTATTTTCCTTCGACCTCGTTCAGAAATGGAATGGGTACGGATTTCTCGGTCGAATCAAGTTCGTAGACATGGAGTGCTATAAGAGAGCCACCGAAAATTTAACCACTGGCAGATCAAGTTGTACAATATTTTCTGTGTTTCGGCATCGGTAAAACGGCTATATGAAATGATTTCATGCGGAGTGGCAATGGATATCTTGTTTGCTGCAAAAAGAAGGGGTGTTTAAATTTATGTGGGTTTCTCAGAGTACTCATTCCATGCCCACGAACTTGATTCCATTGAGAAATTTGTACTCATTCCACTTTTGAATGAGGACGAAGCAAAATACTCTGGTGGAGTCAGAACTGCCCAAATACAGAAAATTTTACAGAACTTGAGGCGCTGGTGGTTAAATTATCTGTGGGTCTCTCTTTGCGGGGCAGCTCAGGGAAATCATCTCCGTTCTGCACAACGGCGGGTATGTCTTCGGGGATCTCCGATGGTCCAATATCATGGTGGCGAAGAAAGAAGTCAAGCTGATCGACTTCGACTGGGCTGGGAAGGTGGGACAAGTATGAGTGCACATTCTCAACCGTGGGACTGTATTGTAATGCCTTACATTTGGGCTGCTCAATAATTAGTTCGAACCCGTTCAGTTCATCTTTTAATTAAATAAATAATAGATCTGTTGATCTCGGCTAAGTGTATCCCAATTGGGCCACTCTCTTTGATGCCACAAGCGACGAAGGCACAGACTCAATCGGACGTCATCTACACTGCAGAGGCCCTCGTAGCTGTTGCAAGATAGGCCGTTTCAAGCCGCGCATACCGGAAAAACTGGGGGAAAATCAGAGAGGCTGGGTGATTGAACACTGAATCAAGAGACAAATAACGGCGGAACTCACCGATGAGAATAAGGTCAGGAAGAGAGGGAACAGACTCACCTTGTGTATAGCTATGTGCGCACACCTACAACCGACCCTCCAAACTTGAAAACCTGGGGAGAGGTGAATATAGGTTAGTAAATTGATTCCCAAGACCACATTTTGAACCCCGTGCCTCACCATGGAACCTACTGTCTGGTGCATTATAATGTAATTCAGCCAAGAGCAGGAGCGATAAGGGAGCACTTGACATATTTAAGGTTTGAATGGAGTTAGATAAAGTGAGCAAGTGCAAAAAATGGGATCTCATTTTGAACCTCGTGCCCCAGAATGGCAATTTGCGGCCCGTGCCCTATTTCTTTGCCTGATTCTCAAGGCTTTTGATGATGTTAGCGGTTGCGGACTCGACTTGGCCCAAATAAGTCTTCGCCCGCTCGCTGTCCACGGGAACATTGCCGTGTGTAAGTTCAACCTCCTGTGGCATCGGTGGCTCATCCCTGCGAGTGTACTGTACAATTTCGATCAATTCGGCACCAATTTCGAATTTTTAGTACAATTAAAATCCAAAAGAAATCCCATAATTTGAGAAAAAATTATTGCCGCAATAAAAAAAAATGGGCGTGACGCGTGACTGCCGAATTGAACGAAATTGTACAGTAGAGGGCCTGATAGAGTCGGTACATCACCGGAAAGTTCTTCCTGAGATGGGTGGTGAGACCTAAAGGACGTCAATATTCTGTGACCGAAATAAATATTGTGGATTGACATACCGCTAGTATCACACATTGCTTTCGTGACAGTGTGGAAACTCACCGGATGGTGAGAAACACTAGTTGGATGAATGGAAACTTACTGTGGGCCGAAACTGCAATAGAATCACTGTTTATTGTAAGAGGAAGATTGATTGATTGATTATTCCATTATCCTCACTGCAAGCCATTTTTGGCTTATGTCGGAGTCTAGTGTTACATCAACCGTATCACTGATTTCTAATCATTTGGCAAATCTTTCTTGATCCTCCAGACTTCCGCATTTAGTTCCCAGACCAAACAAAGTCATCGGCGTAGTGATTGGGTGCCTTCGTCACGTGAAGGTTGATGGCCGAAATCGGCAGGCAGAAAGCGAAGCATAATGCTATCTTCGCTGGTCGGGGCGGGGGTTCGAACCCACCAAGAGTTACTCCGGCGTCGGGTTTGGGGCTGGGTTTGGGGCTGGGTTTCGGAAATGATGTATGGCGAGATTCCGTCAGAGCCCAGAGGAGACCACGAAATGACTTGTATTTGGAACTAGATTAATGTACTGTCGTAACTAGGGGTACTGGTAATTCTGGGTTGGGTTCAGAAGCTCGTGTGCTGTCTCTGCACCCAAGAAAGGGTCCTTGTCGGAAATGTAAGCATCTGCCGCAGTGGTATCCCGTCCAAATAAGATGTTGAGGCGGGTGCGGTCCGACGCAGCAATATAACCTCCATCCGCATCCTCCAGAGCCAATTTGCGAGCCGTCGCGACCTTCTTTGTGGGGGACATCGCGGAGGATTTCTTCGGCGCAAAAACAGTCTCGATCACCTTCCAGATGCCGTCAACGGAGCGACCGAGGGCGAGGATCGATTCGGGACCTGTAGTCTGGCTGTGCTTGCTGCTCCAAGGTGCCTCGACATTCTCAGCCATGGCACGCTTGATTCCAGGAGCAGGAGTGGCTGGAATGCGACGAGCCACCTGAGAGGTGGGCTGTGACTGTGTCGTGCCGATTTGCGAGGAGGACACTGGATCGGGGACGTCAGACGTCTGGAACCCGTCAAAATTGATTTGGGACCAGTCGGTGAGCGGTTGAGACAAGTCGGAGGACTGTGTGAGTGCGTCGGATGGAGGTGTGTCGTCATCATCATCTGGAGACCCCAGAGACATCCCGAGCCCGTGGCCGTCAGCCTGCGTAGCCCCAGCATTGAAAACATAACGTCCACGGGCACGCGAGGGAACAATCTCGTCGACGACCTGGAAGTGAGCCCACCCGTGCGTCGCAAAATTCTTGAAGTGCGGATGAGCTTTGACAAAGTTGTGCCACGTGTCCTGGGTGTCATCCGTGACGTTGAACCCGCCCTCGTCAGTGTACGTCCAACCCGATGCACCTACATACACCACCTGCTTTATCTTCAAGAAATGTTCATGGAGTTTTTTACACTCTGGCGCGCTTCCGTGCATGGAAGACCCGCGTCGAGAAAGAGACAGGCCGAAAGATCGGCAAGATTCGCACCGACAATGGGGGGGAGTATACCTCCGACGAGTTTGAGGCATACCTTGAGTCCGAAGGTATCATTCACCAAACCACAGCCCCATACAGTTCGCAGCAGGGTGGCGTAGCTGAGCGCCTCAATCGTACTTTGGAGGAGAGCGCACGGGCTAATCTGCGGGAAGCCGGCCTCTCCATGGGCTTCTGGGCTGACGCCGTTGCATACGGTGCATGCACGCGAAACTTCTGTCCGACACGCTCCTCCCTGGATGGGCGCATCCCGGAGGAGGTGTGGACAAGTCAGCGGCAGGATGTAAGCCACCTGAGGCCGTTCGGCTGCGAGGTTTGGGTTTCTGTTCTACCGGTGAAGGGGCGTCCAAAGTTGGCAGATACCGCTGTCAAATGTGTTCTATTGGGCTACTATACTCTCCCTGGTACCCAATCCAAGGCATACAAATGCTACGACCGGGTGAAGGGGAAAGTCTATAAATCCCGGGATGTCACGTTCTTCGAGCGTGGGAGGAGCTCCGGTTCGACAGAGGTCATCACAGACCTTAGGAACCTTCCACCCATTGTCCCGGAGGGTCCCTACTCCTGATCTCGAATCTGGCACCTCTGTCGCTGCTGCTCCTCGTGAAGATGGGGAAGGTGATGTGCCCGCAAAGGTGGAAGAAGATGAGCGCAAGGATGTTCTCCCCCCGGATGTTCCGATGGAGCCTCATCCACCCCAACGTCGTCGTCGAACGGAGGCGGAACGGTTGATCGACGAGATACCACCGTATCTGAGGCTACCCGATGAGCATGCACTTGAGGAGGAGGAGGAGCGAGAGATACAAGTACATGCTCAGCCAGCCAAGGTTCCTGAACTTCCTATCATGGTCCCGATGTCATTCCAACAAGCAATGGCGAGCGCACACTCCGAGGAGTGGGCAAAATCCATGATGGAAGAATTTGGTTCGCTGATTCGGACGGGTACTTTCGAATACGTCGATGCGCCAGAGGGACGGAAGATTGTGACGTGCAAATGGGTTTTCAGCGTCAAATACAACCAGTGGAACGAGTTTGAGCGCTTCAAGGCACACCTCGTGGCCCGTGGTTTCACCCAGATTTATGGCGTTGACTACAAGGAAACCTTTGCACCGGTCGCAAAATTCACTTCTCTCCGCATCATGTTTGCCGTCGCCGCTCACTTCGGACTCACGATTTACCAAATGGATGTTGTGACCGCGTTCCTGAACGCGGACCTCGACGAGGAAATCTATATGTCCCAGCCACCTGGCCTCCCTCCGAAGCTCAATGCACGGGGAGAGGAAATGGTTTTGAAGCTCCACAAATCAATCTATGGGCTTAAACAATCGGCACGCCAATGGTATCGCCTCATTGACTCCATATTCAAATCCCTAGGCTTCACCCGTCTTCAATCGGACCACAGTATCTATCTCTGCCGTCGTGGAGATATCATTGTTGTCATCGCATTATATGTTGATGATTTACAAGGGGCAACCAACGATGAGGCTACTTGGAATGTGGTGAAATCCAAGTTATCGGAGCGCCTCAAGATGAAGGATCTTGGCGTAGCCCGGTATTGTCTGGGCCTCGAAATTTCTCAGGACCTTAAAGCCCAGACAGTGCGAATTTCCCAGAAGAAGTATTTCCAGGGCGTGCTTGAACGATTCGGAATGGCGGATTGCAAGGCTGTTTCCACCCCGTTCGCTGTGGGAACAAAACTGAGCAAGGAGATGGGGCCGAAGAACGCAGAGGAGCGACATATCATGGCGGATAAGGATTACCTGGGGCTGTTGGGATGTTTGATGTATGGCATGCTGGGTACTCGGCCAGACTTGGCATTTGCAGTCGGGGTTGCCAGTCGCTTCAGTTCCAACCCGGGGATTGAACACTGGAATGCATTGATGCATTTGCTCCGATACATCAAAGGGACGCTGGATCTGGGAATTACGTATCGTGGACCTGGTCGTCTGGGGACGCCAATTTCCCAAACGCTGGTTTGTTACACTGATGCAGATTGGGCCGGGGATAGTGTTGCCGCGACTCGAAAAGTCGAGTCGCGACTTAACAAGTCGACTTAAAATCGTGTTCGACTCGACTCGACTCGACTTGGCTGGGCTGAGTCGCTCGAAGTCGACTCAAGTCGACTCAAGTCGGTGAAGTCGGAGTATTTTTTGAGACATTCTCAGATTCATGGAAAGACCACGAGGCGCTATTCATATTGCATAGGGGCAGCATACAGTGGCGACGAAAAATTCTGCACGCGGCCGTTATCGGCCGTAATGGCATCAAACGGCCCGATATAAAATCCTACCATGAAATATGAGCGCTTTGGACTGTGTAGGTACAATTTGTGTCACATCTACTCTGTACCGTTGGCTCACAATAAAATAAATAGTGATTTCCAGAAAAACTGAGTCTGTAGATTTCTGCGATATCATAGAATGGTTTATATCATTCAAAAGTACTCGTAAACGCGACCCTATCCATATGTTGGTTGACCAAAATTGAGAGAGTTTTGGCTCAGTATCTTCCTCGCAAGTCGGCCGCTTTCGCTGAAAGATGGCTTCTCATTTGCCGCCAGTACCGCGTCCCCTGCCCAGGCATAGTTGTCTTTGTCAACTCTATACCCAGGCCAAGGAGATTCGTTGTTGTCGTCCACAGCAGCTACCTGGCCACGAGCGTGGGAGGGGTGGGACGGAACTGGGGCATCATCTTCGGGCTCTGAGGGTGGAGCTGTGGAAGGGACAGTCCTGTTTGGCGAGAGTGGCGTGAGGGACGTGGGGCCTCCTCTTCATCCTCGAGGTCTGTGGTGGCCCATCAGTGGACGCACTTTAACTCAACGACTCCAATGCGCACCAAACTGTGGGTCGGATTCACTTATCACTTTGATTGCGCGTTGGTGGTCCTGGGCTGGCCATCTGGGCTTGGTGGTTTAAACGAGAGAATAGTCGGTTAGCAGCAGCATGGCCAGGTGTCTGGGGCATCTCTGATGGAGTGGCACCGGTGCGAACAGGCCATAAAAGTTCATTCAGTTTGAACTGTTGAAGGTGTAGACAATGAATTTATCGTTTGCTGAATTGATTGTAAATTGGGGAATGCTGCGGGTGCTGCTACGGGATCTGCTCCTAGTAAGTAACACATTTGAATTACAAAAAGTTATCCTACTTTTTCCTCGAGCTGATCGGCCGGCCTGGGCTGCATTAGGAATCAGAAACCGAGCTGAATCAATAAAATAAAGAAACAGTGCATACAAGTCAGCGGAGCAAATCCAAGTACGTTGTCCAGGTCACGATGCCGTTGAGAAGGCAGAGGTGGAGGAGCCTCTGCCTCGGCAGCCTCTGGGTCAGACCGGTGACCGTCTGTCTATGTGCGTGAGTTGTGTCGATAGACAGACCGGTCGATCTGAGTTTGAATTGCTGATGCAAAATCTTTGCCAAAAAAGGCAATTGGCCAACTCGCTCATTTCTCAACAAAATTGAGGGATTTTTTCTCTTGGTATGACTATTTCGTGTTGGAACACCGGATTTGTAACTTTGAGGGGGATAAATCGAGCTTTGAACGTGCTAGACGTTAAGTTGTTGCCGTTGTCGTTGTTTGTCTCTGACGTCACCCGCTTCGGGCACCCGGTCCGCAATAACCTTTTTGGTAAGATTTTTGTTTCGGTAATTCAAACTCAGATCGACTGTTCTGTCTTCGACAGGCTTGCCTTTTGAACGACAGAACAGTCACTGGTCTACCTCTGGGTTGCGCCGTTGGACATGAGCTGCCAGGATCATCGTCATATCAATCATTCAGCGATGTGTGCCATGCGGAAAAGGAATTCTGGAGTTAATAACCAATTGCCGTTAGAGAGATATGGAGCTATAATAGTCCAAGAGCCTCATAACCAGTTCGATCGGTGATCATCTCGGTCATGCCGGCGTTCAACAATGTTGACCACTACAATATCTAGAGAGTTGTTCTGGGCCATGTCCTTCGCAGTTAATACCGCCGTTATTGACCGCGACTGGGTTCTTTGGCTAGATGTAGCATTCAAGAAACCTGCACAAGGATTCCACGTAACAATGTCTCACATAGACCCTCGCTCCAATGGTCTTGTTCATCACCAGAATATTCCTCGGCCATTGTCCAGTCCACCAATAAATTTCCGGAGCAATCCTTGGACCCCAAATGGCAGGATCTTCTATGTATGCAGTCAACAAGTTATGACCTGCACCTTTCATGCATCATCTCGTGCAGATCGCTGGAATCGTTATTCGTATTCAGCGTCCCATGATGTGTGTAAACTTTGATTTTCTTTCCCTACCTCTCTCCTACCCGTTGGACCTCGCGCACAAGATTAATTTCATGTGCACAGCTGAAAATCGCGAGCATGACAGTCACTGATCTGGTGTTCGGATTGGTGTATACTTGTTTCACGCATTATCCATGGCAGATTCGTCATGAAAAATGAAATAATGGTGTTGATACTTTTTTAATATCCCCCCACCAACTATAGCCAGCCAGAGTAGCACCAGAAAACTTGACTGCGAACATTGTTTATTTGTGTTTGCACAGTGCGAACTGTGTGAGAACAGCTCTCTCCTGCCGCCGCTATATGAAACTGTCCTTCACCGAAATTTAGTTGAGTACCCATCTATCTATTCAACATAACACAGCACTTCTGAGATCAGTTCATAGGCTGGTCACTACTATATAATCTGACCACTAGCCGCCAGTAACTACTAGTAGCTACATGAACTATGACGTGTTTTGTGCTTTAATACTCCCATTGCTTGTCCATACCAGCTTATATAGGGCGGTATTACTGATTGATTGAGATTTATCCGACGGAACATCGCAAATGAGCTGTAGACACCATGTACGATCTCTCCTTTTGATTTGGCAGAGAGGTAGACCGTAAAGTCAGCCGAAATAAGCACTGCCAGTTAGGTAGGATGCTCAGCGGGGCTTACCTACAAAATAGACCGACTCAAGTCGACCTGAGTCGACCTGAGTCGACTTGCTGTCGACTCAGAAGTCGGTCGGAGTCCAGCATGTGACTCGACTCGACTCGACTCAAGTCGCCGACCACAAGTCGACTTCGACAGGTGGAGTCGCGAGTCGTGGCAACACTAGCCGGGGATAAGGACAAGATGCGATCTACATCGGGCACACTGGTTCTTCTGGCTGGCGGAGCTGTATCCTGGATCAGTCGCCTGCAAAGTGTTACTGCTCAATCCACCATGGAGGCAGAGTACATTGCGGGCAGTCACACCGGAAGAGACCTGATGTTCATCCGAAACCAGCTTGGCGAGCTAATGGGGAAACCCCTAGATCATCCATCCCCCATGCATTGCGACAATCAGGCTGCGATATCCGTTGCAGAAAATCCAGCCATGCACGATAAAGCGAAGCATATTGCATTAAAATATCATTACCTCCGCGACCTGATCGACAACAAAGACATCACAATCCACTACTGCCAATCTGGGGGGAATCCGGCGGACCTCCTCACAAAATCCTCCCACGTGATACAACGATGCGGTGTCGTCAAATGATTGGTTTGAGCAGCGGAACTGGATAGCGAGGTCAGGGGGAGTGTTGCAGTATAGACCTCGAATCCAGTCCCGCTGTAAGGCCGGAGAGTTCGGGGACCGGATAAGTCGGGAGTTAGGGCATCAACATAGGCCGGACAGCTATATAGAATAGGTTGACCCTGCAGACAGTTTCTACCATCGACTGCAATCCGATCATTAAGGTTCACCAATTTGTTGCCATTCAATCCAGGACCTGGACATGCAAATCATCGTCGAAGCCCGCGTTCTGAGACTGTGGTCCAGCTGCAGGTTCCAATTCACCCAACAACATCCATTATCTTCCTCGTCCTTGACCCACTGGGCACCATGGGAATCGATCTTGCGCCAACGACTGCAGAGCAGTAATCATGAAATTATTCATTCCTTCGAATTGTTCTTGACCACCATCATCGAAAGCCCAAAAACCTCGAACGACCCCGAAAACCCTCGAGGATGTGTCTCTAGATGCCTACACCAGCACTAGATACGAGGAATGACGAGAAGTGTGGAAGTGGAACTCGGCTAACTTAAGTGGAACTCGGCTAATTTAAGCGAGTTCCACTGCGCCACCCAGGATGCATCAACAGTGGAACTCGCTTAAATTCGCCTCCTGAGTTCCTTTGGGATACCCTGACAATCTTCCGACTCCCGACTTCCATGATCCAAACACACAAGTCGAATCGTACTCGATGTATTAGGCGACATGGAGAGGGAAGAACACCGCAGCGAGCAGATATACGCTCGACTTTGATTCTCATGCCAATGGGATCCAATGTCAAGATACCACGCAGATTTGCTGTGAGACATCAGTCCATTGAGAAAGAGTGGGTGTTGCACTTGCTATCCCCTGGAATTTGGCGACAGCCACACATCCATCCGCACTGCGCGTATCCTGTGTGCATCCAGGTCTTGATGCGGTGCGAAATCTTCCACTTGCCAGGATGAGACTAGGCCTTCGGGCTGTCTCGGGTGGCGACGACGGAGTTTCAGATTTAGAGGGGCGATGTCGGACGAGCTCGGAGCCCCTGAGTCACCGGATCAGAGTGGCGCTGTCACGCGTGTCTCTGGCTCCGTCTCCGCTTGCTGCATTTCAAGCTCAAGTCTCAGTCGACTCTCTGGTGCTGTCTAGACTTCAGAAGCCAGAACACAACCAAGAGTACCGAGTCAATTGAAGATTCCTGAAGTCAGTTTGACTAGAATGACGCTTCATGGCGTCAGCCTGCCCGACGTGCTCTTCTGCTGCAGAAATGCCAGACCAACGCTAGAGGCTCTCTCTGACTATAGCCGGACGAAAGCCAAATTTTTGATTGCTGCAGTCCTTGCTACAAAGATACCCGGAGATGACACGAAAGTTAACGTCTTTCCGAATACTTCCGGCCATCCTGTCGGTTCTGCGCTTTGGTGATTCAATCTTGGGGCCTGTCTTGAATTCAAATATGTGCCTATTTGGCTCACTTCTACGACACACAACATATTTCGAAGAACTATTCGATTAAAGCTTCAAAAGCTCGGAACACTAGCAATGCCGCGTTTGCCATCTACCGCAGAATTGGCTCGCTCCCAGTGAAGGAGGCCTACAGCTGTACATTGGTCCGTGTCGAATGCTACCTCATCTTCTCATATTGGGGGCCGAAATCTGACCCGACATCGACAATGCTTTGATCATAAAATTGTCCTACGCCGGCTTCTCAGTATTGGCTCGCGTTCGACACCTGGTATTCTATTCACGGAAACGGGTGTAATGCCCATTCATATTCACCATCTTCTGTTGGCACCCTACTGCTTTCAGTATATGGTGGGGCTTGGTGACGAGAGGATCATGCATGGGGTGCTTCCGGACTCAGTAGATTTGTTTACTAACGGGTTCACTGGGTGGGCCGGGGCGGTAGCAATCATGCTCCGAACCCTTCCTACTCCCTACACATAGTGCCTGCCGATTTTCCGTCCCAGCCAACAATCGACACCATCATCAAGAAGGGACGTGGTTAACGCAGACTTCCGGTTGGACATTGACCACCTGCAGAAGACTCATCTTCTGCGAAATCCCCTCCTTAGCATCACACTCTTTCCTCCTTCCTGTCTACTTCCGCACCTCAGGCTACCTCTACCTGACCCCCATAGGGCCAAATTTTTGAGGGTAGTTAATTGGCCCTATGGGGGGTGTTTTTAAGTGGGTGTCCCATGCGGCATGGGACATCCCATGCTTTATACTGTTTTGCCTTGGGACATCCCACAGGTATTGTATGGGACATCCCTCGCAGGTTCAAAATCCTGTTTGGGATATCCCACTGGCCCATTTGGTGGGTAGGACCCCTGGCACCAGCCGGGGAGAAAAAATCCATTTTTGGGCCCATTTATGCACCGTTTTGCATGATCTATAGTGATCCATGGAGCTGTTCACTGGGGCTTTCATCCCACGGTGAAGTGGGTACATTGGGGGGGGGGGTTTCTTTTTTTCCGAGCAAACCGCAATACGGGTACGCTGGCCCACAGTTGAATACTGCAATACAGGTACTTTGGCCTGCGTTTGAATACGGTACATTGGCCTGCGCTTGAATATCAAAACATGGGTACGTTCACCCATGCTCGGATATTGAAACACGGGTACGTTCGCCCACGTACATTCACCCATGCTCGGATATCAAAATATGGGTACATTTGAATAGTGAAATACAACCTTTGTCCAAATATGAATATGCCATCTGAACAGATATGCCCACATCACAGGTAGTCATGAAGGGGATGTTTATCCAGAGTGGGGTGTCCCATGTATTTTCTATCAACAACGGGACATCCCATCTATTTTCTATCAGGAGTGAGTGGGACATCCCATCCAATTTCTAGCAAGAGTGGGACATCCCATCTATTTTCTATCAGGAGTGGGACATCCCATCCATTTTCTAGCAAGAGTGGGATGTCCCATCCATTTTCTATCGAGAATGGGATGTCCCATCCATTTTCCAGCAAGAGTGGGATGTCCCATCCATTTTCTAGCGAGAGTGGGATGTCCCATCTATTTTCTATCAAGAATGGGACATCCCATCCATTTCACCTATGGATTGTGCTCTGGCCTGAGTAAGCATACCACCCCCCGGGTTCCTATCATGGCCCATCATCTTGATCCAATGATCCAGATCACTTTAAATGAATATTTTATTCGATTAAAATATTCATTTATCGCCGGGTTTGGCCGAGTATTTTGTGTTTTACGCAGCAACCAGGGCACTGATTGAAAAACGGATTGGACAGCCGGATTGAGCGATTTTTTCTCTACAACTTTGGTTCTGACTCTATCTTTGGACATTTTGGCGTCGGAGCCTCCCAGGCCGACATATTTCCCTTTTGGGCCACTACGCTTTTGGCCCAAAATGGAAATTCCTCGTTTTTGCCCTCAGTTGGGCGCAAATTGACCGTTTTTCTTGATTCAACTTAGCAGTTGTTATGCTTTATAGGTGTGGATGAGACTTGCATCACATTTTGGGCTGGGGAAACAGTGTAACATGGAGATAATGTCTGAACTTGAAAATTTCGACTCCTGGCATTCCTACCTCACACATAGTCATGGTTCACTATCGGCAGTCCCAGGATATATCTATTGTATCATTAGACAGCGCTTCCACATGGGTTTCCCTTATTTTAGGCATTATACAGATGAATTCCGAGCAAATGGACAATTTGCTTATTTGTTGTTTTTCTTGCCTTTTCCTTATGTAGTGTTCCTCTCCAATCATCATACATGACATATGCGATGTATGAACCTGTTTTTGAAACTTCTATTCTTCCTCAGTCCACTACATATTGACTTTGGTGACGTTCAGGCTTCAACTGGATATTCATGTTATTTAGGCTGCTTTGCAGCATTAGAACACGATGTAAACCATCCTAAGAGGTACCCCAAGTATACAACATTGTTCGACTCAAAAATCAGGGCAAAATATCGACCTGAACCTGAGATATGTGAAGTGACAATTTCTGATCATTTGTCCAATAGGGCCTTAAGCACTGCATATAATGCAAAGAAAACCATCTAAAGAGCATTTACCAATGGGAAGGAGCAATGTTCAGCTTTATTTGAAGGAATTTTGTCAGGTTTCCACTAGATGGTGTTTTTGGTCATGAGAGCTTAACTGCAAATTATAGCCTTTAGACTGCGCACTGCCCAAAACACAATTTGCTCAAATCTTGACCAAAATCAATGAAATAAAGCTTGGGATTGTTGTTTTACCTTGTGGCTTCCCACCTATACCATTTATCTGGCAACAGGTGACTTCCTTGGGGTTCAATTAATAAATATATGCAGAACTGACATTTCACAGTTCTCATGATTCTGCCCATATATTGGTGGAGGATTTGGCCTCTGGAGGATGAGCCATGTCATTGTGATTGGTTCATGGAGTTGGATTGGTGGTCAGCATAAGGGGATGAAGCAGATAGGGTAAATATCTATGTGCTACTTACCTTCCTTGAATCTCAATGTGGTTAATTCCAATATGACCACAAAGTCCCTCAGAAGTGTCCATATACCTCCTAGATGCATTAGGACCATTTATACAGCCAGCTTGATATGTGGTACTTGCAATATACTGTGAATATTGAAATTTCCCACCTGGTCATTAAGTTATGTATATCCACCTGAAACACAGAGAAAATCCATCCAAATGACTGAGATAAGGTAGGAATATGAGAGAACCATCATTAGTCCAAGCTCCACTGGGTCTGTGTGAAGTAGTAAGGTCAGGAGTCGAAATTTTCAAGTTCAGACATTATCTCCATGTTACACTGTTTCCCCAGCCCAAAATGTGATGCAAGTCTCATCCACACCTATAAAGCATAACAACTGCTAAGTTGAATCAAGAAAAACGGTCAATTTGCGCCCAACTGAGGGCAAAAAACGAGGAATTTCCATTTTGGGCCAAAAGCGTAGTGGCCCAAAAGGGAAATATGTCGGCCTGGGAGGCTCCGACGCCAAAATGTCCAAAGATAGAGTCAGAACCAAAGTTGTAGAGAAAAAATCGCTCAATCCGGCTGTCCAATCCGTTTTTCAATCAGTGCCCTGGTTGCTGCGTAAAACACAAAATACTCGGCCAAACCCGGCGATAAATGAATATTTTAATCGAATAAAATATTCATTTAAAGTGATCTGGATCATTGGATCAAGATGATGGGCCATGATAGGAACCCGGGGGGTGGTATGCTTACTCAGGCCAGAGCACAATCCATAGGTGAAATGGATGGGATGTCCCATTCTTGATAGAAAATAGATGGGACATCCCACTCTCGCTAGAAAATGGATGGGACATCCCACTCTTGCTGGAAAATGGATGGGACATCCCATTCTCGATAGAAAATGGATGGGACATCCCACTCTTGCTAGAAAATGGATGGGATGTCCCACTCCTGATAGAAAATAGATGGGATGTCCCACTCTTGCTAGAAATTGGATGGGATGTCCCACTCACTCCTGATAGAAAATAGATGGGATGTCCCGTTGTTGATAGAAAATACATGGGACACCCCACTCTGGATAAACATCCCCTTCATGACTACCTGTGATGTGGGCATATCTGTTCAGATGGCATATTCATATTTGGACAAAGGTTGTATTTCACTATTCAAATGTACCCATATTTTGATATCCGAGCATGGGTGAATGTACGTGGGCGAACGTACCCGTGTTTCAATATCCGAGCATGGGTGAACGTACCCATGTTTTGATATTCAAGCGCAGGCCAATGTACCGTATTCAACGCAGGCCAAAGTACCTGTATTGCAGTATTCAACTGTGGGCCAGCGTACCCGTATTGCGGTTTGCTCGGAAAAAAAGAAAACCCCCCCCCAATGTACCCACTTCACCGTGGGATGAAAGCCCCAGTGAACAGCTCCATGGATCACTATAGATCATGCAAAACGGTGCATAAATGGGCCTAAAAATGCATTTTTTCTCCCCGGCTGGTGCCAGGGGTCCTACCCCACCAAATGGGCCAGTGGGATATCCCAAACAGGATTTTGAACCTGCGAGGGATGTCCCATACAATACCTGTGGGATGTCCCAAGGCAAAACAGTATAAAGCATGGGATGTCCCATGCCGCATGGGACACCCACTTAAAAACACCCCCCATAGGGCCAATTAACTACCCTAAAAAATTTGGCCCTATGGGGGTCAGGTAGGGGTAGCCTGAGGTGACTTCCGATGCTTGTGAGAAGAATTCCTTGTATTTCTGTCGAACCGAGCCGAGGAGTAGATGACTGTAGCATACATTTTAGAGGCTTTGTGTATGTAGGTACAGTAGCCGTATGTTCCTCAATGGGACCACCCCGGTAATACAACCTCCTCCTCCTCCTCCTGTGGTGGATATATCATAACAGGCCTACAGATGTGGGCATTTATATATCACAAGAGCGCGGCCCACCACTTCGGTCTAATAGTTCAACTTGTGAATTGCCGCTCGCTAAAGCCGCGGAACCCACGACTTGACAGAGAAGTTGATGTGGGGACTTTGGGTGGAGCGGCGCAGTCTGCCGAATGCGGGCCGGCATTGAGCCGAACATCTTCAGGTCCACTTGTTGAGTGACAAAGATACCCCGGACAGCGTTCTTTTATGAAGCTGAGCTCAAGACGACTCCAGTGAAAGTTCAGTTGGTGTGAAGAAGTGGACAGTGGTTTTGGCAAGCGGATCCAAGTTTGTACGTAGCGGAGCTGTCGGAGCTTAAAAAGCTTTAGACAGACAGACAGACACGCTGAACAACTAAAGTTCGAATAGTCCATTCTCTGTGGCGAACGTGCCTTGGAATTGAGTTTGATATGCCCATGCCCATGCAGCTGCCCCATTGGGTGAAGGTCGGAGAATGGTTTAAGAAATTGTGCACAGGTGATTCTATTTGGCACCCCGGGAGCTGCTTACAATTCGACGCCCCTTTCCACTCTAGGCAATTCACCGGGCGGCGTATGGCGCCGCATAATATCATAAGCCCGATGTGAAATAATCATTGACCACCCCCTCACTTATCGCCCACTTCCTGTGAGAAAAGGCGAGGAGATGTGTTCATTGCTAGAGTATTGCTGTACCAAATCTCTAGCGAATGTGAGCCCTACAATGTACAGGATAAATTGAATGGAAAATCTTGGGACAACTCTGTGACAACCGCGGGATCAGTTCCCCGTGTTTGGTTTTGGAATATCTATGTTTGGCTTTCAAATAGAGCATCAGTTGAATTGAACAAATTGGGTTGAGGGCAGTCTCAGGCCGTTTATTAGACACGTGGCGGCGCATTGGTTGAATTGACTAAATTGGCGCTCTCCAAAGCATTGATAAGGCTGCTGTCGCCCCAGAACAGGTCCTGTCTGGCCCAAGCCCTGTCCCTGTTCGGTAGCTCAATTCTGAGCACTTTAGCCTCCAAGAACGAAGTCGGCGGTAGTTTTGGCTGAGTTATGAGCAAAACAAGGTGGCTAGGCCAAACATAGGTATTCCAAAACCAAACACGGGGAGCTATATTCCAAATCCAAACACAGCTATTCCAAAACCAAACTCGTGGAGGGTGGGCTCAGGCTGCTTATTACAGCTCTTTGCGGTACAACAGGCGCAGAGCGTTTTTTTTTTCGATTTGGAACTTTTTGACTGGGACAGTCACTATAGATTCAATTCTCGTCCGATTCCCTTGGAAATATGCTCGTTAGAATCACGCTAAAAATCCGCAGCGAATGGCGTGTTACGATTTTTGATGCCATCAAGAAACAAACTTTTCAACATTCAAAAAATCAGCATGTCCCAGCCTAGGACAGCTGTAATTTTGATTTCTGATACTCAATCAACCTAGCTTTTTTACCCAATGTCTTTGAGCATATTCTCCAGATAATGGGATACTGGATAGTGAATGTGGTCAAAATTGACTCCATATTGTACTTTTTTTCTGGGGCATAATTTCACTGTCCCAATGCACAGTGTCCTATCCAGATAATATGCTCACGAAACTTGCCACAAGGGTCCCATTATGTAAATACCATGCATATGTATAGCATATTCACCGCGACGCCATGCGCGAACCCGAGAAATGGATGCCACCTATGCAGGCGGAATTTGATCAACTCGAGGAACGCGGCGTATGGAAACGGGTGGACTTGCCTGCGGGGGAACGCGCAATAGACGGAATGTGGGTGTATGATCTTAAGGTGGATGGGGATGGTAACGTGATAAAGAGGAAGGCGAGATATGTGGCGCGCGGGGACGAGATGATCGAGGGAAAGGACTTTGAAGTGAAGTGGGCGATGGTGGCACGGATGGAGTCGGTGCGGATGGTGTTTGCGGTGGCTGCGGTGAAGGGGCTTCGTGTCCGACAGTGGGATTTTTCGGGGGCGTACTTGAACGGCGTGATGGACAGACCGGTCTACATGCGCCAGCCGCGGGGGTTCGCAAAGCAGGGGGAGGAGGGCAAAGTTTTCTTGCTGTTGCGACCGCTTTACGGGCTGGTGCAAGCGGGACACATCTGGTACAAGCTTCTCGCGTCGGGATATGCTGACCTGGGTTACAAGGAGAGCTTAGCCGACCCATGCATCCGAACGCGCCAGCAAGGCGACGACTACACACTCACCTCCACCCACACGGACGATGTTCTTGGTGTATCTTCCTCCGATGACGAAAACCAACGCGTCGTGAAGGAGTTTGCCGCCAAATGGGACTTGAAGGAAGTCGACGTGTCGTTGCTGCTCGGGTTGACTGTGGAAAAGCTCAGCGACGGATCAATTTCGTTGAGCCAAACACAGTACTTCGAGAAAGTCTTGGCACACTTCGGATTTGCGGATCTTCCTCCGCTGTCAACGCCTTTCCCGCCCGGCTATCAAATCCGCGCGTCTACTTCCCCGCTCTCCGTCGAAGACGCCGCGTTCCGTTCATGCGCGACAAACCGTTCCGGCCCATTCTCGGTACTCTTGTCTGGGGTGGTAGCGGTACACGGCCCGACCTCGCCTACGCTTGCTGCGCTCTCGGACATGTCCAGACGAACCCCAACCCGGAGCACTGGTCCCTGCTGATCGATGTCTTGCGGTACGTGAAGGGGACTCTGGACTACGGAATTCGATACTCCCCGTGCGCCGTCGCCGATGGCCCGCGGAGGTATGGGTTTGAAGCCAGAAGGATACGTCGATTCCGATTGGGCTGGATGTGTCGACACTCGACGGTCCACTTCGGGGAACGTGTTCTTTATGGGAGGAGCGCCGGTATGTTGGTCTGCGAAACGTCAGCCAATCGTTGCCCTCTCCACCACGGAAGCCGAGTACATTTCTCTGGCGCGAGGAGCACAACAGGCGATGTGGATCAAAAATTGGCTGTCCGAAGTCTTCTTACCCCAGGAGATGCCTCTCCAACTCCGCGGCGACAACCTCGGTTCCATCAGCCTCACGGAAACGAACAAGGAACACGGGCTTTCCAAACACCTCTGATCGTTAGAAGGCGAGATCGTTGTGTCGTCGATTCCGGGGAAGGAGAACATTGCCGACATCTTGACGAAGGCGCTCCCGCGTATCGCGCACGACCGGATCGTTGGGGAGATGGGGCTGGATTGGAGGAGGAAGGGTGCTCGACGCCAGAAAAGGGCAATGTGTTCTACGCGTTCTCCCGCCCCAGAAACACCGATTCCTTCGATGTAAGCTGAGGGTTTGTGGGTTGGAAGTGCTAAAATCATTTGCATACTCAGAATTCCGATAGGAATCCTGGTTACCATAGGAAACTAAAGGCGTGCTTCTGTGCAAATAATAAGAAATGAAATCTTGTCTATTTTGTTGGTTCCAGCCTTAAGTGTTTGTGTGCTGGAGATGCGGAGGCACTCAGAGCGGCTCGGACTTGGTTCTCCACATCGATCAATAATCAAAATGTGGTCCCAACTGCCACGTGACCGTCGCGTCGCGTCTTTTTTCTGCTGTCGCCGAGAAAGCACCCCACCACAAACACAAAAAATCATGTGCTTTCATTTTCCTACTTCAATGATCAGATGCTGTTCATCTCTCTCCTTATAAAATTGCGGGTGTGCCCATTCATCAATTCTGACACTTATGAGTTTCAATTTCATCAATTCCGTCCTTAATTTGAAGGATGTGTGCCGAGTAGAAAATTCTAAACATGACTGCAACCCGACAATTATTCTTTCTCCGAAATGTGTGAATTTACTTGCATTTCTATTTCATCAATGCCACGGAATGCCATTTTGAATCACATGCTTCGTACTGCCATTTTGAACTGTGCTTCACTATTGAACAATTTAATTTGCATTTTGAACCCCATGCCACAGAATGCCATTTTGAATCACATGCTTTGTACTGCCATTTTGAACCCTGTGCTTCACTATTGAACAATTTAATTCGCATTTTGAACCCCATACCACAGAATGCCATTTTGAATCACATGTTTCGTACTGCCATTTTGAACCCTCCAGCCGTGGAGGGCTATAGATCAGCAGTGTTGAACAAAACACAATGTTGGTGGAAAGCTCACCGCTGCGTAGCGCCTAGCCCGCAAGACCAAAAAATTGAATCACCTTGTGGCAGGCAAGTAAAAGTTGAGTATCCACTCAGCGGTGCCGCGGATGCAAGGAGCCACGTTGTGCGAATGCGAAAAGCTGAATTCGAAGATCCACGATGGCTTGGTCAAAAATAATAATATGAGGGGTCGGCGCCCCTGTATCGTCTTTTACTGGGCTTGGTGGGCTGGCAGCGTGGAAAAGATCAAGAGGCTCCGGTGCGGGTTGCTCCTGGACCCGCGTCCTCTTGATTATGCCGCGGCTGTGGGGCGATTTAGTGACAGGCAGAGCTCCCTCGGAGAACTCCGAGTCCAAGGTATTTTTGCCTAGGGTGCACCGAACCCACCTTCGGGGGTGGCGAACCCCCAGGTGGGTTTTGATGATGGTGGCCGGAAGGAGAAAGCATTCGGAAATGACGCTTATAGGCTTAATTTTATAAAGAGAGATAAAGAGAGAGACTCCCCCGCCGAACCAAGAGGTAGGCGGGATCAAAGTTTCGGACATCAACCTCCAAAAGTTTTGACATGCTGTGCAGGGGAGGGAGGGAGGGAGGGTCCAGATCACGGTCCGTATGGACCTCAGTTTTTTTCCGGAGATAACATTTTTTTTCGGCGATATCGCCGGATTCGACTTGGTCCAATCTCGTCCGAGACTCCGAACTGTCATTTTATGGCATCTATTTTCAAGATCATTTGCCGTTTAAGGCCTCTTTTACAAGGAAAGAAATTAGTTGATTACATAGACAGACATAGAAGATATGGAAATGGGAGGGTAGCCAAAATTCTGGAAGGTTCTGACTGAAAATGAGACTGCAAACTCAAAGTTCTCAATTCTTCCTGGCAAAAGTGGCCCATCAGCACAGCTTTCCTAATCCGGGGGAGTTGTCAAAGAGGTCTGTGTGCGATCGGGAATTCCCGCTTACCTCTTGCGCCGAACACAAAGACTTGGACAAGAAACCCCGCCGCATACAGCAACTTTGGGTCCCCGTCCCCGACAAGCTCAATTCCATGTCCCACCGCGTTGAGCCGTACCCTACCTCTACCGCCATCGCCCAAGCCCAGCCCGCTAGCGGGTACGGTACGCAGAAGGATCTGAACAATATGTGTCGATCGACACTCACAATCTATTTGTTGTATGCCAGGGAACAAGGATGGGGCCGATTCGGCGAGGACGCCCACCCTGCGCTGTGTTTTCGTAGATCGTGGAATATCGGGTCCCGAATGGGCGTGCATGCTCGCCACGATGGTGGAGGCGCTGCGTCGGGATACGGGCACGACGAGCGCATTTGCGCCGAGCTTACCCCGCGCCGTCCTCCCGACCCCGCTACTCATCTTTGGGCGCGGACATGGGCCCGTCCCTCTCCTCTCCCTTTCGCTCTTTCCTTGCTCGTCCCCCGCCTTTCTCTCATCTTCCATACACCGCCAATGGTCGAAAACGTGGCGAGAACGTGTGATCCACACGCTGGCAAGATGCCATCGCCAGGTAGTTGCCAGTTGTCTACAGCCGGTACCCAGCGCTATGTTCCTATGGGCTCAGCCTGGAGCCAGGTCTAGCTGGTAGCCAGGTGCGAGTGCAAGCTGGCGGCAGCTAACTTAAATTATACCATTTCAGTTTTCTGTCCATCTCGGTACTGTGAATCTATTGATGTATTGTCGAGGTCAGGAAATATCTATATACATCATCTTTCGAGTGAGCTCTACGGGAGGTCTTCAAGTCGCCGCGTCGATAACGGTGGCGTCGATAAGATCATCGACATCCTGCTGGAACTTGTCGACAGCCGTCTCGTCGATGGTGTAGTCGTTTACACCGTGTTTCGACTGGTCTTCAGAGAGAACATGGCGGAAAGCTGTGAATAAACATTAAGCAAGACTGATAAGTTACTCGCTCGGAGGAGAACGTACTTGGTAATTTTCTTGGCATCACCGCCTGCGTTGTCGCGAATCCACTTGAGGCGTTTGTCGAGTTTATTCCAGAACTTCATTCCGGGGTGCTGGAGATAAACAGAATGCTGGAGCGATATTGAATAACGGGACGGCAGCAATAACGAAAAAAAAAACACACCATCAAAGCAATACGAGCACACAAGACGATGTTGACAGTGCATTGCGAGCCCTTGACTACGTTCTGGGCGAGGGTGAAGATGTTCTGGTGCTCGGAATCGGGTCCGTTGGTTTCATCGGTTTTATTGACCTTCAGGCTCCATCCGATCTGCGCAGTGCGGATATCATCGATTGAGTTCAATAGACTTTGAAAACGACTCACCAGCTTCTTGATCTTGGAACGCTTCTGGGTCAGCGCCTCCTGGACTTCGGCCACAATCTTGGCCCAATCGGCGGGAATCTTCTCGACACCATCAGGGATGTCAAAGCGATACTTCTTGATAATTCCCTACCAAAGACGACGTCAAAACCACTCGCGCAGAAATTCAAAAAAGCGAACTGACCAAAAGGACATTTTTCGGGCCATCACCTTTATAGATGGTGATTTTTCTGGAGAGGAGAACGGCAGAGGCGTAGGAAGAGATGTTTTTCTAAATAAACTGTGAGGAAAAGAAGTATAAAAAGAGAAAGAAAACGGCGAAGATACCTGGAGATCGATTGAAACCTCGAACGATGGCTGACCAACCAAGATCTTGT
Organism: Mycena olivaceomarginata; assembly: GCA_029378375.1. Taxonomy (NCBI): domain Eukaryota; kingdom Fungi; phylum Basidiomycota; class Agaricomycetes; order Agaricales; family Mycenaceae; genus Mycena; species Mycena olivaceomarginata. The sequence continues at coordinate 139,509 of JARKIC010000941.1, read as the reverse complement.
CGACTTTGGTCTCGAGAGCGAAAATGTGGGTGAGAAGTTTCGCATCGCAAAGCGCGGGCGCATCCTTGATTAAACGGAATCAGATAGGAAGATGATCAAGATGCGGGCCACTCACATTCATGAACGCGAGCACCGAGGTGGACTGCTCACTGCAAAGCCTCTTGCTGCTGGTGTAGTACGTTGCCAAAGCCACAATGTTCTGGCTGACTTGAATAACAGGGAGAACATCAGGCTGGTCTTCGTGGCCTGATCCTTCATTGCCGGCCATCATGCTGTGGTTACGCTTGCTGGCACCAAGGGGCAGCGATGGGGGAGCTTTGGGCCATGGCCTGCAAAAGGTCGAGGTCATCGTCGATAGGGGTAGTGGAGCGAGAAGACATTGGAAAGAAGTGGGGAATTGACAAGGTGCAATCGCGTTATAACAGGTTTTGTCTTCCTATTTGGGAAGCCGGTCGGCCAAGACATTGGTGTCCAGGAGAAACAATTCGAATAAACTGTGGCAGGACAAGGGAAAACCATCGACCGACAGCTTGGGAGTCAGAGACCATTGAGTTTTTTTTTCCAGAGCTCTTGCCTTCCCATTCGGGGACCGAGTACACCGAGGGACATTCGTTTCCACGAGATGCAAGTCGAGTATACTCTTATACGACAAGGGAAAGGCATCGATCGATGCACGACAGCTTGCCACCACCATTTGATTTTTTCGTCTCAAAGCTTTCCGCTTTCCTATTTGGGTACCGAGTCGGCCGACAGAGACTGGTTGCCAGGAGAGACAAGTCGAATAAACGCAAATTGGATGTGGAGACTGCAGCCGGTAGCTGATAGACGCCCAGGTACTCCTCGTTGTGCTCTCGACCAGAATGCCGCCGAAAGGGAGTGGAAAAACACTGTCTGCCGAAGGTAACACGCGTTAAGGAGACGAGACGAGAGCCTGAAGTGCTTTGTCGTGCCCATAGGCTTCGTCTACAATGAAGACAATACCAAAGTACAGTGTAAAACTTGTGCGGCCGTGACACCAGAAGAATTGCGTACATGAATTGGGACCAAGGGGGCAGCGAGACACTTGAGTTCCACTCAGCACTTGCAGTCCGTGGAATTGGCTGACGAGGCTAGACGGAGACAAGAAAGACTCGAGAAAGAGAGACGGGAGGACGCTGCAACCACGGAGCTCAGAGACATTCAGCTTTCGGCTCAACACTTTCAGGGGCCTGTCGCATCCTCATCTTCGAGAGTGATGAGCGAAGCCGAAGCGGAGATGTGGGCGGACTACGGCGAGAACGGAGCAAGCTTTTGGGGAGGAGATGATGAGCTATGTCCGGGTGTACAGGAAAAGCGATTGCGCGAAGAGGCCGAGTCCTTTGGATTGTGGAATCCGGAAGCGATGGCGCGCAGGCTTGGATTTGGAGATGAGGACATGCTGGCTTCGATGGTTGATAAGGACGAAGAGGACGACTTCCTGGCTGAATTTTTGGGCAACATTGGTGAGTCCTCGTTTGAAACGCGCGCCGCGGTGGGAGCAGAAGTGGATGGTTGATGAACGGTCACATGATTGAGTCACGACTCAATCTCGGCAATTTCGGCGTTAACTTCTTGACGCCACCCAACCTCACTCAGCCTCGTCGACAACACTTGCTGCCCTGTGACTTCTTTTTTATTACATGCTTCAGTGCTTTTTTGGTTCCCGGTGGCTGATCAAATTTAAGACTTGCAAGAGCCCGAAGAAGTTCAAGGGAGCGAGCCACCCAAGTCGACCGAATGGGCCCCGTACCCATCTAAAATGGTGTGATCTCTCCCAATAACCTCTGCCGGTAAATCTTACCTTGTATTCTAGATCTTTTGCTCGATGTTTTGGACAATCTTCCTCGCCTGCGCGTATCCAGTTCATTGATGCGGGTATTTCTTTGGGTTTTAAAAGAAGCACGGTGCAAGGATGTTCCTTCTTACGACCATCTCCGCTGAGTTCAAAAGCAAATTCGTACCCAGTCCGATATCCCAACCATCCCTTGCATGTCTCCACTGGGAAATGTATTTTTCATGAACGACCCAAGATTCATCATTGCAAAGGTGAGTTCTATCAATTATTCTGGCAACGAATCTTATTTTTGTTGGAGGACTGGTCAAATCCAACTACCCGTAAACTCATCCACGTGTATCCAGAGATTCCGGAGGATGGCATTATCCGGGAGATCTGGCATGCACAAAAATGGCGCAAAAACATGGACCTCGACATTCTGAGTCCAATGTACGATGCCGGGAGTTGCCACTTCTATGTGAATGAGGTCTCGAGGCTCCGTGATGGGAGATTTGTTGTCCCAATCTGCTGGCTCATGTTTCGTGGCAAGGTTTATGCTGACGCGTTCGCTGTCACAGTTAATGAGAAGGTTTGTCTGACACAAGATGCCTACAAATGAACATCACACTGACCAAACACCACAGGAGGAAGCTAGGATTATCGATGATGAGACTGTTTTTATCTGCGCTGAAGATTTGGCTGTAAATTACTTCGATCTTGAAGTAGCGGGTGAGATTCCGAATGGGGAGGTACAATCTTTAATTTTTTGAATGAGATCCTTGGGAACACTCACGGTGATTGCAGAACCTACTATCCAGGCGGGATATCCGACCCGAATGCCCAATCCAAAGCGTTCCATTGCCGGTGGTGATCCATTATACTGCAGCTTTGTGGATTATTTTAGTGACGACGTTTCTGGAAATCGAAGCAAGTCATGGAACAAACACTGGAACGCGTATATGACTCACCGGAATCTTACACGAGCAATGCTTCAACAGGAATATCATATCCATTTCATCTCCACATCGCCGAATGCAAGTGTTTCCGAGCAATTTCGGGAATTCAAGGCCGCGGTGGAGTACTAAACTTGGACTCGTTTCGTTCATTTAAGCTGATAGATGGTTCAGGGAAACACACACCGAGCCTGTCCGAGTCCAAGATGAACTTGGAAACACAACTCGGTTTTGTATTCACGTAAATGCCAAACCTTCCGATAATCCGATGGCCAGCGAGGTGTCGGGGCACATTGGAGGCAAGGGTAATCATTTTTGCCGCAAATGCAAAGTTGGTGGAACCCAGAAGGAGAAAGCCTCGAACGAGGGTTATCACGCTTTATTTGAGGTATTTCATAAGGTTTTTGAATGACCGAATGCTAACATTCTCGAGGCTGGTATACCGCGCACAAAAGAAGGAATCCGTGAGGAACTCGAGAAGCAAGTCAAGCTCGCATGCGCTGGCGCTCTCAAGCCAGTCAAAGATTTACAGACAGCGACCGGTGTCAAAGATTCGTATACGCAGTTCTGGATTGATGATTTAATTTCTCGGTTCAAAGGAATGAAGCGTGACGAACCTAGTCGAAGTGTCCAGGAAATCGAAACCGAACTCATCCAGTGGACAATCGACAACCGAGACAAGATATACAGTGCATTATTCACAATGAAAGGTCCGTGTGCGTGTTACCGTGACTATTTTCATGTTCTTGAAGCGTCGGTAGGTTTTGATCCTACAAAAGATACACCGATCGAGATTCTTCACACCATCCTGCTCGGCATCGTGAAGTACATCTGGCACGGAACTCACACGTCATGGTCTGCCGAGAAGAAACAGACCTATTCACTTCGCCTCCAGTCTACCGACACTAGTGGCCTCACAATTCACGCGATACGAGCCAATTATATCATGCAATATGCTGGCTCATTGATTGGTCGCCAATTGAAAACTATAGCGCAAACGAACATTTTCCATGTCCGTGGTCTTGTCACAGATCACCAGTTTATGGCCTGGAGAGCGACTGGGGAGCTTGCAGCTCTTCTGTGGTTCCCAGAGATACGGAACCTTAGGGAATATCGGGTAGATTTTCTTCGCATTTTGTATGTTAAATCGGACTCACGCCGTACAGGAGGATCTCAAAGTTGCGGTCGGAAATGTTCTCGACATATTCGCGACTATCGACCCGTCCAAAATGATCGCCAAAATCAAGTATCATTTGTTGGCACACATTGACGAAGATGTGGTTCAATTCGGCCCTCTTGTAGGAGTTGCGAGCGAGAACTTCGAGGGCTTCAATGGAATCTTCCGTTATTGCTCTATTCTCTCTAATCATCTTGCCCCGAGCCGTTACATTGCTGTACAGTTGGCAGCTCAAGATGGTATGAAGCATCGTCTCACAGGTGGGTATTCTCCAAGTGCCGATGGCAGTTTGACACGGGCCGGGAACGGTGTCCGCCAATTTCTGGCAAACGCACCCAATCCTTCAAAAGCTTCTTGGATGGAATGACAACACACCACGCCCCCATGGTAATGTATCACCTAGTCGATCCAACAAGCCATACAGGCTCATATCTCACTGTAGGAGAAATAAAACTTGTCGCCTTGAAGCGCGGGGAAAAGGAAAGAACTAGCTATCCACTCAAATCAACAACGGCCGTACACGCTTTAAACTACGGTGCATATTCTCCGGATTCGAGCTGGAAGAAATGTTTGTATGTGATTAGCGAATCGCTGGACCAGTGCTTTGTGGGAAGTTGGGTGTTCGCACAGTCTCCAACTACTTGGGTGAGTCGCATAAAATGATAGATTTGAACCATGTTCACAAATCAAAAACTAAGGAGGCGACAATATGTGGCCGAGTTTCGGATATTCTACAAGACGTTAACGGAATGGTATTGGTCGTACTGGAGAACGTCCAAGTCCTCTCTTCTCGGGACGAAGTTTATGGGATGCCGGTTTTGGTACGCCGCGACTCGGAAACGACGTTCTCAATTGTCACTGGTAAGGTATTATTGAGTCACATCCACACTTTTATGTGCTTTAACTTCTCTCTAGGATATCAAATTCAACTTCAATGTTCAGCATGATTGTTATACCGCCAAATGCGAGCCCAGTGGGGTACGCTTGCGTCGGCAAGAACGTGTGGAATCTGATCAGACAGAAAACTTCATCATCCACAACTCCCTCGGGAGCACAGGCTAAGTGGATGGAAATGACCGCTATTCAATTCTGGTGAGCATGCTGGCTGAAATGCTGGATCTGCCCTCAAGCCTTTTGATTCATAATGGCAGAGGATATGCTAACAATTCAATTTGCATTCGGTCACGCTGCTCAAAGTGCAAGCCTTTCACGTGCTTCATAATGGCAGAGGATATGCTAACAATTCAATTTGCATTTGGTCACGCTGCAGCAGTGAGGCCAGAGCTTACGCAACGCCTGGTGCTCCTGAATGCCCAAGGCCATCTCTCTCTCGCGTAGCTGTTTCTCGGCCTTTGATAACGCTTCCTCGGCTGCCCCCAGAGCCGCTTGATGCATTACTGCATCAGAGTCGTCTTCCTGGACAGCGTCGAGAAAGATATCCCGTAACTCCGACACACGCATCCGTCGAGTCTTGATTGCGGCACGCAGCATTATCACAGCATTGACAGCTTGCTCTCCGCGGTTTTTTTTGCGACCTAATAGGATGCTTTAGGTGAAGCACAAGAGGATGAATTTCACGTACGGGGTAAAGGTTGGTTTGAGCCTGAACCTGTAACAACCACTGCTCACGCAATACTTCCAGTGATTCTTCGCACTCCTCCAAAGCTTTCTCCGCCTCTCTCAACTTGCGAGCGGTGTGCAGGTGACGTCGCTTGATCCATTCGCGGAAGCGGAGGAGGCTCACCTCGTCGGCGTGGTCGATTTGGGAGTCGAGGGTGTACAGTCGGTTATGATACTAATCCTAAGTTTCAGAGTCCATACTATGAATGATAAAATAAAAACACTTACACCAGAGATACGCAAATGGGATATTAAATGACTGATCGAGTGCCAGAAGCGCTCACAGCCTTCACCATCAGCTAGCCCGAAGCCCGATCGCTTGCGAGGATCAATGAGATGGTAAAGTAGCTGACACGCCCACTCGTGACCAAAGGCGTGGAAGACCGATACAGCAAAATCTAGGCGACCCATGTAGCGGGAAAGAAATCCCCACTTCCTGCAGGCGCGTTGCAATGTACACGCCACATCGTATAGGAAACCAACAGAGATATTGAGTGGAAGATGTTGGAATAGTGTCTCCAGCAAGGCGATACCGTAAAATTGCTTTTCGCCCGCGGAATGCATGTTGACTACCCACAATACCCGATCGTGGCGGCAAAGAAGAGACATTAGTCCCGTGTCCTCGAAAAAAATCTGCGCTATGGTGCCCCTCACTTAGTCACCGCTAGTTTTGTACAAGGGATTGATCTCGGTCAGGAAAAATCGGATTTTTAATCCCTCTTGTAGAAATGCTCCTTTCGATGGTAGCTACATTTCTACAAGAGGAATTTACTCAAAAATAAAAACTGGGTGAGATAAATACTTTTTGACTGACCAAATTGGCCACTCACAGCCAAATTCCATCAAAAAGTTGCGGAAACAGGCTAGAAGGGCCTAATTCATCATTTTTCGGCGCGCTATGCGCACCCCATTCAGCTTTCTTTCCTCAAAACATTATTCTCAGCAGGTGAGTTTGGGTGAATTTTGGAGGTCCCACAGGCAAAAATTTTCTCCGACCGATTTGGCCGCTGTACAAAAGTAGCGGCGACTAAGTGAGGGGCACCATAGCCTTTCTCCGTCTTTCATCTGCTGCTGTGAAGGATGCTTCCCAGCCGTCCAGAACCGACCGCGGCAAAAGGAGCTCAGGATGCTCATAACCGTCGTCGTCGTCGTCGTCGTCGTTCACCCTTGTTGCCCTTGCTTTCGTGGGCTTCTTTCTCTTTTGCTTTCATTCTCCGGCCCGCACGTGTTTCACATACTCCTCGGTTCGGGCTGCGTGCGCCTCAGGGATGAAAAGGGTTTTTGGATGAGTCCTCGGTGGATCTTTTGTGTGAAACAGGCATCCAGAGAAACTATGACGTCCGCTCTGAAGTAAAATTAGTCGGTGTCCTCCCAGTATTGAGAAAACTCACAGCATACTGTCGTCATGCTCCAAATTACCCAAGCAAAGCGGACACCAACTCCGCAGGTACTCGCTCGGCCGCGCATGAGGCTGGGGATCAGGGAATGGATTCTCAGCGTCGGGCGTACGCTCCCGCGCGCGCTTGGAACCGGTTGCAGGAGAGCAGTGTCCACGGTCTCCTGAGGGTGAAGAGGAGCAGGACGAGTCGCGTTGCTGCCCGTCAGGTTCATCTGCTTCCCGACCTCGCATGGGAGTCATAGATGAGTGGTGTGCATTGATGCTTTCCTGACACATTTATTGAGCACCACTGTCCATACCGCTTATAGGAGTGGACCGTCCCAAAGCCCCACCTCAGATGCATAACATATCCAGGAATTAGGGCAATTGGGCCAGGACTCACAGTGCTACAGTGTTTTTGCTCAAAGCCGAAATTTCATTATGTAATCAGATCAAAAAAAGCCGGTATCTGGTCCCCTGCAGATTTTGCAGCGCGATTCTAGCGCGCCTACTGTAGTCCCAAGGGATTCCGACAAAAACTGACCCCACGGGGACGGTTCTAGTGGTAGGTTCAAAAAAATAGAAAAAAGCACCTGCGCCTGTTGTGCCGCAAAGAGGTAAAGGAACGCTGATTGTCAAAACAGGGTGTTCACGCGAGTTGACGGCTCGCACGGCTCACGAGCCATAGCTGTAAGATTTAGACTAATTTAGATGGACCTAGCCAAAGAAACCTCCTATCTCAAGCTATGGACCTAGCCAACCAGTTGGCTAGGTCCATCCAAGAGGCTGTAGTGAGTCATAAAGCAATAGTGGAAAAAGAAACAGCTGCAGGCAGGGTTGAACCATAGCCCTTTTAATGATGGCAGATGAAGAATCAAGCCTTGTTACCCACTACACTAAATTGCTGATATAAAATTGTTTTGTTTCCCAGCTAGGGTAAGGCTAGCCTTACCCTAGCTGGGACAGCTCATACCCAGACCTAGGGCAGGCAAGCTGCCCTAGGTCTTCGATATTTGTTTGGCACCGCTTATTTTGTGTTTTGGTGTGTTTTAAACCCTAACCAACCTAACCACCCTAACCTCCTAACCAAAAAATAACAATGTTCCCAGGGCCCCTAACCACCTAACCACTAACCCTTACTCTAACCCCTAACCACTAAACCCTAACTGACCGAACCAGGCCCTATGCGGGCCAGCACAGGTGAGGGAACAGCTTATTGTGTGTTGGCAAGACTACAGTACATTCCTATCACTTCAGGTTGCTATCACTCCCTCTTAGCTCAGTTGGTTATAGTGCATCAATTAGCTTTTATTATATAAGCCAGCTGGCTTGCTCTGGGTTCAATCCCCACTATTACCTTTTGCTATTTAAATTAAACCATTAGCCTATTTTCTTGGCTCTAGCCATGTATGGCTAGTGTCATGGCTTGAGATAGTAGGTTTCCTTGGCTAGCTCCATCCCCAGAGCCTAAATCCTCCAGCCACGGGTGGGCTCACGAGGACAGGGAAACACATATAAGGTTGCGCTCATACTGAGTTCGTCCGGTACTGCATAGGCCGGCCTATGAGAATGTCCTATATCTATCGACTACCGTCATCCCGCCGTCACAGATCTCGTTATCATTATCATCCTCAGGGAATCTCTATGCCTGCTCGTATCTATAGTTGCGGACACTCTTATCATCCGCCACACTCTTGTGGACACAACTCCAGCGCAAATCAATCCCAACAGCCCTTTCAGCATTACACCCACGGTGATTACCCGATCGTAATACCGTGGAATGCGCCGGGCCAGAGCTATAGTTCTGCCTACTATCCCGCCGCCCAATACGAAGACCCAAGATACCAGTACAGTCATTATTGATACAGGGCTCGCCGGTGAGTAAGCATCAGCCAATATGCATGAATTTCCCTAATTTTTGTTATCCCAGAAGTACCTCAAGCGTTGCAAGTAGAAAGAGGCTTTTTAGACAAAAGCCACAAGATGGAACATGGATATATCTTAATAGTTTATGTGTAGAATTATGTTAGTCATACAGAGTCGAAACCGGGAAGCGAAAGATGGGAATTTCGGAGGCGGATAACTCATTGTATAGGCATGATTTTTTTTATATAGACACCTATGCCCTACTAGAAATCCTATATAAACAAAAAGAACTGAGCACCTGTGGATCGGGCAGGAAAAATCAAAGATTGTCCAAATTAGGCAATTTCCACCAGTCTCGTGCACAAATAGACAACGAAACAACATTTCAGTGGCGCGTTGATGAGAGTGATGCCAACTGATGAAATTTCCTTTTTCTGGGGGGTTATCTGATGGTATTGGCTGATCCAGAGATCAATCGCCTCTTGTTACGAGGCTCTGATACGTTTAGTAGATCGCAAGGGGGTCCAGAAAAGTTACAAATGGAACATACGCCGATTTGGGCCGAAAATGAGGGCTGGCAATCTGAATCTGACCTCCAAAAGCTCGCCCGGGCAACGGTTGGAAAGATATGGGGACTTTTATCACTTACCCTTTCGGGGTGATGGATTACTATATAAGGGAATTTATGACGTCATTATTACGTTGGTTGGTTCAACCTCGCCGATTTTTTTTTTCGAAAGTCACGCGGATTGAGCCAATTTGTCGAAAAAAAATTGAAAGAAAAAATATGATTATTTTTCAGACAAAAGTGGCTGTATCTTTTGAACTACAGGTCGGGCAAACTTTTCGACTTCGGATTCGGATTCCTGGGCCAATTTTAAGCTAAAATCAGCATATGTTCCAAAAATTCAAAAAAGTACCCCCTTGGTAGATCGGGTCCCGCAACCTCCTATACCTTGTTTTCGTGATCCTCTCTTTACTCCCTCGTTCATCCAATGTCCTGTGCACGCGCCATGATTAGCTCGCGGTCGAATTGCAGACCCCAAGTGTCAAGCTCTTTGAGCATTTTGACCAGCTCTGCCTCCTCTTTGGGAGCGATTGCTTCCCATGTGCATCGCGTCTGTTGGTCGCCCATGATCTCGGTGCCAGAGTGTGGAATTTGACCTCTTGCGTTCCGCTGCCACGTCGTAATGTCGCCGTTGGAGTGGATGTTTCCTCGGGCACGCTGGTAGCGATTTTCGAGCTCCTGCTCTTCCCGTTTTGCGCTTTGGGCTGCTGTCACTGCGTTGAAACCCCCCGTAGACTGACCTGGGTCTACCTTAGTGTACCTCAGTCTACCCTCAGTCTACCCGGGTAGACGTACGTCTACCATAACATGTCGACACAGGTTGGTCTTAGTCTCTCGCAGCCAGACACTTCAATACATATTTAAACTCGTACCTCGTTGTATTGAAGTCTGTTATTAAGCGCGGGGTCCGATCAGGGTAGAATCTTGTTACATAATGTGCACAGCCACGGTGGCGGTGTCAGCCATTACCTCTTCTCTTCCTTTTGCCAGCAACGCGTTTTCTCGTTCCCTGCTGGTCTTTTCTTCCCGCAACAACCTAGTTCACGTGTATAAATTCATTCCCAATGAACTCTACTCCAAATCCGACTCCAAATCCTGGAAAATTTGTCCGTTGATACACCAGAAAGGGCGCCGCTTGACCCCAATCCGACCATTCCTGCTCCACCACCCAACCGTGACCTGTACAGGCCCGAGCCCTCGAGCTGGACTCCAGCCCCATCCACTTTCGTTTCTCGAGACCCCGACTTTTCTCATGTTCAGCAGCGTTTGCGCGCTGCCACGCGAACTGCAGACGAGATCCTGGAGCGCAAGTTTACAGCCATGGACGAGTTTCTTCAGAACTATCCGTTCGATTCCATCGGCGATTTCCTTTCCGTCCTGTTTTACAATTGTCCCCATGGAGAATCCGATCCCCGTGGCACCACCCACGCCATTGCTGTCGCACAATTCCTTCGCGGGCGGACTGATATCAAAATGTCAGAAATCTTGCCGCTTATCTACCATCATCGCTGTAGCTATCCCGCCAAGGATTCGAGCCGCTTACCCGAGCGGGAGATGATGTTCTGCACCACTCGCGAAGCCAGCACCATCCACCACGCTCGTCCCTTCATTTCGACTTGGGCCGCGAAGCTCGTCGCAGCCGAAGCTCGAAAACAGATCGGTCGTGCTACACGCGATGACTCAGATCGATCCGACGCTGCATCCGCAAACAGCGTGGCCTGTGCATCGGGAATCGCGGTTGGATCCAGGTTGAGGTAAAAAAGAGGAAGTAGAATCAGATATTGATCCTTTGAGAGTTTCTTAGACATGATGCAGAGTTTTTCGAAGTCTTTAAGAGAGCCATTCAGGGCCGCTGATGCGAATGGCTTCGAAGATGATTAGTTACACCGACGGTTGTATGAGTTAGGTGACCTACCCGGAGACTTGGGCGTAGGCTTCCGAGGCGCAACACTAGGGACGGGTGCATGGCGGCCGGAAAGATCAAAACGTCACCGTGACTGAAGGTGTCACATCATGTGATACGCTTGGCACAATCTTTTTTTTTTTTTTGGAGGGATAAGATCCAAAAACTCATCATCTGGAGTGTAACCAGATAAGAGCACAAATAGTGCTGGAATCTCGGGCCGGATCAAAAGCACTCGTGGGGATTCCACAGCCACAATTTGAGTCCTGGGTGAATAAGTACTGTACTATTTCGACCAATTGTTCAGGTGACGGTGACGCCCCACTTTTTTTGATGTGTCTAAAAATCGCCTTTAATCAAAAGAAAATTTATCGGCCGGCTCGGACATCGAAAATTCCAAAATTTGTGAACAATTGGTTGAAATAGTACAGTACAGCTTTGCTGGCACAGCAGGCCTGGTGGGACCTTCTTGTCGACCATTGAAATCATCCGTAGTGCTTTTTTGGCGTAATTAGTACTTAGGCACTCACATGTAGTACTGAACTGAACTGAACTGAAATTCTATTGGGTTGCTGTACCTGGCCCGAGGGCTACGCAGCAGTATGTAGAGTAACTACAATGTACTCTAAATGTGGACTTGTGAGGGATACTTTTGGGACTACATTTTGTAAGTAAGGGAGGAGAGAAAGGTGAGCGCAGAAGGAGAAACTTGAGGGTGGAGGTATAACAATAGGGGGGAGAGGGATAACGGCGGAGGCCCGAAACGGAGCGAGCTTTTATCTACTATGGGTTCTGGGTATTATATATGAGTAAACTATAGTACATAAAAGAAAAGAAAAAGGGGAGACTGGGGACACTCAGCTGCTGAACCGTTTCGTTTTCGTGATGAAGTCTATGGTGGGTCTGAGAAGCGCGGGGTGGTTTAGAAGTGTGCGGACATCTACTGCGCCTAGGATGCCAGCCTTGTATGAAGCGGCTTGAAGCGGAGAACGAAGATGCTCCCATGCCGGCAGTGGAGAAGATAGTGGGTTCTTGTCTCCTTGGAGGCGCCGCAGGCGTCACAAGCGGGCGAGGTGGCGAGGCGGCAGCGGAAGCGGTGAGCGTTCAATCCCAGTGAAAAGTCGGTGAGATTGTGAGGGATCTAATGTGAAGATATGAGATGTCTAAACAGTCCGTCGTATGAAACCTCACATTCCCGGTTTTGCCCAAATTACCGGTATGGCGCGGAAAGGTTTGGGAAGGGTTGAGGGTTTTGTCAAACAATCCCGTTCGATCACTTGCCCGAGCGAGGTCTAACCGAGCAATGGGATGGTACGGTAAAAAATGATATATTAATTCATGATTGAATCGGCTGGTACACTATAGAAACGATGCGTTCGCGATGCTACTTCACCTGCTCCAAAATCCTAGATGGTCTGCTCCGCCAACAACTCCTCGATACGCTTGCGGATGACGGTAGCCGGGGGATAAGACCACGTACATAGCTCAATAGAAGACGTACCGGGCGGTAAAATGCTTTGGATGTGGCGCGCACAGCTTGCCCTTCGAGGTGCGCGATGTCGTTGCAGGCGGAGGGGGCGGAGGGACAGGTGCGGACCCGGGCGTGGACGCTGGTGGAGCGGGAGGTGAGTCGACCACAATGTCAGACTTTTCAGCATTGAACGTTCAATGCTGAAAAGTCTGTCCAAACCTGGGATAGGATCGAGATGTCAGAGCGAGACGCAGAGGAGGAGCAGGGTGAGCGCAGGATGAGAGACGGTGGTGTGTCATCAATCTTGCGTAGGCCTCGCCCGGGGGTAGCTACTCGCTACTGGGAACACCACCTCTCGAGGATGAGGGAGTCGATGCTACGTTTGCACGTGGTGAGGGAGACGGGGATTGACGGAGAAGGAGGTAGTCGAGTTGCCGCCTTGGCTGCGTCATCATGCATCAGCGTACTCATTGCCTGCAGTCCCCAAGTCCCCGGATGTAAACTATTTCTTTGGAAAGAATATTGAGAGTGGGTCCTACAAGTGTAAAATCTGCCAGTATGTTCCTTCAGTCTCGCATCCTCTGCAAGACGTTGATTTAGACTTAGGCGTGTTTACAAGGGCTCCTATAGTCGTACCACACGACGTGGCTACCTGGAGAACCGCCACCTTGAAGAGTACTTGGAAGTAATTGGGAAGCACAGATGGTCGAATATGCTTCCCAAACAACGAATTTCAGAGCTTTCCAAGCAGCGGGAAGGGGAGCTTGGTCGTGTGCCATTCTCAAATCCAGAGCTTTTCAAGCAACTCGTCAAAGTGATTGTCTCAAATGATCTGGTTTGTGACGTCCTTTCACCCAAGTAAGCTATGATTCCTTGGGTTCTTTTGCTCCTCACCCTCATCGCGGCGCTGCGGTCCACCGCTGCCAGCCACGAGCATCATAACCATGAGTGGAGGCACCCGTTGCGCCGAGGCTCTTGTGATATGCTCTCACCTTCCGATACCTAGTATTACCACCAGTACATCCACGATGTCCATGGGAATCACAGAGAATGCGACGACCGAGTCTGGCTCCAGCCCAACGGCCACGAGCCCCAGCGGTGGTTCCACCAGCAGTATCGAGTCCGCTAGTGGGTTCACTCCCAACGGGAAGAAGGCTGGAACATCCTCGGGGAACGCCTACTCAATCTTAGAGTCCCATATCGGCTGGTGGTATGACTGGTCACCCAATCCTACATCGACTGGCTCGCCGATCCCCCGTCCCCATGCTCTGGGGTGGAGGAAGCGCCGATGACACCGACGCCTCCCGCTTTGCCGCCTTTAAAAGGATCACCTCCGCCCCCCAGTACATGCTGGGCTTTGAGGAGCCCGACTGCGCATCTGGCGGCGGATCCGCGGGCATGTCCGTCGCGGAGGGCATGCAAATCTGGGAACAATACATTGCCCCCTTCAAAGAAAAAGGCACTAAGCTCGGTAGCCCTTCCATGTGCAGTACGTCGGTATCCACATGGCTGTCAGCACCTTCCTTCTCATTCGTGGTACAGAGCAGGCCGCGGAGACGTGGCTGAACCAGTTTTCTCAGCAGATCTCCACCGACTGGGACTTCACCACTGTCCATGTGAACAAAAACAACATGATAGGTGTCAAGGCAGATCTAGTACATTCTCCTCTCATTCACTCTCGTTGTATCTGATGGGGTGGCTCTAGGACCACTACGCCTCCTATGACAAGCCGCTCTGGGTGACCGAATTTGCCTGTGTAGACGGTAAAATGCATGGGCTCTGCGCGAACGAAGGGCTGATGAAACGCGCATATAGACGTGAACGGATTCACCCCCTGCACCGACCAGGAGGAAATTAACGACTACATCAACCAGATCGTCGACCTTTTCCAGACTGACAGCCGAGTCGCTGCCTACGCCTACAGGTGACACATCGTGACTCGCCTTGCGGAAACACTTGATGTTGATCTATACAACCCCCCACCCTCGGAGAACAAGCTATTCATGCCCTCGGTGACAGGTGCAACTGATGACATTGCCCTCCTCGCCTCTTGTCCCTTGAACAACAAATCTGCTTCATCACCATCAATCACTGTTAATAACGACTTCAGCGGTTTTGCGGCACCACTACTGTAACCCCTTCGAGTGGCCCTTCCATTGCACCCCATTTTCCTTCCAAACGGACTCGCATGTCCATGTCCGACTTCTGCGCTGCTTTCGAACTTTCGGCCGAAATTCAAATCCGAATAATGCCGCTTGAGCTTGCAGGACCTCATTTGCTCGCTTTCATCGAGAACTCGGTTTTGGACACTCATCTTACCATTGGTGAATTGCGGTTTGCAGAGGAGGAATGGAAACGTGGCAAGACAAGTAACTGATTCAACTTTGTAACCGCAGATATGTAGTTTTTTGGTACTCTTGGCCCTGTATCGCAAACAAATCACATTGCATTACACTGAAAGCGACGAAAAGAATAGCTAGATCAAACCAGAGTGCCTAAGGAAACCCCATGTCATCTCGGGTGTAATGATCTGAAAAGCGCGGTATAACTCATAGTGAGCGGATGTGGGTGGAAATTTGCTAATACCGATGCAGCGTAGGTATGATTTGATAACAGAAAACACTTGCTCAATAGGGCTGTAATGGGGTGAGTATGGTGGTAGGTATACAAATCGACAACCTGGTTCTCGTCAGATAAGATTGGAGGTTCAAAACAGGAAACTGACCGAAGGATTCCACGAGCCCAATAATATCCTCAGAGTGGTGGATGCGTGCATTATCAGGCAGTAAGATACTCTGCGGGGCGGGGTAGGGGTTCATAATGGGAAGCCAGATTGAGACGGGTCAGAATGGCAGCATAATGCAGGGCCGTGAAACACACCAAATTATCACGAAGAAACTCGATGAAGGTGTCCCGGTCAGAAGAGCCTTCAATTATCCTGGAAGCGATGACGCCCTCATCAAGTGCCAGCGCAGCAATGCTGGAGCCCCCATTTGGAAGTTCAACCAAAATTCCACAGCTGTTGATATCAATAAACCGCGCCTGTCCTTCTACATTGGTTCAGAGACACAACAATTACGGTTGTTGCTATACTAGGGGTTTTCGGGGTCCCTCGTCACAGATATGCAAGTGTGAGATTAAGAATCCCCATTCCCAAGCTACAATCGATGCATATCTTCGCTTCCGCACAACAGGATAGGACTGCTCCACACGCTTCCCGACTGGTGATCTGCCCCGGAGTTGTGCGTAAGTGCGGTCATCTTTCGACACCTCGTCCAATGCAACAAGATACTGTGTGGGGTACTGCGAGACCTCAGCGATAAAATGCTCCTCCTTCATCGGATCATGTTCCGATGCCATCTTCTGCACACGCTTGACACTACCTGCTGCGATCGCCGCCGACCTGCTGACTGGGAGCGTGTCGAGAGCCTTGACCGCTTCGTTAGGACAGTTGAGGAGCCGAGTGCGGCCTCCTTGGCACGTTCGTCTACCGCTTCGTTGCCCTCGATGCCGATGTGAGCCGGAACCCAGTGGATGTGGATGCGGAGGGTTGTGCAGGCGCGGAGGAGGTGCCGGTGTGCGGTGTGGAGGGCAGCGATGAGGTACTGACCTGGCTGTGCTTTGGGGGCGGAGGGTACCTTAGGTTTCCGGTCAAGGTTCAATAGCCAATTAAGGAATGAAAAGTGTATTATTAAGCAAGATCTCGGGCACGGCGGTTCCATCCGGAGTCCATTAAATGATGTGTCCACAATCCAGTTATCTATAAAAATGGGACAGGGTGCTGCTGTCTTTTCTCCCCCCACCCTCTCAGGCCCTACTGTACTATCTTCATCCTCTCCTCCATGCGCTCCCACTCCAAAGTGCAGAGGCAGAGTCTCACACTGGCTGCACAGGCTACTGCACTCCGCCGGGATATTGATGCATACACTGTCAACGTCGACTTCAAACCACTCTTCACCGTCCTGGCCGAACTCGCCGAGCTCCACAACCCAGGCTCATTCAGATTCTTCGACAGGCTTGTCATGTTCGACAATTACCCCCAGAAGAAGAAGTACCTGGAGGACGCCGGGGACGAGGCCAAGTACTACGAGGAAGAGGCCACCATTTCGAAATTTCTGCGCCACGAGACGGGCAAGCGCCTCAAGGTTGGGGTGATGTCGACATGGACGAGCAGGCCTGTCGGCCGGGACCGGAAGGAGTGGCAGCTTGCTGACATGCACTGTTGGCTTCTCGTGATACTGTCGGCTTCCACTGGTCATAAGGGGAAAATGTACCTTATCTGGGACTGCAACGTGGAGAAGTCGGATTTCGACAAGCGAGCTTTCTCTTACATTGCTTGATCAACACTCACAATTCGAATCAAGGTTCTCTGCGCACATCAGAAGGCCGCACTGCGAAGTTCGGCAAAGCCCCCGTGTGGCTGAGTTTGCCACCTCGCACAGTCAACAAAGGAACATGAGTACCCCGCACACTACAGTATCTCCAGAAGCTAGCTGTGAAGGGGTTGAAGGTGGACAGGGTGGAGAATAAGGTTGTTGCGGTGGAGGGGTACAAGTACTAGACGGATATCACAGTTCTTGAATGATTTCTATGTAATGGCCTTTGAATTTGATTTACCATCCATTTAACCTCTGCTTGCCCATTTAATTCACTGGGCATTCAAACTGAGGTCGATGTCTATGCAATGACTTGAAACCGGTTTTACTGATGTCCCTGGACAGACTACCTGCCTCAGAAAAGTGGCCCAGCAGGCCATTTGATTTGCCAGGCATTTAAACTGAGGTCAATATCTATGCAATGATTTGAAAACTCCTTTACTGACGTCCCTTGACAGACTACTAGCTGCCTCAGAAAAGTGGCCTAGCTGACTGTTTAATTCACCAGTCACTCAAACTGAGGTCAATGTCTGTACAATGACTTGAAAACCTATTCTAATGATGTCCCCTAACAGACTTGCTGCTTCAGAAAAGTGGCCCAGCAGACCATTTAATTCACCAGTCACTCAAACTGAGGTCAATGTCTATACAATTGCTAGAAACCTATTCTACCGACATCCTTTGACAGACTAGCTGCCTCAGAAAAGTGGCCCAGCAGACCGTTTAATTCACCAGCAATTCAAACTGAGGTCAATGTCTACGCAATGACTTGAATCCTATTCTACTGACATCCCTTGCGTGACAGACAAGCTGCCCCACAAAAGAGGCTCAGTAACCGTTTAATTTACTAGTCATGCAAGCCGAGGTCGATTTCAATGCAATGACTTGAAAACTCCTTCACTGACGTCCCTTGACAGAGTGATCGTGTTAGGTTCTCATGCCACGCTCCGATTAGGCCTCGGTACATAGCAAATTCGGGATGTTCATAGAGAAGATCCAGAACTTGCGACCAGCACCGCCTCCATAGAGAATGAAGAGCTTCAAAGGCCCAGGCTTAACGATGAACGCACCCCCCAGAAATCGGAAGAGACAGTTGTGCTTAGAATCGCGCTGGCTATCACCTCGCAATTCACCCGCAATGACAAAGGTGTCTCCCCGGCATTTGGTGGAAGTTCCTGGCACACAGGAGGGCTGGCATTGGCCACGGCATCATTCTCTGCGTGGTACGATGCCCAAATCAGTGTTCGTTGCGCCGCAGCGCCGAAAACATCAGTTATTGCTCCACAACATTCTCTTGCATTCTGCCCGCTGCAACCACGGGGTACAGGAAAACTGTTGAATTGCTCCTTGATAATGGCGCTGACGTCAATGGGCAGGGCAGAAAATATGGCGGAGCACTTCTGGCAGTGGCCAAAATACTGTTTTGATGCAAATCTCAGCACATTGTTTGGTGATGGCCTGCATTTGTTTGGATTGGCATGGAGAGCCCTGAGCCCCTTTTCAAAAGCACCAGGGCCATCAAAATAAATCTGAAGAGACAGTCTGAACCGAAATTTCGCTGACTATCCTCCCAGCAAGACCCCGTCAAAATCTGGCTTGAAATGACTGCACAGTGGCCAAAATACTGTTTTGATGCAAATCTCGGCACATTGTTTGGTGATGGACTGCATTTGTTTGATGGCCTGCATTTGTTTGGATTGGCATGGAGAGCCTGAGCTCCTTTTCAAAAGCACCAGGGCTGTCAAAATAAATCTGAAGAGACAGTCTGAACCGAAATTTCGCTGGCTATCCTCCCAGCAAGACCCCGTCAAAATCCAGCTTGATCCGGGATGACAGCGCTACTAGGTGCTACCAATCTTGTGCTCGGCGCTACTGGGACTACTGGTGTTACTGATCTGACCTTGTGGCTACCAACTGAATATCTTTTTCCTGATGGAGATTGTGAGTGCTGAGAGTCCGTAGAATGTCTTGAGTGTATTTTACGGGTCCCGATGGCTCAGAGGGTGCATGAAATAGGCAAAAAATCGTCATTTTACAGTACTTGTCGAATTCCTGATGATCAAATGAGACTTAAAATCTCACTGACTCACGGTTTTTTGGCCGGGGGGACATTGTCCACCTCCTAGAGTGTCCCACAGTAATGAACTCCTGAAATGGTCCAGTGATGGCCAAGAAATTGTTGTTTGTCCGAGTGCTAGGCTTGTCCGGAATGGTGGTACACAATAGTAATCAAAACTCAATCTCCGCTTGAAGCCCAATCATGCCCCGAACGACCAAGGTAAAAATTCAATCGGACGCCGTCCTTCTTGCTTCCTCCCTTGCTCTTGAAGATGATGATACAGGAATTGGGTCGCGATTGCCGCAGCAATGACTGGTGATGGACCCCGAGGGCCTTAAACCAGGGCTACTGCCGGTAAATTCTGGTGAGAGGGAAGTGGGAGTGGAACCGGGGACGTGGGTGGTGACACGGTCCCAAGCGCGGCGGCAAGAATCATAGATGGGCTTGGGGATGAACTCCGAGTCAACGAAGAGCGCGCTGGCGATGTCATGCTGGAAGGAGGTTGACCGGCGCGTTGGACTTGACGAGAATGGGGTGCGGGCCAGACACAAACTTTGGAGCTCAAGGACGGACATGCTGCAGACAACGGGGGATCGTTTTAGCAATATCGAGAGTAGATGTTTGTACGACGCGTGCCAGAAACCTCATCAAAACATTACGAATACCTCGCTACAGTCTTCCTCTGGAGCAGCTCAAATTCAGCCAATTTTACGGCTCTCAGGAGATCGTAGCTTGAGGTTTCATAGTCGATGACTTGAAACATCTATTTTACAAACGGACGGATCGGTGGTGTACTGCGACGGCTCCGTCATCGAGAGCGATTTCTGGCCCAGAAAAGGTACAGCAACTCGATTGCGCGGGCATGACCGAAAATTTGCGATTTGCGCTACTTTTGGAGTTTCTGCCTCGACCGCGGGGACAACACGTTACCGCGACCATTGGGTCGACACTCTTGGGGAGGGCTACGTGTCGCTGAGCAGGAGCCGGTGGAATTGAGCGAGTTTTGAAATCCGACATGGTGGTCTGCAACTCGTAATCTGCATCTGTAAATGGAGCCTGTACCTCCCACTATCGTGAAAGTGTCTTCAGCTATACTCTGGGGATACCCGGCAATGCCTCCTTGATCTCGGATACACGGCGCACCCCAGTAGGGCTTCCACCCGTTGCCGTCGCCACGGGTCGACGGCACCCGTCGAACGGGTGCCGTGCCCGTTCCGTCAGCCATGTTTTTGCCCTCGCCGACGGCCGTCGAAAAACGGCCGTCACGGGTCTTGCGACGGGTCGACGGCTCACCTCGCTAACCTCCGCCTAATGGTGCGCTGGAACACGGCACTCGACTTCACCCAACCGACCGTGTCATCGCAGGCCATCGCCGCTCGGCAAATTACCCCATTTTCTGCTTGTGAGAGGGCGATCGAGCTTAGCGCCGGGCTAAGCGCCCCGGCATCATGCTTACATACTACAGCGCCGCCGTCTATTTCGTCTCTGTTCGGTACGTTCCTCAAATGTTCCTCCCCATTCATTCCAGAGCAGGGTCTATGTTCATTGTATGTAGATCGTACCGCTGAAACCAACCCGAAAAATCAGATTTTTCGTGGTGTACCCGTGATAAGCCGTGGTACCGTCGACGGCCGTCCCGTCGACCGTGCCGTCCCGTCAGAGGTTTGGAAATACAAAAAACGGCCGTCGAATCGACGGCCGTTGCCGTCGCGGCAACGGGTGGAAGCCCTACACCCCAGTGCCCCAAATGCGGCAAAATATTCAAGATTGGAGCAAATGACGCGGCCACAAGCGACCCTCTTTGTGCCATCAAAATTCACCGAGTCGGTGAAGCAAAGAAAATCAAGACCCGAATTATATTCATGTAGCGAAGACAAGGCGTGTACATTAATTAGACATCTGTAAACGGTGCTGAATATACTGTACACTTGCTGAGTTTCTGAAGCTGATAGAGACATTGTTGTCACTTAAGGTGTTAATAAGGGTAAATCTTTTTGTTAAGGCCTTAACACCTAATTACGCCTTAATATTAAGGGCATATTAAGGCTTAAGTTAAGGGGTGCTCAATTTTTTTCTGCGTCAGATCGTAAGTAGCTACTGCACAATCAGCCGTAAACCAGCTCTCATCCAGAAGAGCTAAGGCTGCCCTCTCCTCCCAGTCGTCATCACTGTCAATGTCAATTGGAATGGGGACATTGTCTGGGTGATAGAGGGCAATACAAGCCCAGCAGTAGGCATTGAAATGTGCCATGTTATGCTTTGTTCCTCGGTGAAAGAACTCTATCAGAGGGTCGCAGGTGGGCAGCATTGACAAAGAAGATGCGAAGAAAAAAATGATGTAATTGCCATCAATAAGTCTTAATTAAGGCTTAACGGTACCGAAGCTTGAAGCTAAGTCTTAATATTAAGGGGTAATTAAGCCTTAACTTAACTTAAGTCTTAACTCTTAAGGACAACACTGGCCCGGAAAAGTGACCTCATTGCAGGTGCACATGTGAATTATTACATCGGACCTGTAGGAGTCAGTTGACGGTGTTCAAACGAGTTGCAGAGCCCGGGTATTCTCTCGTAGACAGAAGCTACAAACATATGAAGCTCGTACCTCGCTTGTTTGTAGTCTGCTGATGCCCTCGCGATCAAGCGATTGCTACCCCGTGTTATTACAAACTAAGGATCCGCCGAAAGCGCCGGGTGCTCGCGAAGCAAACAGAGTAGCACAAGCGAACACTGCCACGGAGGGCCTCCCCTTTTCAAACGCAAAATCCTCAGCCACGCCGGTTCTGAATGCGGTATCATTTGGATCCCTTAGCAATTTTGGATCGATTGGACTACTTTCCAAGGCAATTGGCGGAGATTTGAACCTTTTTTAGTCTCACTTATAGTCAAACTCCACGAGATTCATGACAGTCAATAAATCTTTTTATATGGAGTCTGATTTCGTTGGCAGGTCTGATTATGGACCTCGGTTTTTGATGGACACGTGATCACTTCCCCACGCCCAAATTCGGACAATCTCGTCTCACCGGAACGTTGGGCACTTGCATTATTGCTGAATGCATTCGGACGGAATTTCGGATTGATTTTCCCCTTTCGACGAAATAAATTGGATCCGAAATGCATACGAGAGGCGCTGTTTATGTATGTGACTTGAAATGGCGATGGTACACCGAGAAGAACCTCAAAATTTCAGAGAACTTTTTAGGACCTACTGATGGCTTTTAATAGACGTTCTATGTAGTTGGAATGGCTTCTAGGCCGTTGCAAGTGGCCAAATCCTGACTCTCGACCCGATTTGGACATGAGAACTGGTCACGTTCCCCATCAAAAACCGAGGTCCATGATCAGACCTGACAACAGATTCAGACTAAACCTTTTTGAGGGCTTTCTCTTTTCTGCACAGCAAAGTACAAATGGGTTTGTTCGTGTTTGCTGCATATCCTAGCCCTCCCCCTCGTCACGTGCATTGAGAGAAGAATTGCGAGCGAAGCGAGCAATTATCGGAGTTTTCACGTATTGTCACACTCTGTGACCAGCGACGACGACGCGTCTTCTTGCCTCTCTGGGACATCTCCGGCCTTCATTTGGCCTTTCTGACGCGTATAACTATGTACCCAGATTATTCTTTGGAGTTGTTCCAGAGCTGCGAGAATAGGAGGGAATCAGCCGCAGCCAGATGACTCGAATCTCACTGATAAAGTTTTGCATTTTCTTCTCTCAACTGCTCCCTCTGGCTCCTCCTCAGTCCTTCAAGTTGAAATCCTACTGTCTCCTCTGAACAATGAATAACATGTGGTGTAGTGGACCTTGTCCTCGCTGACTTGTTCTTGATGTCAATGATGAGCTTCGCACACAGGCCCCCGTACGTGTTATTTCGTTCAGGTAATCTTACTTTTAGTGTTCTAAATAGACACGAATGAAATTCTTCCTCGAAATAAGACAAAGCCGAGATGTCAACTTTATTGAGCTCGAGGCATACAAGGGGCATAGATACGGAACACGACTTTTAATTCGCCACGAGGCCGTCCCTGATGGGGCGCTCGTACAGGTAGGACAATAGTCATCACATATGTGATAGTAGGTGGTGTGGCGTCGCGGACACAGACGGCGAGAAAGTCGGTGATTGCGCAAACACTCAAGCAGATAGCGACGCGAGGGGCTGCAGAAGTGCGTAGTAAAAATCATTACCCATTTAGCTACCACCAATACCACAGAAGCTGTTTAAGACGATCAGTAAAATTTGTTACCCGTTTAGCTACCACCAATATCACTGGAACTGTTTACAGCTGTTTGCAGAACTTAGGGCTGGACGCCAGTCAAGGGGGGGGGTGTTAAATGGTGACCCGGCGTCTTAGCCGCTTCCGTTATGTTTGGAGTGTGTTCACTGCTGTATCGGTTCCGGAGTCCGAAGGAGTCATATGCGTATATAAAGCGGGAGATTCCCTGTAGCTGTTCTCTTCATTCTGAAGAGAACGGTTACAGTTTAATACAAATTTCGGTCCTCGAACGAATTTTCGGCCCTCTCAGAGTTTGCTCAGAGTGCTGGAAATTTTGGGTAAAATAGCAGGGGTCAAACAGGTCAAATAGACCCCACCAAAATTCCCAGGTAAATCACCTCGGTTAACCAGGCCCCGGAGCTATTTCCCGCCATACTAGCGCCGAAAGTGGCCGAAAGTGGCCTAAAGTGCGCCAAAGTACTCCAAAGTAACCGAAAGTAGCTCAAAATGCGCCAAAGTAGGCCAATGTGCTCCAGCGCAGCTGCTCTGAGCCACTCTCGGTCACTTTGAATTGCTTTGAGTTGCTTTCAGCTACTTTCGGTTACTTTGAGTTGCTTTCGGCTACTTTTGGGCAACTTTGGAGCACCCTAAAGTGGGTACCCCTTGCTTTGGTACTTCCGCTTCTTTGGGCAACTTTGGAGTGCTCCAGAGCGGATCCGGTTTTGCTGATGCATTGTGGTCATTTTGAGCTATTCAGATCCCCTCAGACGCATTATTGACCTCTCCAGCGGCCAATCAATGCTTTACATTGTCAAACGCGTGACTGTACTGCCCTCGCTGCAATCTTTTACATTTTCAAATGCGTGACTCTATTACAGCTATTTGTGGTACATAAGGCGTGGGCTGTTTTTTTTTTTTTTGCAACATTTTGCTTAGAACACTCACCATGACCTCAATTCTGGTCAGAATCCTTCGGGAGTAGGTGCGTTCGACTCGCACTGAAAATCCGCAGGGGATCGAGTACCGGCTTTTTTGATGTAATTATGTAATGAAATTTCTCCCAAAAAATCGTGGTTTCCATTAGAACAGCTGCACCACAATGAATACTGGGCCAATTGACTTAAATCTTGAATATGTTATGTATCAGAACTATTACCAGGGGACTATCAGGTTTATAGATATAAATCCACTCAAATCTGCATGGTAGGCTCTACTTATGTTAGTACACAGATATGGTATTTGGTAGAGTGAGTGCCAAATCACAATGAGTTAGGATGACACCCAAAAAAGATATACCATCCCCTGGCACTAGTGTTGATACATAACATATCCAAGAACTAAGTCAATTGGCCCAGTATTCATTGTGGAGCAGCTGTTCTAATGGAAGCCACGATTTTTTGGGAGAAATTTCATTACATAATTACATCAAAAAAGCCGGTACTCGATCCCCTGCGGATTTTCAGTGCGAGTCGAACGCACCTACTCCCGAAGGATTCTGACTAGAATTGAGCTCATGGTGAGTGTTCTAAGCAAAATGTTGCAAAAAAAAAAAAAACGGTCCGCGCCTTATGTACCGCAAATAGCTGTAAGCCTTTACCATGGAACGACTGGAGCTTTTCCAGTGCGTCAGATGCGTGGAAGAAGGAGACGACTGGAGCGCGACCTCGCTGGAAGCGCCGCGAGGGGCGCGCTGGATCTCCGTTCCTCGACGCAGGTGAAGTTGAACGAATGAGGCTTCGTGGGCGTAGAACGGTTTTCACTGTTGTTCTCATGAACAAGGACAACGAAGTCGCCGCAAAGCCCGGGTCGGCTACAAGCAGACTGCGAATGTAAAGTAATTTTCTCCTTGCTTTACCGAACCGTTAACAGAAATACATAGCACGTACAGGTATGATCTACATACTGATTGATTGATGTGGCTATCAACGGCGCTCAACTTTCACCTTGGAGACAGCATTTCACAATTTCACATGTATCTATTATTGTTATTTTTTGTTTTGTTTTGAAACTCTAGAACCATTGTAAGCTCATCCGCTGTATTCCATCCTAGAAGTACCAAATCCTAGGTCTATGCATCCCACTGGCTTATATTATGCAAGTGGTCCACTAACTAGTGTGGCCAACTAAGGGGTCTCAGATAATATATTGATCTTTCGTGTTGTTTTTTCTGTGACACACACTGTGAAAATTGAATGCTCGAGTGCTTCACTATTGAACAGTTTAATTCGCATTTTGAACCCCATGCCACCGAATGGCATTTTGAATCACATGCTCCGTGCTGCCATTTTGAGCCCAGTGCTTCACTATTGAACGGTTTAATTCGCATTTTGAACCCCATGCCACCGAATGGCATTTTGAATCACATGCTCCGTGCTGCCATTTTGAGCCCAGTGCTTCACTATTGAACGGTTTAATTCGCATTTTGAACCCCATGCCACCGAATGGCATTTTGAATCACATGCTCCGTGCTGCCATTTTGAACCCTGTGCCTCACTATTGAATGATTTAATTCAGCCGAGAGCAGGAGGGATAAGGGAGCAGTTAGCATATTTAAGGTTTGAATGGCATTTTGAGTCACATGCTTCGTACTGCCATTTTGAGCCCAGTGCTTCACTATTGAACGCTTTAATTCGCATTTTGAACCCCATGCCACCGAATGGCATTTTGAATCACATGCTCCGTGCTATTTAACCGGGAAGCGAAACATAACGTGGATGCGAAACACTACACCGTTTGATAACTTGGAAGTCGGTAATGAACCCAAAATTTTGCGAGATGAATGCGTCCTATATGAGGACCCTGTAGACAAAAGGAATTGTGAAATGAGATGCTGTAGCGCCGGTGCGATGCAATTTTGTGTGGACCGCTATTTGGCCCATTTTCTGACAGTAAGCACTATAGCATGCTCTTATCCACCATGAGGTGCCAGGTGCTAGACGGGGGGTTTTCGAGGTCGGGGAGATTCAAAATGGACCCCCCGGTCAATCGGGCCAGGACTCACAGTGCTACAGTGTTCCTGCTCAAAGCCATAATTTTTCGGAAGAAATTTCATTATGTAATCAGATCAAAAAAAAAGCCGGCTGGGACGCAGAAGGTTGGATTATTTCTATCAAAACTGCATTCCCTGACGAATCCAATGAGAACGAAATGGGCAGCCACCAGCAAGTTTTTGCACGTTCATTGAATTGATTGAACTTGTCATAATTGTCATTGCAGACGTTTCTGAATCAGATCCGGCGTGTCCTCGTATGTGCCTTCACTTCTTTCCTGCACTGCAATCGAAGGATAACTATTGAAGGAAACCCCGGAGATGACTGTCCTATTGGCAAAGAACCACGGGTTCGTTTATTGTCCGCACCTGGTATAGCGTAAATTGATAGAATGTGGACTCCTAGAGGACTGGAAAGACTTGGACAGAACCCACACAGATGAGGGGGAACGCTAAGATTGCAGATCCGTGACATGATGTTTGTACATGTCAGATATCAGGAGCGTAGCTATCAAGCAGGATAAGCAGCAAATTCCAACACTCCCACTCTGCGAGATGAGCAGGCTCCCACTGAAACAAAAACAAAGAGAGGGAGGAAAAAAGGAAAAATGCTCCCGCTCGATCGAAGAAAAGCTTCATAAACCACTCCGTCTTCATCGACATATCCAATATAGACCTGACCTGTATCGAAGGCCGACCTTTCTAAAGTTGAAGAAAGCATCTTCGTAAAAATACAAGGCCTGATGATAGCTAGCGCTACAGCTTCCTCCTCTGGTTCTACAAGCGGCGAGTCTGCTGTTTAATTTCCGCCATGGGCTAAATGTATCTTCTGTAGTGAATACACCGGTTCATGGCCGGTGAGAAACCCTTGGAATCTGGCTATCCAAATAACACAACTACAAAAACAGGGGTTTCCCTTGAAATCTGGGTTCCCCAGTAGAATAATCCTGGGTGCAGCGCTGGATGACTTTTTAGCATAGGCATCTACCAGGGATCCCAGGGTTGCTGTGTATGAATGAATAAATCATGTAAAGGCCGTCGTGTAAATGCACCCATTGGCAGCCACCAGAGCCTACCCATTGAAATTCCAACCTTCCTGAATTGGTTTAGATGAAAACAAGCAGTCGACATGGCGCTTCGCGCCCTGCCTCTTACTTTTTGCCTAGGTAGCGGACCATAATCATTTGTAGTACATATGTAGTACCACCGCACATGACACGTATGCTTGTTGTTTCAATGTCTGTCGCGATTGATTAAATGACAACTTCCTCGGTAACGCAATAATTGAAGAAGGTGATATGAGATGATGCTGGCAAGAGGATTCACTGGAAGGCAGGACTGCCTTGAAAACACCGCTTCTCCTCCTCAATAAGACGCAAAAAAAACGCCCCTTTGTCTCAGCCCATCCAAACGCTGCCCGCAAACCAGTCAGCTGTCATTCTGCCTGCGCATTCTGAAAGCTACCTGCGCCTTCTGGACCGATCCAAATCCAACCTCGACCCTCGCCTCTTTTCCTGCAGCCTCCGCTCGGGCTCGAGCCCGCACATGAACATCCAGCCATCACAGTTACTGCCTTCCCGCTGGGTATCGGAAGAGCGCACGGCCGCCGCACGCAAAGGCAGCACGCGTTCATGTACTTACTGACCCTGTGTTGACTGAAAACTGATACGAAACGAAACGAAACGAAACGGTTCTCAAGCCGCCCCTTACGGTCAATGGTAAGGATTTCCACAGCAGCTTGGCCATCCTTTTACTTGGAGACCTTATGAAGTTCGCGTCGGAGGATCGACGCATAAAGGATTCGGAACCTGCTACCTGCGCCTTCTGGACCGATCCAAATCCAAGACCTCTTGACCCTCGCCTCTTTTCCTGCAGCCTCCGCTCGGGCTCGAGCCCGCACATTAACATCCAGTCGTCACAGTTACTGCCTTCCCGCTGGGTATTGGAAGAGCGCACGGTGTATGCCCCAAGTGCATCCGACAAAAATTGCCCAAAATGTCCCCAAACAGAAAAACAACGGCCGCGGATATACTGCCATTGAGCAAAAAGGAAGCAAAAAGGAACTCAAAAAGGAGCCAAAAAAAGGCTACTGTGAACAGCCTAGCTCGCAAATTCGGGAAAAGGGAACATAAAGGCAGCCATGATTCCACCGCCAAATATCCATGTTCCACCTTGTGTTCTGGACTGTCGCTTGCGAAGCGATGGAAGGAGCCTCCGCTGTCGTACTACATCATGGTGGCTGAAAATGCTGCTACTCTCTTGCAGCGGCTCGCCGAATGGCCAACATCGCTAGCTCATCATCCAACATCCACCGTCCCCAATTACAAAGAGTTTCCCACCAGCTCCTTCGTCGTCGAAGACCTGCTCGCGATGGACCGGCCCCTGATCCATTACCAGGAACTTTGCGCTCAAGATAGTACACCGACGGACACGGTGTCTGGATTGTAGCGACCGACAAAGGGATGCTCCGCTGCCGCTTGAACTTGCGGGCCATTGTTCAACAGCTGGGCGCCGGGTTTGCTTTCGGGGACTACCGTTGGCAACATACGCCGGAGGAACTGGGCAAAATCTTTCCACCGACGTCCCCGACAAGTGGCAAGTCCGCCCACGAGCGTGCCCAGTATCTTGACCGCCGGGGGAAGGAGCCCTGGGTGGCGTCCGTCCGAACTCCTCCAGGCTGGCTCAGCGACACGCACACTGACTTTTCGAGTGTCGCTCAGGTCATGGTGGATTGTGACGGCGAGAAGCTTTGTTTGTTCTGGCCAGCCACCTCCCAAATTCTTAACTGGTGGGGGCTTCCGCGGATCCAGCACACCTCTCGCCTTGAGGAGGCCCTGGACGCACTGGAGGGACTGGAAGTTATGCACATCACTGAACCTTGCACATTTATAGTCCCCCCTTTCTCCCTACACGCCGTCATCACTTTCGTGGGCTCGACACACAGGTGTGTCTTCTTTGCGCATGCCGTGTATTGGCCTGTGGTAAGGGACGGTCTGGAGTTCTGCAAAAGACTCGTTCGCAACCCCATGTACCCCACGAGTAGCTCGGTGGAGTTAGTTGGGAAGCTTGTGCACGAGGCTTCCATTTGGGAGCAAGCTATCAGACCAGATAGCGTGGCGACAGATTACCTCGCCGCGTGGATGGCGGACATCGCGCCATATAGAAATCAGCCTGCGGAGAACGACGAATATCAGTGAGTGATCACGTGTTTGTTTCAATCTCAGGAATTCAGGGAATTTGCAGCGACTGAGGCTGTCCTTAAAATCCATTAGATTTTTTTTGTGATGTTTTTACGGGCATCTCGGGGATCTCCCGCGAGGTGCAGCCAGTTGAACGGTCTGGAGGTTGTAGCATTGTCCCGCGGTGTTGGAGATTTCATCCCGGGTTCTACGTTGTGTTAGATGCCGATGTAACCTGGGTAGGTTTTTCATTTTTTTCGTCTTTTCTTCGCTCCTTTCTATTTGTAAGGTTGAACCTGTTTGATTTACCGGATTTATGATGCCGTCACAAATTCTCGGGTGGAGCCTACAGCTACGACGAGCGACGGCGATGCGGACCCCAAGACAATCATGCTCATGGTGTAGGAGGGGGATTCCAGAACGCGGTGATATTCCCTGATAGGCCTTCAACACATATCAATGTATTCTTCGTTCCTGACACGCTAAAACTCTGAAGAGGCCAGCCGCCCAAAATCACAGAGCAGAACGCGCAGGATCTGCAGACCGACATTGACCCCATCAGCATCAACGTGGCGCGCAACAAGATGACCGAGGAGGTCGAAGAGGAACACGGCGTCAAGGTTGACATGGTCCTTCGGCGCCTCACGTCAAACCGCAGCTTAAATGCGAGCCGCAGGGTGAATGAATCTATTCAATGCGAAATTTCACCATCTTGCGAAGCGCCTTCGGTCAGGTGTTTCTATCCACCAGCAATTCCGCCACTTCATGGAACGTAGAGGAGGGCCGACTTGAGAGCTTCCATTAAATCCGTCGTTGCGGCCCTCTCGCAAAGTTTTAGAAAATTTAACCCTGAAAGCTCGGATGCGGGGTCACGTAATCTGACGCCTCGGGAAGAAGCGGTTGAAACAATGCTCAGAGTATTCCGGCCGTCGGTAGGATTCCACAATTTTTTTGAGGTGCTCAATTCAATGAGGAGGATCGAACCAAGGTCCTCGCAAAGTTTTAGAAAAATTAACCCAGAAAAACTCGGATGCGAGGTCACCTAATCTGTCGTATCAGGAAGAAGTGGTTGAAACACCGCTCGGAGTATTCCGGCCGTCGGAAAGATTCCACAATTTTTTTGAGGTGTGTTAAATTCAACGAGGAGGATCGAACCAAGGCCCTCACAAAGTTTCAGGAAAATTAACCTAGAAAAACTCGGATGCGAGGTCACCTAATCTGTCACATCAGGAAAAATCACGCCGCCTGGAGTATTCCGGCCGTCTCGGAGGTGGGGTTTGGGCGAGCCACAAACCCCTCTGGGAGCCGGAATTCGGCAACCCCGCGATTCCAATGGCAAATCGGTCGCCCGACCGATTAAAACGGACTGAATTCTCGTGTGATTATATACATGTACTGTAGTATTACGACCGGAAGTTCAGGTGACGGGTGACGGAGGCCTGTGAACTGAACAAATTGAAGGTGGTGACGGTGACATCTGAGGAATGAACACTTCAATTTTCGGAGGTCTCGGAGGGTGTAAAAACGATTTTTGGGCTAGTCAAAATTTCACAAAAAAAAATCGACGAAAAAGACAAAATAATTTTACAAAAATTAGTGTTCCTCCCACGCGGGGCCCAGGTAGCGACGAGCGGCGATCTTCTTGCGTTGGCCCCGCCCACGGACTTCTGGCTCGGTGGTCTGCTCCTCCTCCTCCTCCTCCTCTACCGCCGCATCAGGCAATTCCGCATCGTCCACCCGAGTGATTTTACCATCCTCCGTAACCTTGAGGTTAACTTCGTTTACAGTGTTGTTCATTGAGGGAGGGGGAGGAATAAAAATTTATTGATCCAGTACTGAAAGCACCACATTCAAAATTGCTCTGCAATCATCTCTTGCTTGAATGTCTAGAACTCGACACGGAACAGCCACCAAGTGGGCAAAAAAAATGGATAGGCCGTGATTGCGGCCTATAGCAAGCCCCGAAAAATTTCAACCAGCAAATTTCAAGACTAGTGCTTTGCCGGCGCTCCACCCAATCTCACGGTGTCATTTCGCGAGCATGAACCTGCTTAAATTGTATTCAAGATCTCCCCTAGACGCGTTTTTTGGACACGATAGGGCAGCCTCATCACCATGGGGTCGTCGAGAATTTTCAGCATGCGCAAGGGCCTTCAGCTGAGACTTTTGCGTGAAGTGTATGCTTACACCTGGACAGAGTTCCGAACTTGGCTAGGCTCCACTCGGTTAGTTATTCAAGATCAAGGCCACACTTTTCTATAAAAAAAAACGTTAAAAAGCCGTTTCGAATATGCTCTAATGAGCCCAAATTGCAACAGCAATATTCGTTCTGGCTTCCTGAGCCCTATGCATCTTCGGATAGGTCTTCTGGAGTGCGTTGGTGGTGATTGCGGGCCATGGTGCGGTGATTTACCAAAATGAACTTTGTCAAGCCCAGTGACACTCACCGGTCAGGTTTGAACACCGAACCCAGTGAACTTTTGTGGTGACAGGTGACATGGCGTGAACTTCCGGTCGTAATACTACAGTACACCGCCGGGCAGCGGCTGCGAATCCCAATTCAGTTGATGGTGATGACATGGCAGCTAGGCCCTGCCTGGAGCGGGCTACCAGTCTATCTTTGCCAAACCCGGCCTAAACCCCACCCATAGCCACCTCCTGCAGTATCTGCCACCATCACAACGGTCCCAGGTGCGTTACTTTTATATTGAACATTCACTGATTGTCATTATACTGTGCAGTTTTTCAAAAATGCTCAAAATATTATTCCACTAGCTTAGCTTCATTATGCCATTGCGTCAGGTCTGTGTATAGTTCCTCATTAGGAAGGTGAGTTCAATTATGGTGTCTGAAGCGGTGTTTGAGGTCTCAATGCATTGGTTTTCAAGTTCCTGGGTCAAGACACTCACTCAATTCAGGCTCAGTTTTGATCAGATTTCCTTGGGAGTAGGCGCGTTCAAATCGCCTTGAAAATCCGCAGAGGATCAAGTGCCGGTTTTTCTAATGTAACTACGTAATAGAATTTCTTCAGAAAAATCATGGTTTCGACTAGGACAGATGTAGCGCAATGTATAATGGTCCGATTGACCTAATTCCTGAATATGTTATGTATCTGGGACGTTACTAGAGGATGGCGCACCGCCATAAGCAATATACCGACTGAACATGATTTTGCGCCCATTTTAACTAGGGCAATATTCATGTCCCATGAGAAGCAGAGCTCTGGATTGGAATTTGGCTATACCCATATCTGTAGACTTCATGGTCCCCTAGAGATATTTCAGATACATGACATATCCAAAAACTAGGTCAATCAGACCATTATTCATTGTGCTACAGCTGTCCTAGTGGAAACCAAGATTTTTCTGAAGAAATTCTATTACGTAGTTACATTAGAAAAACCGGCACTTGATCCTCTGCGAATTTTCAGGGCGATTTGAACGCGCCTACTCCCAAGGACATCTGATCAAAACCGAGCCCGTGGCGGCTGTTCTAGTCAAGACTGTCGAAAACAGAAAAAGACGAGCCGCGCCTTATGTTCCGCAAATTGCTGTAACTTGATATTTAAGTGTAACTGGCAAAGCAGATGTCTTTGCCGTGCACGTCAGCTGAGTTGAGTTGAGTTGAGATTCAAGGGTAACTGTACCTAGGGGAATCTGCGGAGATGTGCGAATATATCTGAAGGAGAAGTGTGATTGTGGGATGCAGCGGCATGTATCCCGAATCAGAATCACAGCCTTCGGCACTAAAAGCCGGCTCAGCGGATCGTACCGGGATTGCGGAATTGTTGAGCTGTTATCAAATGAAGCTGGCGGAGTTTAACCAGGCTTCAGACAGACAGACGCCGCCGTAATTTTTCTCTCGGAGCCAAAGGTGCGTCTACATATATTTCTGGACATGGCTGTCCACAACAGCGCCGATCCGAACGTCTGGAGCTGATTAAATTTCAGTTGCTTTGCCCTGAATTGAGTGGTCTTGAACTTATCTGAGTTTCCTGAGCTTTGGAAAATAATTTCATGGCAGTTGTTCCGAGCACTGAGTTGACGGAGTTTTAAAAGGCTAGTCAGAAAAATTGGGCGCTACGTTGACCATGGACAAGATGTGCCTGCGCTTCGCTCCGGCGGCAGGATCCTGGGTATGGCGGAGTTATAGCCATGGATGACGTTAACTCAAATCGACGGGAAGACAGAGTTACATCGGGCGGACAAAGGAATATATTGACTATTGTACGGTAGCGAATGAACTAAACTGGGTACGTCACAGGTGCCATGAAGTTGAGCCGTGCTTTCTTGAAGTTGAATTTGAGCATTTGCAAGGCCTCCATCAATGGAGGGCTAATCCTGTTGCGTCACTTCGTATCAGTTTCAGCTGAAGAGGAAAAGACCCGCTCCGAGGGTACAGAGGTCGCCTGGATAGGAGCATAATCGGCAAAGAGGCGGAAAATATTTGGCCAGGTCGTTTTGCCATGGTGCTGGGTAGGTGTCAATGAGTGTCTCAACATTTCAAGGTTTCTAAAGCAGACCATCCAATATCCAATCATGTCCATTGTTTTTCTCGGTGGAATGGTGCTAGTGATGTAGTGATTCACTTTGTCCTCAAGGCTTTGAGCAACTCCTGAGTCTCCACCCCTGGCCGAGAAATCGGGTGATTGGGCAACATTACCAATTCCAGTCTGTGCGGGTGTAGCTGAGCGGGAGCGGTTACGTGAGGGAGGGCGTGATTCAGTGCCGGCTCCAGCAGGAGAGCTGGAGCCGGATGCTGCTTCGCCATCAATATTGACTTCCTCGTATGACTGGAGCTTTTTGGTGGTTGGTCAGAATAAGCAGAATGGCAAACGATAGACAGACCTTATCAAGGATAATCTTCTTGGCCTGGTGTTGCTCTTCCTCCAACCAGTTTTTCCTAATCCATTCAAAGCGAATTGACGGGTTGATAACTACCATGCATCACTCAAGTCGTTTGAGATGTGGCTGAAGCAGAGCACTTACACATTGCAATGATGTACGTGTCAGTGTCCCCCATTTTATTATAGTACTTGGTTGTAATTGTAAGGCTAGGTTGAATGAATTTTTTAATATTTTTTTGTTGTAAATTAATGTCGGCAAGCATAGCCTGCCAAGCAGACATGAAGAGCTCGAATGAGGGAATAGCACCGGCTAAGACTGGGGTACTCTCAGCGGACATCGTGGTTTGAACAGTATGAGA
Source organism: Mycena olivaceomarginata (assembly GCA_029378375.1). Classification (NCBI taxonomy): domain Eukaryota; kingdom Fungi; phylum Basidiomycota; class Agaricomycetes; order Agaricales; family Mycenaceae; genus Mycena; species Mycena olivaceomarginata. Next base: position 104,759 of record JARKIC010000941.1, on the reverse strand, counting down.
TTGCTAGAAGGAATATTAGAGAGGCAGTAGACAAATTAGGCGACACAAAAACCTGAAGGATCAACTCCATCAATTCCAACCGATTCCAGTGTTTGGTTTCCAGTTGATGGGGAAAGGAATGAGCATCCTTGTTCACAGCAAGAAACTTGACAACAGGCTAAAAAAACTGCATGAGCTTCAGTGTTCTTCGAAGTAAATCAACATACCTTTGTGACAACCATAGAAAGGATGTCCCATGTTTGGAAGGCCGGGCACCTAGAGAGGCGAAAAAACTGGATAAATCTGCAACAGAACAAGCACCAAGAAGGGAGAGGGAGAGGGATCATGGACAACAGTGTTGTAGATCTCGACCTTTATACCTAACGGAAGGACTATGTGGCTGCAGTTTGATAAATGTGTTGTGCCTGCGCCGCGGTGAGAAATCTGCGAGCGCTTTGGAATTTAGACCTGGTCAGTGCCACGTTCACTGCCAAAATTATGGCTGTCAAAATGTATGGGAATGTGGCGAGGTGAGATAGCCGGGCCATGTACAATGTTCGGGTGTCCCATGCGGGGAGGTGCCCGACGAATCGGTCCAAGCTGAGGATACCATTTGCCACTGTAGATTTATGGCCTTGACGTTGTAGTGTTCTCTCCACATGAACTTTGTCCCAGTTTCGAACCAGATGTTAGAATTTGGACTCCTAGAGATGAGGTACACTCAGAAGAACTTGGACAGACCCGCACAAGATGAGGGAGAACGCTAAGATTGCAGATCCCGTACATGATGTTTGTACGTATTAGATATCAGTCGCGTCGTGATCGAGCAGGACGTAATCACAATTTCCAACACTCCACCCCGCGAGATAAGCAAGCTCCCACTGAAGTGAATATAAATGGAGGGGAGAAGAAAAAGAGGGTAAAGAAAATGCTCCCACTCAATCAAAGCAAAGCTTCATAACGAATTCCAATGTGGTTCGAAACCTCCTCAAGGAATTTGGCAAGTGCCTCAATGCCATCCTATGTAATTTGAGTCACATGCTTCGTAATGCCATTTTGAACTCTTTGCCTCACTATTGAATGGTTTAATTCACATTTTGAACCCTGTGCCCAGAATGGCACTTGGAGTCTCATGCTTCATAATGCCATTTTGAACCCTGTGCCTCACTATTGAATGGTTTAATTCACATTTTGAACCCTAGGTGGCTAGCCGACGCGTAGCCATGCATAGCCATGCATAGCCCACGCATAGCCACACCGACCCTGGCCTACAAACGGTGTTTGCTAGAAGGGGGTTGAATGCAGTGAATATGCGGCAATGGGACATCGACTCCCCCACTTGTCATCTACAAGGGCGAGGCTTTCCAAGCAAGTTGGAAGCAGGATAACCCCCTAAATGCTTTGTGAGTGTTGAAAGAAATTAATTGGTGTATAACTGACCACTGGACAGACTTGGTTATTCCAAGAAGGGCTACATTGATGGTGAAATCAGCATCAAATTGCTCAAGGATTTCGATGCCTACATCCGCACCAGGGCTGCGGGGGCGGAGTCGACTTCTCCTTGTTGATGGACACTCTTCACATTACACCCTCGCCTTTCTCCGGTATACAGTCACGGCGAAAAATGATGGCCCACCCCGATGTAGCTTACCTCCGATCAGTACTGATAAAGTGCTGATAACAGTTATCAAAGTTATCAAATGTTATGAAATGCCATCAAGTATGCCCCTATTCCTCGTAATGTCTAGAGTTAGAGGAATTGTGGACTCTAGAGAATTATTTATAGTCTATAATGCATATGAAGTACTTTCAACGTGTCGGGGATCTAATAAAATTGTTTGACACACGTGTTGCGCACAAGAGTTTCATGGTGCGCCTTTTGACTTACGTGCAAGAAGGAATAGTAACAATAGTGATGACAAACCACTGCAATGACTTGTGTGGTGGATATATGGCTTGTTTAACATAGGTTGCGGGCAGCGAACGCGTGTGTGAGGCCAGAAAAGCGTGTTTGATGGTAAAAAAGCGCGTTTGATGGTAATTGACATCGGAGATCAATGTTCGGCACTCCGGAGATTACTGTCCATCACTGTCTATCATGACTGATCGGGGCTCAACTGAATCGGGGTGGGCCATCATTTTTCGTGTACACGCGCACACAATATTGAGGTGATCGGGTATCCCTCTCATAGCACGCACACTTATCAGGGGCTCGACGTCGTTATCTTTGTCAGATTCAAGGCCAACTGGAGTGATGTCCGCGACCGGTATGAGCGCGAAGGGCACATGGTGACAAAGTCGAATCCCTTGGCCATTTATGCTGAAGCACACCTAAAAACACTCACGGAATCAAATATAAAGGCGGCATTCCACAAAGCAGGTGTTATTCCATTGAACCGCGACGTTGTTACAGACATGATGGCTCCTAGCCTCGAGTCCATCGCGTTTTTGACAGTTTGCTTGTTCGTGCTTGTACAAGCTTGCACAAGCCTGTACAAGCCCCGAAAGGGCGCAAGTCCGCAAGACCGCAGGGCATGTCAAAATCCCACAAGACACCAAAAAAAAAATGTTTGGGACCCATCCCAATGCATTCTAGACATCATTTTTGCGATTTTATTTTTTTGATACAAGTATTACAAGACAAAAAAGATCGAAAGTTCGCAAGACTTTTGTGATCTTGCTGATGTCTTCATTGCGTGGCACTCTCCCCATCCAGCAGACGAGCCCCGTCAAGCTCATGACGGGGATGATCAGCGACTACATGGACTATCAGCACCTTCAAACGATGCCTATGGACATGGACATACCTCTGATGGACCCATCCTCATCCTCCCCGGCTCCATTCTTCATGCGCGCAGCTGTCGACAGCCTGTCATCGACATCAGCACCGCTGCTCGTAATGTCATCCCCGCTCAAATCGAGCACCAACCCAGAGCCAATTCTGAGTTAGGGGAAGAAAAAGCCTGAAAACGACACCACCTTCAAGCATCAATGTTGGTGTAGCATACGCTTTCTCATACTGTACATTAAACTCGATGCTGACCCACTGATCCCTCCTTTACCCCCGTCTGACCCGTCTAATGTGTGGTCTCCAATGCCCAAGCAATGAGTGAGGACTACCATTATCCGAAAGCGCCAATTGATTTGTACAAAGGTTGTCGAAGTGTTTACTTCGTACGTTTATGGATCCCAACTTATTTTCCGGATAATTTGTCGCTAGCTGCCCTGTTGTTGAGCTATATACTTGAGGTTCTGGATGCATGATCGGGGAAATCTTCAATTTTAGAAAGTAGCTGCTGATTGTGAAGGTTTTCAGACTCCGACGCGTTTCTACGCAACTTTAGTCTCCGCCGCTACCTTGATTCCACTAACGAGCCTCAGAGCAACTCGACGTTTTGTGCTTGGTTAGAATGTCTGCACATAGTGCCAGCCGAAGCGAAGCGAGGCATGTCTTGATTCCATTATCCGTCCGGGCTATCAAAAGCCAGATCTCCCATATTATCTCGAACTAGCGCACTCGTGTCGCAGGTATACCATATTACCTTTGCCATCGAGAGCCAGATTTCGCATTCGAGCGCTCGTGTCGCATCGCATTTCCATTATCCGTCCGGGACTCCATCAGAGTATTATGCGCTGTCAATGGAATCAAGTTCGAGGGCATGGAATGAGTATGCTCGCGTGACACGCAACCAAATCTTGCACTACTTTACTTAGCTCTTTGCAAATATATTGACACTTCGATCATTTTGTAAATAAGAGCAACTTCAAATACTTCCTCTCTTGTCGCGCTCATTGCGAGCCCATTTCTTGACGAAATCTCTTGTGAATAGGTGCGCTTTGAAGCCGCTTTCAATCTGTCTTTCGACCTTACTGTACAATTTTGTTCAATTCGGCGGTCACGCGCCACGCCCATTTTTATTTATTGCGGCAATAATTTTTTCTCGAATTACGGGATTTCTTTTACTAAAATTTCGAAATTGGTGCCGAATTGATCGAAATTGTACACTATTCGGCTCCAGCACGCGTAAGCCGCCCTCTTGCACACGTCTTTTCTCGCTCAGTTCTTGGTGAAATAGGCTCAAAGTAGGCGCGTTCAACTGCGCTTTCCTAACCATTCTCCTTTTTCCCGCGTGCCTGCTGTCTCAAACAGTCTTCTTCTTGCTCGCCTGGACGACTATTCTTGTCCCAGTTCTTCCTGTCCGAGGTGTGTTACAGCGTTAATGCATTGTTTATCTGGACTGATTTGGCCACACAGCACCCCTCGTCATCTTATGTCCACACGCACAGCTTCACGCAAAATTTCGACTTCCATCGCTCACATCGCTGCTCAAGATGAACTGGAGTCGGACGATGAAATGGTACTGGGCCCCGACGCGAATATGGACGTGGATCGCAGTCTGGTCAACAGTGAAGAGGAGGAGGAAGAGGAGGAGGGGGAAGAGGAGGAAGACGACGAGGACGAGGACGAGGATGTGGTCGTGATGCCTTAGAAGCGCAAACGGTTGAAGAAACAGCTGGTGCGGAATTAACTCTATATATTTTCATCTCCTTGCTTCTGGGACGCGAACTCCAGGGGGGCCACCGGGCTTTTCAAGAACACAGCCCTGGCGGGCGCCGTTGACGACACGCAACAATCAATCGAAATCTGCTACATAATCCAAGTAGAACGTGCGGTCCTCTTTGGCGGGAATTACCAGTCCCCGTACAATGGTCCGTTTTTAAGGTCAGGTGCTCGATTGGATCAGAAACCTTTTTGCATAATCAAGTTTTCAAGTCCTTCCCCAGTTTTTTGAACTTTGGCTATTATGCAAGGTAGACGTCGATATTCCACTCGGTTTCATAGACGGGAAGGAGAGGGAGACGAGAGACGAGACGGGCGACGGAATAATTTGGGAAGACAGTCTTCCCAAATTATGCGGATATCTTTTTTTTGTGTGTGTGTGGGGGGCTTGGCTGGGCCGGCTTGGCGTGCTTTCGGGGCGCAACGGGAGCAGCCACCGGAAAGAGCGAAACGGGCCAAGATGTCTTACTTTGTTCCTACACTATGTCTGGCTATAACTCTCAAGACCTGCCATCCTAGCTGCCAAGTGGCCAGCTAGGTAGGGTAGCCAAGTAGGTGGTCTCAAATAGTACCGCATTCCCAAATGTGATCAACGAGGGGATCGAAGGCGAGGTGGAGTTTGATGATGAATTACTAAAGGTGAATGGTGTGGGCGTGGCAATCGTATGGTCAAGTGCTGCTGAAACAACAACATCAGCACACGATGCTTCTGAGGCGGGGCAACAACTTACATCCACGCATGCCGCTGAAACCAGGAAGAGGTGGGAGGTTGGTGTTGGGCGCATTGGTGGGTGTCAAGGGTTGCCGAGCGCTGGCGCCCTCGCGCAGCACTCCAGAGAGCCGGCCACCGGCCGAGGACGAGGTAGTGGCAGTGGCTGCGGCTGTGGCGGTAGGAGTCTTGTCATGGTGGCGTGAAAGGGGTGCTATTAGCGGAGGTCAATCATTTTGATGAAAGGAAGCAGAGTCGGAGCTCTGGAAAAAAAATCACGAAGCCCCCAGTGCATCAGAATTTAGCTTCGGTCCACGGAACTGGCCGCTCCACAATTTATTTTGAGCCTCGCCGATCAGCGCTCAATTTCCGTTCAAAAGGAAGGTTCTCCGTCGCACTCTTTATCTCATTCTGACCCCCCATCATCTTCCCCCCGTATCACTCTGATCCTTTGCACCGTACGTCCTCGAGTCTGAATCTATTCTCAATTGCCTCTGTAACTAACATGGACACCTCCTAGCGCGTAACGAATCCACGAGCGGCCAGTGTCTTCATCAAATTATTCAATGGAGGAGTGAGTGATTTATCTTCTTCGTCTCTTGGCCCTTCGGTTCCAAACAGCTCGAGGTATCATGCGCTGCGTAACGGAATGTTTTCTACATTTTCTTTTTACACTCTGGGTTCATTTCCCCCCAGGTCGCAATTCCAAAATTGAGGGAGGATCCTCAGCGACGATTCAATAATCCCATGTAGTGTTCTTGGTTTTATGAGCGCCTATATATCAAGGCAATTCTGCCAGCACTCGACAGGTTGAGCGCTTCAACCTACCGGCACGGTCAGGCCGATCTACTTCTCCGATTACATTGATGATTTACTGATGTTGCATTCATTCCAATATCCATCGTTCTTTGTTCTTGGTTCAATTTGTAACTGCTGAGTGCTCAAACTCCTTGGATTGCGTTGATGATTTACTGACGTTGTGTTTATCCCAGTATCCTTCGTTCTTCACTTTTCACTTCCGGGGTCAATTGCAATTGGTGGGTGTTATACCCAAATAAATTTGCATGTACTAACTTTCCTTTACAGACCTTATCTATGCCCCACCATGAATGATGCAGGTGATCATTCCACGTCCTCGATAAACCTGCTCAACGATATCACGTAAGATCCCCTTCCTATTAGCTTCCCGGTCGGCCCCTCTCTTTCTTCCGTCCGCTGTACATCCCCGATAACCTGAGAAGGCAGACCATCATGCTCTTGCGGTCCTACACACCTTTTCCACTTACGCTTCCGGAACATTCCCAGGTCTTCTTGAACTCCTGCGCGTGCTCAAGGTTTTTATTCTTATTTTTTTACCTTCATACAGTCCGGATATCGCTAATTTTCACTGGTTTATTTTAGTTTCCCATCACCGCGAGCTCAACAAATGATGCCGTACATGCTAACACACCGGACGTTGCAGCCTCATTTCACTGCGTTGGCAGCGCATAGGCCATACGCACACTCTCTATACAATTCCACGGGTCTCTGGTATGCTGTCGCAGGCTCTCCACCATCTTCACTTCTCCTAACGTATTTCCTAGAATTCACGTGTTGCGACCCTTCAAATTCAAATTCTCGCACTCCCGCTGGGCAGCCGGTGGGTTGGTGCCATCGCTGATGCACTTATAACAACTTTTTAGATGTTGCTCAAATTTTTGCAGGTCCCACGAGCGAGGCGCGGTGCCGGGGTGAGTTTCTTTTTCTCAAGACCACTGACTTCAAACTGACTCCACCTACAAGCCTTGAGCAGAGCCATAAACATATCTTTCCATTACACTGTCCAGCAAGCCCCACATTGGCTCCAGATGCGTCTCCGATCTTTTTTCCGCGTCCCAGGTGGCCAGCAGACACCAGGTGTTTTGGGGACATTTCGGTGCAGGACAGCTCTAGCGTTAGGATTTCACCCCCGATTGCCCTAAATTTGTGAATACAATGGACTTCTATGTAGAATCTAGTTCCTGAAATACCGGGATAGTGAATGGAACCTCTCTATGATGCCGGGTTACTGTAGTGCAACATTCACTGTTGACCAGAAATCACTCCCAATGCCATGGCAAGCTTCTGAAGATAAATTTTGTGATTCTGGCTGTCAGCATCTTCTGAATAGCCGACAATTCGCCCTCCCAAAATCCAGCCAGATTGGAGAAGAACTTGCCATGCTAGAAGGTGCTGAAAGCAAACTAGGGCCCCATGTCAGGTAGTAGAAGAAATTTGTATTTGAAAAATCTGGCACTGTCACTAATCGCGCCGTAATTATTCTGACAGAATGCCATAAACTAAGGTAATCCGACCCGAAATGAGTACGATAAAACGGAATAGGTCGCGGATTCCAAAATGTGCCCAAATCGGGACCTTGGGTTGCTCCGCCGGGAATTGCGAGTTTCAGATGTAAATGCGAGAGTGGTCCCAGGCCCAGAGAATTCATAGTATCGTCCCATCGAATTCGACGACCACCATAAGTGAAGTAGAAGTGTGGAAACCCGCTGGTCGGAACGACACCCAAATTTTGGAGTTGCCAATAGATGCCATCTATCGTCGTCTCACCGTTGACTACTGGGCAAAGATTAGCAAAATGTTAAGGGAGAAATAATGCACATACCGACAGGCAAAGACCGGGCCTGGAAGCCCATAACGAATATAGTCCAACACGACTTCCCGCAGACACGGTTCATCCGTCGATTGGACATGAAGGAAAAATGGGAACGATGGCGTCGCCGTCCCAGAATAAGTGGGCCCACCAGGTGATACCGGAAGATGGTGGGGAAAATCAGGCCAGCTGCAAAATGAGGACAGTGGGGTCACGGTCAACCACTAGCCGACTCACCAATGAAGATATTTGCCGAACCAGAAGAAATGGCAAAGTATGCAAGGGTGTAAGCGAGACTCTTTGGTGATTCATGATTGTATATCCCGAGCCTATCACCCAGAGAATAAAGAGCCAGAAGGCCAGAAAAAAAAGGAAACAGAAATAAAATGAGATTCAGCGACATCCACTTCAAGAAGTGTGAAGCAACAGCGTCAGGTCGAGATGCAAACAGTGTGCCCCGAGCTAAGGGAAAGGTCAGTACATGTTAAGACAAAATCGAACGGCATTGAGCACCAGGTACCCGTTCCCGTTTCGACGGGTCCGACGGCCCGTCGCAACAGTTACCGACCCGTCCGTTGGGCGGTTTATCTTTCTTTAAAACGGACGGGTACGTGACGGGTTCACCCGTCAACGGGTGACCCGTACCCGGCCGTCAACGGGTTGACGGGTGTTGCCGAACCGCATCGGGGCATCCAATTCCGGTGCCTGAATGTAACCAGATAAGTACGTGTTTAACATTACCAAAAGGAAAAAGGAAAATTATGAAAGTAAAACCGCGAATTGCCCGCTATCCCTGCAAAACTACTCCGCTAACCCTGCAGGCAACCAATCACGCTGCCGTGCGTCTGCCATCTGGGTGCCCATTCAACGACATGTGTACTAACCGTGGCGAGTATTTAACACTCCAGCGCACAGTATGCTTCTGTACTCTCCAGGCGCCCAAGTGATGGCACCACTCGTCAAGTATGACGAGCGACCCCCGAGCAAACACCTCGGAGCCCTATAATAAATAATCGACCGATGGTCGTGGTGAGGGGAGCTCTTTGGACGGTTTCCCTGTTTGACCCTTTGGCCTTCCGAGTGATAGCGAGAAATTTGTACCCATTCCATTTCTGAACGAGGTCGAAGCAAAATACTCTTGTGGAGTCAGAACTGCCCGAATACAGAAAGTTTTACAGAACTTGAGTGGAACCTTTCTCGCAGATGAACATTTATTCAACCATGGCCGACCATCAGCACTGCCATTGCACGCCACACACGGCCAGCATTCCTTCCTATCCTGACAGTCGCAAGTGGGAGTACGACCCCATCTCCTCTCTCTGTTTGGGTTCTGGGGGATCAAAATCGCACAAGTTGCGTCTGCTATTTGGGCTCTGGGGGATCAAAGTTGTACAAGTTGACTGCTATTACTTTTGGTAATTATAAGTATCTTATGCCAACTTGCACATTTTCTGTGTTTGGCCTTGCTTTCTCCCAATTTTACATTGATGGTGTGAACACCAGGAGGGTTCCCAGCATAAATTTCAGGCAAATTAACCCCCGCCACAGCAAGTTGCACAATATTTTCTGTGTTTGGCCCTGCTTGCTCATAATTTTGCATCTTCGAGAAGCAGGAGTTGACTGGCCACCCATTTTTTTGGCTGAATCGACGGCGTAAATACCGGGAGGGTGTCCAGCATAAATGTCAGGCAAATTAACACCCGCTGAAGCAAGTTTCACAATATTTTCTGTGTTTGGCCCTGTTTGCTCACAAATTTTCATCTTCAAACCGCAAGAGTTGAATGGCCACCGTTTTGTTTGGCTAAATCGACGGCGTGAATACCGGGAGGGTGTCGTGAATGCCGGGTGGTTTCCAGCATAAATTGCAGGCAAATTAACCCCTGCCGAAGCAAGTTGCACAGAGACTAGCCCAAATAGGCCTAGAAAATTGCAAAATTTCGCTACGGTGTTGGCCGGATTACCTTTTATGGGAATTGTTGGCTGATTGCCGAGCTGTGAACTTCCAATCCAGTGAACTTTGTGGTGACGGGTGACACCCCGTGAACTAGTGTTCGTAATACTACAGTAGTGCAGCAGTGAAGAAGGGGAGATGCAGATGCAGCGGAGAGAAGGTGATTACACCACGAATAGACCACAAAAAGACGGAAGACGCGTCGAGTGGGGGAGCGTCTCAGAGCGCGGGAGTGGCTGTGCTCGGCATCAATCGGCACCGCCTAAATTTCAAACTCAGGCTCAGGCCTTTTGTTTGGTCCGAGTTGTACCAGTCTGCCTACGGCAAAGTGTTTGCACTTAGAATTGCCGTAGATGGCAGACTGGTTACGAGTCTACTTCTTTCGGACAACACTTGAATTTGACAATACACAAGCCCTACAATAAATGTTACAAGCCCTTGGTGTAAAGATTACACCTCGCACAGGGTATTTCACCTTTTCTCAATTTGTCGAGCGATGTGGTCCGTGCGGGGCACGTGAAGTTGATCAACCCGACCAAACATACCATATTTTGCTCACTCTTTCCTTTCTTCTTCCATCTCCCTTGGCCCCATAACTTGTGGTAGCGCGCTCCGCGGCAAAGCCCACTATCTGGGCACCACAATCACATGAATTGTTTTTAATCCACCACTGTTCGATTAAATTTAAAACACCGACCAGAGATTGGCAATCTTGTTGGGCCCCTCCAGCGTCTTATCGGGATTCCGTCACTCAGAGTGATAGAGTTGAATGCGGGTTTCTCGGCACAGATTTTCCAGTTGTGCAACCCGGATTTGACGGATTTAATGTTCGAGAACGCCGAAGTTCAAATCCCCATGGACATTCCGAAACTGCCAGATGAAGTAAGACGTCCAGCCCTCGCTCATCTGAGCCTCGACAATTCTTTGGACGAGAATATCAAGTGCAAAAATATCCCTTCCACCAGCAGTATCCGTCAGCTCTCTTTCTGTCATGCTCTTGCGATCCGCGCCCCGTGTTTCTTCTCGGAATCTGGTTCCTCCATCTGTCGCTGAAATTTGAGTGAGCACATGTGAAGGATTCAGAAGTTCCCGCTGGACGTACCAGCATCGCGATAAGCCATTTGGTAATCAGTTTGCAGTCAGAGAAAATTTCCTTTGCCAACTTTGAATGCGGAATAACCACCGTACCATCGGAAATCAAGGAATGGGAACCAGCAGCAACACTCTGTGCTATCTATGGTTTACAGCTGGATTAAATGCTTGTTTAATTCATGCTAGGATGCACAGAACTAGATCTATTCGGTCTCAATGCGTTGAGTTCCAGTTTTGCAACAGAAGTTGCCGCTCAAACCGTTTGAATTCCGCGGAGCCCGGATCGGGCGTGAGAAATTTACGTAATCGCTGCCATAAGACGAGAAGATTGCCGCCTGATGAGTCTCTTTAACAGGCGAAACGCTGGTCCCCCCGTCGCGGCCGACAACCCACCTGTTATTGCACAAGCACTAACTTACTCACAGAATCTAGAAGTCCCCCACTGTCCTCTATAGCCCCCCCTCACTGAAGGACGAGATCGGTGAAATGTATTTGACGGTAGAATCCCGCCCAACTGCGCCACCTTGCCTTTGCCCGTCATTACCAGTGCTCATCACTAGAACTCTCCTCTTCCCTAGTAAAGTCGTTGAATCCCGGGTCGCCGCGACGTATGCCCGGAGGGCCGCTGCGCTTGGGTCGGGCCTGGCCTGTTTCGCGGTTGCTGGCCTTCCTCGTCGAGGTGGAGAGTTTGAAGGACCACGACGACTTCGAGCTGGAGCTCTTGTGTTTCTGGTGGCGGTCTCCCTCCCCCTCATCATCCGCCTTGCGCTTGAGCGGAAGTTCTGTCTCTGGTAAGTTGGAGGACTTGGAGCGCTTCTTCGGCGCTTGGTCGCGGGTCGACTGACACTTTTTCTCCCCCTCCCTCTCCTCCCTCTCCCCATCGTTCCCCTCATCGGCCTCGCTGTCGTGGGTCGCCCGACGCTTCTTCCCCTTCCCCTTCAATTTCCCCTTCCCCTTCCTCTTCCGCCTTTTCCCATCGCTTTCTTCATGGTCCTTCCTGTTTACCTCATTCCATACACGACGAGTCTTGCTTCGCGTCGAGAGGAGCTCTGTGTCCGTCTTTCGAAGTCCCGATCTCTCGCCCCGTTCCGACTCTTGGAGTACGGCGGCCCAAGCCGCAGCGCCGTAGGCGACGACCTCGTCAGGGTTGATGTCTCTGTGGAGGTGCAACCTGCTGTCGAAGAAGTCGAACACAAGGTTCACGATTAGGGATGGCAACCGTACCAGTGTGGCACAGCAAACGGTCGCACAGCGACCCGGAAACGATACCATCGAATCTGTCGAAGTCGCCATCGAGAACAATGTCAAGATCGGACAAATGGGCTCGCACCAAACCCACGTGTACTACCTGGGGGAATGATACATCACCGTCTCTTGGGAGAGATGTGCGATGATGTATGAAAATCGCGAGAGACGGTCATGATGTATCAACTGAGAGCACTCACCGTTTGGGGAAATGAACTGCGTGGCACCATCAATGTTGGTGGGATGGGCGAGCTCGTCGTCGTCAACGTCGTGGAGCGTGTCTATCAGTATTTGGCAAAATCCTCTGCGGCGGGCTGACATAATAGCCCGAAACGGCAATTCCCCCGCTTGGCAGCCGCAAATGGACGGCGCGACGCTGGCCGCATTCCTGCCCCAATCTTGCTATAAAATAGGGCTAAGATACATAGGTGATTCCCGCCCCACTTAGACACAAGTTCCGCCCCATATAGACACACATCTGCCCTACTTTTGACGTCCGCCCTACTTTTGACGCCCGCCCCACTTTTGGTGCCCGCCCTATTTTTGGTGTCCGCCCTAGTTTTGGTGCCCGCCCAACTTTTGAACTCCAGCGCAACTTTTGTTGACAAATTCAGGTTCCTGCAACACAAGCTCAGGCTGCACGGCAAACCATTAAATTGGGCGTCAGTAAGTAAGGAGAAACGGTGTGTGTGCGCACAGGTGTCGAAAAGTCCATGAAAAAAATACTGAGAAAGTGCAAGTAGTGTCCGTGGAGGTATATGAGGTAGATAACCAAATGAATGACGATCGAGTGTCTGCCAATAGTCCACCGGCTCCCGGGCCTTTGTCAGTGAGGACGTCGAACCCAGGCCATACACTCAGCCTATTCACAAAGGTCTAGTGATTCCGCAATCCACCTCCAATATTTGGAAGACGTAACTCTGGCAGATTAGCTAGACTGTTTTGCAGCCGAGCAATTTTTCCTATCTGACACTCCTTCCTAATTTCGGTACTCGTGGCCAGTCGCTCTTTTCTTCGCTTCCCTCGTTACCTCACAGCTCCATCTGATCGTCATTCATTTGGTTATCTACCTCATATACCTCCACGGACACTACTTGCACTTTCTCACATGTGGACTCATCGTCTTCATACCTAAGAATCAAGATATTCTGAGAGTTGGGGACCCAGTGAACGATGTGCTCAGAATTAAACCCAAACAACCCAATTATCATCCAAATACAACCCAAGTCCTTCTGGAATAAGCAGTGACACCTACAGGAATAAGACAGGGATCGGAAATAGGCCAATCAGAGAGCGCAAGAGCTGAGATTCAGACAAGTGGTAGTCCCTTTACAGATCCTAACAAGGTTGAATGGAAGGTATATATTTCCCTTAGGAAGATGAACCTTTACTACAAGATATCACCAGGAATTGACCTGAGTGATAATTGAGTGGTGAAAATAAGATGTTTTAAAAGCTTCACAGCTTATTAGACAGTAGAGTGTTGTTTGTGGTGGTGGTGGTGATGTCCAACAATGTGCAGGAGACCTCGGAGAGGTCGACTATAAACAATTCCAGATGATAGAAGTTCTGAAAGCTTATTTCCCAGATAACTGAGACGATGAACAATGGCAATGATGATGGAATATTCAATGTTCAATGGTGATAGACAATGATGATGACAATAAATGATTCGGTTCCCAGACACATGATAGCCTCAATCACGTCCAAGATGTTTCCAATAACCAGTTCCTCAGGTTTCCCAATGTTAAAGTCCAACGACAATACACACTGTGCCAACCCCAGAAATAGCCCAATCACAAGCATTCAGCCTACTAATACACGGGTGATTCTGTACCCTACTCGTAACAATGTCCTGACTACTTATACAAACCCCCAAAATCATATGTAAGTCCAAGAACGAAATAGAAATTAGTAAAATTGCCTGAGTTCCCCCTCCCTAGCTGTTTATCCCTTGGAAGGGCTCCCACAAGTGTATTGCCATTGGCCAGTGAATAGGGGTTTGAAACCCTCAGTCTCTTGGCTGACTGATATTATGTTGTTTGCATTATTTCCCATGATCCCAGGTCCTCTCCTGTTGTCTCTGACCATCGGATCGTGTTCCCCTGGCCTCCAGCTCCTCATGAATACCCATAGTGAGACTTGTCCCAGAATGGGTTCTTATTTCCCCAACTCTCTTTACTCGGAACAAGGGACATTCCTATCAGATTGCCTTAGCTGACCTTCACTTATTCCAGAACTTCATCGGAATATACATCTCCAGGCCCCTAATGTCTATCACATAGAAGGCACAGTATTGGTGCAGAAATAAGACTATTCCCACATGCCCTTGTTACCAGTACTTCTGGCTTATTCCATTGTGTGGAAATAAGACCAGAAATAGTCCCTGAGAGCTTTGTGGGCTACAGAGTCCTCTACAGTTTTTGAGGTGAGTACTACAAGTCTGCAGGGTAGTTCCCTACCCATTGTACCCATTGTTCTGTGATCACAACCCAGCCAGCTATACTGAGACCACATACCAGCTCTTAAAATAGGCCTATACTGTAATCAGACTATTCCTAAATGCACAAAATGTGCAGTCTTTAGGTATAGTTGAATTCAGTTCAATGGATTGCCTAGGCTGCCTTCAACTTGCTGATGTTATAGAGGCACAACACCCACATGTGATTCATATGTTGGGACACTGTATTCCAAGGGGGGGGGGACACCCACTCTGGCATTCCACTGGGGGCAAGGGCCATGGGCATGGGTTCATGGCATATGACTGACACTTGCCATGGCACTTGCCATGGCGTTGGCGCTGCACATATAGGGGAACAAAGAGAACAAAGAGATTCTGCGGCCTGGGTCCGATGACATCACGGGAACTTCCGCCAGGTGTGAAAACAACTTGCATTGACGTACTCAATTTGTTAAGGCTCAAATTCTGTTCTGTTCGGGTTCCTTTTTAACCTAGGATGCGAACTTCAACTGAACTTTGGCAAGAGATATGGTTTTATACCATTTTTGTCTTTTCATTTCAAACCCTGGTACATCATGGTTCGTTCATTATAGATTGTTACTTGGTCATTCCGGGTCCTGCAACTGCCTAGCCTGATGTTCATAAACTCACCTCCCTGCAAGCAAGATGTCCCACACAATCCCGAGTATCTCAAACCCGCTCTTTATCTGGGGCCCAGCCTTCCGCTAACATCCTGCTACCCGATCACCGTGCCTAAGGACTCCTCTCCTGATCACATCTCTCTGCTTTCGATTTTCTCCTCCAACGCTGTATGGTAATCCTGATCCGTAAGTTCTTTTCTTGATTACCACCAACTCCGAGTCGTTAGCGGTGGCAATATAGGCAAGGTGGTAAGCACCAAGTTTGCGTGGGATTTGCGCTCACATCCTCCGATGCTTACCAATTCCTCAGTTTTTTTCTTGATTACCCACCAACTCCGAGTCGTTAGCGGCGGGCAATATGGGCGAGGCGGTAAGCACCAGGTTTGCGCTCACATCCTCCGATGCTGATCAATTCCCCGCTTTGCCATCAATATCCTTCGCTCACATATTTCACCCCTGTGACTATTAAATCGGTATGTGGTCTTGCGTTCCAAGAAGTGAGCTTGAGCAGAACGAGCCTGAACATAGCACCTGTAACGTCGCGAATACTGAGCGGGGACCGAGGAATCGGGGGATACGGACGCATTTGCCACAGTCATGACCGAACGGATGCGAATACCGCGAATGTTTCCTGTCTTTGTATTTCGGGATTTTCTTCTGCACGGATCCTTTATATACAACTTCCATAAATTCGACATGGTCAAATACAGAATTGATTCTTTGTGTTCCACCCGGCGCACCTGCCGGAGCGGAGCGGAGGCATGTCTTGTCTTAGACTCCTGAGAAGTTTTTTTTCACGAGGCACAGCTGCTGCCATACTATGCAAAGCAAGAAAATTAAATCAGGTGGTCTTCATAGCAATATGTGGGGAAATTTAATTTGGATGATGTACAATTTCGTGGCAAAATTTAATTACAGCTGCTGCAACCGTTGGAGGTATCAAGACCGGCAGATTCGAAAGGGCGCTATAATAAACGGTGCCATCGTTGCACTCGAGCCAGTGAAACTCATACTCGTTGAACTGGCCTTTGCGTTTCTTGTGGTGTCGAATAAAGCGCGCTGGAAGACACAGAACGTCTGGGTCCTTCCAGTTCTTGCCGCCCTCAAGCAATGGCAACATTACTACCTGGTCAGATTGGAAACTGATACCGTGAACTCACGGACCAGAGAGGGATTGAAGAAACTTACAATTCAGCGGCCATTTCTTCACGGCAGCCTCTGCAGATGAAACGTTGTTTGCGAGCGTTCCAATTGACCCCTAGAAAGCATTTGAAATGCGACCAGAATTTGCACTTCTCGCACTGAACTTCTTCTGGGTCATCGTCTCCCTCGGGAAGGTTTGCTCCACATGGCTGGCAGAAAACGGGGCATGGTGTCGTCGAATCCGTGTCTGCATGGCTGGTGTCTCCAACGGCATTCGGGCAGTCGTAGGGCGGGCTTGCTCAGGAGTGAAGAATTGGTCGGGGCTTCCCAGAGGAGAGGAGCGAGAGTTGATTTGGATGGCGAGGTAAGTGAATCTATAATCATTTGATCCACCTCGTCATCGGAGTCTGTTATGGGGGTATTCTCGGTTGACGGCCCTGGTATTTTTGCGAAATCTTCCTGTATCTCGGCAACTGCAAGAAGCCTTGACAACGGAATGAATGTTGTGCTGGGATGAATACGCACCGGCACTTTCGAGGTTTGGAGATATAACACAAAGGATGTTTTCGGATCGTGGTCCTCCAAGAGATGAATGGGACCAATTTCAGTTAGCAACTCACCACGCCTGCAATCGTCGTAGAGAAATGTATTGTCCTTGAGTCGGGTCTTCGTTATATAGTGGCCAATTGAACCTGCTTTTGTGGCGCCGTTGTAGAGGTAAAAGTGCACGTTGGGCGGAAGGAAAGAACATGCACAACTCCGTCACATGAATAAACGGTCTAAATAGTTCAGTACAGGGAGCGCTGCGAAGCGGCTGGGATCTCTGGTCGCTGTTTTTGGTGGGCCAGCCGACCCTCGGGGAGGCATCGAGAATGCGTTCAGCTTGTCATGGATGTCTGGGGAGGTGGTGGTAAGTGGAAGAGATGCAATTTTGATCGCCGTCCCACCGATTTGTGTCAGCCGGGAATGATTAAACTTCATGAGAAAGTAGGTGTTCAGTCGGAGAATAGGTGTTCGCTGGGGAAGTAGGCGTTCCCGCGCAAAATAGGTGCTCACAAACAAAATAGGTGTTCACATTCAAAATAGGCATTCACGAAAGCCTGGTAAAATGTTATGCAGAGCGCAAGGAAATCAGGTACCTGCCCAGCACCCTCGCCCAACAGTTGGCGGATTATCACTTTGAATTCCGACGTCTTCTTGTCACATTGTTGGAGCGCGACCGTACCAGACTTATCTACGCCGAGCCAAGGGTGCAGTTCCGGAAAGTGGTTGTGGAACTCCTTGCTAAGATGCCCTCGAGCCGAACGCCGTGGGTGATTTGCTTGGACGCATTGGACGAGTGCGGGAAGGACCACGGAGAAATCTTGTTGCAATGGCTCTCGGAAACTATCCTCGAGATCCCAGTCCACGTCCGGTTCTTCCTTACCGGACGTCCGGAAGTCCGCTCCTACCTCAAATCCGACCGGCTTCTCCCTCTCATGTGCAAATACAGCGTAGACGACATTGATCGGGAGACGGCGAGGAAGGACATCCGCCTGTACGTTGGCCGATCGTTGATCGATCATACGTGGGATGCACCAGGAGGTTGGCACATTGCCGATCGAGACGCGGACGAGATCACCAGCCGTGCTAACGGACTTTTCATCTTCGCTGCGACCGCTGTTCGCTATGTTCGCGCGAGATCGTCCGACCTCGACCTTCACCCTCAGACGTTGATATTCTCCTCAAGGGAGACGCCCACCTCAACCCGCTACATGACCTATATTTTCAGATTGTTGAGGAGGTCATTGGCATTCCCGTCGCCGACGGTGTGCGCTTCGAGCGTACCAGGAGAGTCCTCGGTGCCATCGTCGACTTCGTCGAGCCTCAGGACATCAAGTCGCTGGCAGGGTTGCTCGTGATCGATGTGCAGGAGCTTCAGCGGACGCTTATCCGCTTGAGTGCAGTTGTGGATGTTCCCGAAGACGCAGGGGTGGTCAAAATCATGCACCTCTCGTTTCGCGAATTCCTGACAGGCGGGATTCAGGCAAAGCATCCTGAACTCTTATTCGGCACAGAGGTCCAGCAACGTTCCCTTGCGCTCGACACTCTTCGAGTCATGCAGAAGGAGCTCAAATTCAATATATGTGATTTGCCAACCTCGCATCTGCGCAACATCGACATTGATGGCTTGGACGAGCACAAGCAAAAATATATCCCAGGCCATCTGGCCTATTCATGTCGCTTCTGGGCGGTCCATCTTGCTGCCTCTCACTACAGTCCCCAGGTGGCACAGATTGCTGGTAAATTTGTTCTAGGCCACTTCCTTTTTTGGCTGGAAGTCTTAAGTTTGATTGGGGCAGTCGGTTCTGCAGTGGAAGCTCTTTCCAATTTTATTAAATGGATCTGCGAGGTGCGCTTTCAGTCTCGATTTGAAATTCAACAGGAATCAACCAAAAGTACAGGATCCTGAAATGGAGGAAACTGTGGTATTTGCCCGCGATGGGAAGAGATTCATCAGTTTTTTTAGTGACGCGATTGTTGCATGCGCTCCCCACATCTACCTGTCGGCCTTGGCATTAGCCCCTCGGCAGTCCCGGATTGTGCAACATTTTCGGCATCAATTTCACCGCTTACCTTCGACTGGAATAGGGCAATTGGATGTATGGCCAGCAACCGTGTCCGTACTGGAAAAGCATACCAACTGTGTCAGTTCGGTCGCGTTTTCGCCCGACGGCAAGCGGATCGTCTCCGGCTCGGATGATGAGACGGTGCGCGTGTGGGATTCGGAGAGCGGGGAGGTAGTTGCTGCGCCATTCGATGGTCATACCGGTGAGGTCACCTCGGTCGCGTTCTCGCCCGACGGCAAGCGAATCGTCTCTGGCTAGACCCTCCACCCTGACGGCCACCGCCAATCTCGCGTCCACTTACCGGAACCAGGGCCGCTGGAACGAGGCCGAGGCGCTCGAGCTGGTCGTTATGGAGACGCGGAAGCGGGTGCTGGGAGCGGAGCATCCAGACACCCTGACGGCCACCGCCAATCTCACGTCCACTTACTGGAACCAGGGCCGCTGGAACGAGGCCGAGGCGCTCCAGCTGGTCGTTATGGAGACGCGGAAGCGGGTGCTGGGAGCGGAGCATCCCTCCACCCTGACGGCCACCGCCAATCTCGCGTCCACTTACCGGAACCAGGGCCGCTGGAACGAGGCCGAGGCGCTCCAGCTGGTCATTATGGAGACGTGGAAGCGGGTGCTGGGAGCGGAGCATCCCTCCAGCACCCTTATGTAATCCGCTTATTAATACTTTCCCACGATCAAATTTCGATGTCAGAGAAAGAAAAAATTATATAAAACCATATCCTCCTCATCCTCCCTGTCAGATTCCACATTGCTGGCCCCTGCATCAGAGTCTGTGTGAGACGAATCATTGATTCCAGCCGGCTCAGAAACTGTGTCTGGTTCTTTGGTAGCCTTCTGTCCCTGTACTGTCTTGATGTAATCAAAGACATTCAAAAAGCCCTTCTCCTTCATGTCTTTTGCATGCCTTCACTGGCGATACAGTGTGGAAACAGATTTTTTGGTGTAACATTTGGGACGGTTTTGAACTGTTTTTGAGGTCCTGAATGCGAGCTGCTGTTTGGGCATCACTCAAAAGAGTGGCAAATTTCTGGAGTTCAGTTTCATCAGCAATCTCGGGTGCCTCCACAATTTCATCATCCAATTCTGGCTGAAGATCACCCAAAGCAGACTCCTCGCAATCCAGATCTGGAAGCTCATTCCCCAAGTTCAAGTCCCAGGTCTGTTCAGTATCCAAGTCAGAGTGAGAGTGGTCATCACAGTGGGTGGCGGCAGCTGGAAAAGAAGTGCTTGATCCAAAGTCTGAGGTCTGATATGGGTCATCTTCATCAGGAACCTCTTCCACAGTGACTTTATGAGAGTCTCGGGCCTTCCGGAGGTTATTTTGCTGGGCCTTTTTATGGTTAGTACCTCTAGGCATGGTTACAGAGCAGAAGGATGTAGAGGAAGTGAAGAGAAAGCCTCATTGCAGCCTCATTGTAGCCTCATGGCTGCCGCATTTCTTAGGGGCTGTTCACCCATCAATCAATCAATCAATCAATCAATCAATCAATCACTATGCCGAGCCTTGCCGATGTGGCTGTGCCATTCAAATTTCGGAACACTTTCCCTGAAAAGTGTTCCTTTCAACGAGAAAAGCATATAGAAACACTTTGAAAAAAAGTCACACAAAAATTTTTGAGACTTGATAACTCCTCACCAAGAAACTCTTTGGAGGATCTGCTCAATAGAAACCCATTGTATTCTCTCTATCTTACACTTGTATTGGACAAAACATCCCTAGCTAATTTCGGCACTGACTTATTTCACTCGCCGCTGTTCGTGACATTGTGACATGTGACTGCTGACATAAGGGTGCTAAAGTTCCACGCCCTCTATCTTACAACAAAAGTTTTAAAAAAGCTTTATACTTCATCTTAAAATCTACTACTAAAATAATCCATCTCTCCCTCCTCTTCACCATCCCAAACAAAGCACTGCCACTGCGTCATACTTGGGGAGATATGCTCTCTGATGGCCTCGGACAGTTAATAGCGCTCAGAACACTGGAAATCTGCAATAGTCCCAACACGCAGAACAGAATCCCTAATGTTCTGAACAAACATCCAAATTTGACCGGAGTCAAGCTTATATTTCCCGAGATTTTGGAGGCAGAAGTACAGCCCCTCCCGATTGCAAACCCAATTGGACTTCCCAGCATGCAGCATTTTGATGGCAGTCTGGCACTACTGTTGGCTTATGATCTTCCTGGGCTGGTGAACATTCAAGTTGATGTGAGGATGTTGACCGTGGACAAAGCGCCTGCTGTGTTTCGTTCGCTGGCGAAACGTTTGACAAACATTCAGAACCTCGCCTTTCTCACAAATTGGCCGCTGGAGAGGCTTTTTTCAGAGATCGGCTTGCTGTTCTCGAATATCAGGGGTCTTCGAATATCGAAATCGGTTGTAACCAGCGATGATGTGCGTTTTTTTTTGGCCATTCGGCATTCGTTCGTCTGATGTTGACTTTTGGCTCAAGCTGGACCAGTTATCAAGTGTGGCACTCTCCTTGTTCGAAAATCTGGAAGAACTCGTGACTTTGCACCTAAACAGCAGCAACACCTCCATTTCAAAGCTATTGTCTATGATGGCGAGTACCACTCTGAGAAAGTTGCAACTTGGTCGGTGCTCCTATTGGCACTTCTGCATGAAAGCTGATTAGAAAACAGGAACAATCATTTGGAATGTTGACCCCAAGAGCATGGAGCGTAAATGGAAGCTCCAACCGGAAGCCAGACATTACAGTATGGGGGAATATCCGTATCTCGTTCATCTTGATTCATACAAAGCACAACGCTTTACTACTTGCTAAAATTGTTTGGTATAATTCTCTCTAGTGAATTGACCCTTCTGGGATGCGACGGAATTCGATGCAGCACCATTTGTGTCTAGACTGGGAAGAAATAATATTCCATAGCATCAAAGGAGTTGTAGGCAAGAAATTCTGGGTCAGTATAAAACCCATTTAGACGACAAGAACTCGCACGGGATTAGTAGACCGACTCGAACCCCACTCCAAACTCGCGTATTTGAGTCACATTATGCATCAGAAAAGAAAATGAATATTGACAAGGGATAGTCTAGCTAATGAATTCTGAGCCAACAGAAGAGTTATTTGCATGCTAGTTCAATCCTATCTTTTACGTCTGCAACTGTAGCTGCACCAAGTCGCAAGGATTACACCAATGATCCTGCGGCATCCCAATCCCTGGGGAGTAGATTCTCTGAAAAGCAACCATCCAAAAAATCCTTCAACTGTGCTTCCTCCCTACGAATGTCGCTGCTCTGGGCGGCAACCTCAGCTTGATCGGGAGCTCGCAAGAATAACAAGGTCGCACGCGCATTCATGGCAAAGGATTTATTGTTGGCATAGGTTGAGGGCTTTAGACCAGCCCAGGCAGCAACGTCATGCTGGTTGAGCTGGGGTATGAGGCTGGCACCCTGGAACAACACATCTTGAATGATGAGTGCTTGGCGTATTTGCAATATGCAGTGCCGTAGTTCGCGTCTAAGAGAGCGGCGAGGCGGAATCCATCCACTGTAGTGCCTCTGAAATTAACCTATGCAGCAGTGAGTGGGTGTTTCACGTTTATTGGAAGGAGCCGATCTGTTTCCCATGCGGGTTGCAGGCGGTAAGAGTCCGCATGCAGACACATCCGATACAGTCGGCTTATCCATGCCAGTCCCTAGTGGGGCGAGAAGAACAGCGTGGGATGAGAAGTAGTAGAATTTCCTGCCATTATTTCAGGAAATGCAGTAATCAATCAATCAATCAATCAAGGCCCTTATGTAATATAATTTGTGTAGCCCGCTGCGCGGCAAGGCCCGCTATTTCCCATATCAATTTCGAGGGCTGAGGGAAAACGACGGGAATGGGAACTTCTGAGATTGAATATAAGTACACTAGGCTTAGAAATATTATGTGTGCCATCAGCCGATGCCTGAGCTGCTTCAAGGAAGAATATTATCTTTGGTATTGGCTGAACCCAGCTGAGTTGGGCTACTAATATTGTTGGGTTGAGCTGTACCCTGATACCTTGGGCAGATAATATTATATCTGGCTGGCACCAATGCTCCTAGCAACCAGAATAATTGTGCACCCAACCATTGGTGGCTATAGAAATGACCCATGAGCCCTGACCTATGCTGCTCGCAGAATCACTCTCTTTATAAAATTGAGCCTCTCTGTCTGTCCGAAGCCGTATCTCCATATGGTTAAATTATGCAGCATGACCAAAACACGGCAGATTAGCGCCAACCAACGGCAGGCGGAAATCAATCACCGCTTACATGCCGAGCTGCCAGAAGTGATGGCTCCTCTCTGTCTGTCCAAAGCCGTGTCTCCGTATGGTTAAATTACACAGCATGACCAAAACACGGCAGATTAGCGCCAACCAACGGCAAGCGGAAATCAATCACCGCTTACATGCCGAGCTGCCAGAAGTGATGGCTCCTCTCTATCTGTCCGAAGCCGTATCTCCATATGGTTAAATTATGCAGCATGACCAAAGCACAGCAGCTTAGCGCCAACCAACGGCATGCAGAAATCAATCAGTATATTAGCTGCTCTGCATGCCGACCTGCAGAACTGTTTGATGGGCCATGATGGCCGGCTCAATGGTTGAAATGCCGCTTTTGCGGATTAATTCTTTTGGAACTTATTTATTTATAGATTGTTTGCTCTCCTCGGTTTCGCATGTATTCATTCACTAGAGTTGCAGTTAGAGTTAACGTTTACTCTAGCTTTACCATATCTGCAGATCGCGAAACCTTTTAAATACAAAAAGTCACAAACAAGGTGAGCAAGTGGGAGCCGGCGCGAAGCGCCGGCGACCGCTTGTAATATTAAAAAAATATTATTATAGTCCTAGTACCTAGGCTTCAGCCCAGAATCCGGTGGACTTATTGCATCAGGTCATGCTTTTCAAAATGCCAGCCATTTGAATGCACCTCTATTGTGTCAGGTCATGCTTTTCAAAATGCCAGCCCTTTGAATGCACCTTTATTGTGTCAGGTCATGCTTTTCAAAATGCCAGCCATTTGAATGCAGCACTATTGCACCACTCTTTTCACTTAATCTAGTCTATTGAATGTATTCCTTTTGCAGGCAGAAAAACCCGCAAAACGGGCCAGAAAAATGGTTGTGAACTCTACGGTGCTTTATTCATGCAACCGTTGGCTTCTATGTATTTATTATCTTGATCGCAGACCGTGTCGCCTTCTCCAAAGCGTGTGGCTTCACTTGACAACCCGCCCGCAAACCCCCCTAACAAAGTATGTTATTATACTTCAGCCCGAAGCTTCAAGATTGATGGTGTAGCAGACCAAAGGGACTACTTCTCATGTCATTCCTATAATTTCCAGTACGACGAAAGGCTCCACTCGACCTCTCGCAACCGTTCCTCTGTCTTCTGATTCTGCTCTACCTGCTGTCTGCCCCGCTCCCTACTGCAAGGACACCCTTCCCAAAGACCCCAGCGACGAACTCCTTTTACTATTTGCCAAGAAACAAGAATTTGTTGCAAAAAATGGCAAGAACGCCCCAGGCGCTGGCGATCTCACTCGGCAAATTTGTCATACCATTAAGCTCCACGACCGTCGTCTCGAATGTCTACGTCTCGCCAGACTAAGCGGATGGCCCACTCATATACATTTCGACGAATTTCCCGAGCGTATTCAAGTACTTGAAGATACGATAAAGTGTCGAACAGTTCTGCTTTTATATAAAGCCCGGGTCACGATGTCCCTACAATATCGGACTTTCTGGGTGAAACTCCAACACTCCTCCTCACCGACAAGTCCATCTCCTCCTCGGATGGAATCCCCTCAGCGAACTCCCATCCGTTCGCAGAAAGTTGCAAATACAGTTGCAAACCGCGAAGCGAAACGCAACATGGAAGCGAAACGCTGCCTTGTCCCACCACATTACGGGCTCAAGATTTTTGCACATAAATCTACATTATATGTAGTCAAATTACCCAAAAGGAATTAGTTCAAAAGCTCCTGGAACTCCGAGGTGCATCCTCTGCCATTTTTTGAACACCAAACACGTCGGATTCTTGGGCTGAACCATAGCTCAGCGAATATCAATGGGATGAACTCGAATTGTATGCGTAGACATCACCCATCCCAGTTGCTGGGCGGTCCTGCACAGATGGCAAACATAGTCAACTGCATGAACAAGAGCAAGAAAATGATCAACACATTCGCAGGTATCATTCCGTCCCGCGCGAGAGATACCATGGTTGAAAATCGGTCGATGGGATGAGTGTGAGCCTCGAGCCGCATGGCTTGTGCGACCTGCAATGTTGCACGGGCCAGAGTGGCGCCGGCCTGGACCAAAATAATACTCATTACTCGCGTCTCAGTTCATCATTCGACACGCATCCCGTGGATGGCCGATGTCCATGTTAGTCTGGTGCAGTGTGATGGCCCGGCATTGCACCTGTTTGGTTAAGAATGACATGCTTGCAGGTCCCCAGGCTTAATGAGGAACGCGCGAGAAAGAAATCTGAGTAGAGCTTAGCCATCAGGGCCAGGTACGGCAGTAATAGAACTTCGGTTCAGTTCAGTTCCTCTGCTGCCAGATCTTTCACCACCATCTCGTTATTGCCTGGCAACCCAGGCGAAACTCTAGGCAACGCTGAAACCTTTTTTACAAGTCATCCGGTCCTGCTTCTCCGCATTGTTCCCATAGTTGCAGTTGGGCCGGATATCAGGCACCCCGTGCAAGCGTAGAATTCCAACAACTGCTGGTGCAGTTTGGAATGGTGAGCATCCACTCCGAGTTGTAGATGTCAGCAACCTGTTGGCAATCTCGTTCCCGAAGCTAGTGTGGCGGCCGAATACGTGTACGTCCAGCTGTACAAATACTTACCTGAGCGTTCCTTGTGTTCACCATTTTTCGGTATTGGATGAATCTGCAAAGTGCATTTTTCGCAAAATGCCCGATTATCTTATTGCGGGATAACCAACCATATATAAAGTTGTGGAAAAAAGTAATGAGCACCCTGGTTCGGGCACATTTCTGGACCGAATGACTCCAAATAAAATCTTACCATGAACATTTATCGATTTTAGGAGGTCTGGGCCAGGTCACCCCTCGTAATAAAATCATTCGATGTTTTCCGAGAAGTCGACTTTGTGAGTTTATACTGTATGTGGGAATGTTGTACACAGCTCCATTTTTCAAGTACTTTCAGACTACACACACGATTTTACCATACAAGTGATTCCATAGACTGGGCTTTTGAGAAAATGTCGAAATAATTTATTCCGTGAGAATGCAGCAGGAAAGGTATATGAGTGTCATGACCTGGAAGCCAAAAACTACGACATCGTCCTGTATCCTGGTCATTTGAAGCTTAACCTAAAATCATATTTTTTGAGTATCTATTATCGGAGAATACCCCTATACTCTAAAAGCACTCACAATTGAAGCTGCAATCCAAGGTCCGGAGAATTGGGGAGGATTTCCGTAGCTCAGGTTATTCACATATGGCCTATGGGATGAGAATGGAAGTGATGGAACGAAAAGGAAAGGAGAAGATAAACGCACCGTAACCACATAATTGAGGGTGATTGGGTGTCTGGAATGGAGGGAGTGCAGGGAGGGCAGGAGCGGTGTGCGCTCCCGTACGGGGTTCATGGCGCTCCTGGCATCGTGATCAGTGTGTTGTTGCACCAACAAAGGCAAAAAAAGATGGCGGGAAGCGGAGCGGTGCCACGGGAGACTAACCTCATCCCGCAGATGTGGTAGTTGACTGGAGGTGAGTATGCGCCAAGGTCGGCTGTGCCTCACATCCTGCCAACTAGCACAGACTGCAAGGAGGGTGGACCCGGCGACACGGCACACGATGCCCGAATTCACACGTCATTGGTAAGCCCCAATGGTCTTTAACGTCCCCGCGTATCGCCTCAGCAGAGCCGATTCGTCCCATAGAAAGAAAAAGAAAGGAGAAGATAAACGCACCGGAACCACGTGATTGGGGCGTCTGGAATGGCGGGAGTGCAGGGGCGGGAGCGGCGTGCGCTACCGTAATGGCGGTGAGAGGTACAAGGGCCTGGAGACGGTGCGAGGCTAAGCAGGGAGTCAGTACCAATCACCCATGCACCGGGGAGGGACATGCACTTTGCCGGCTTTCCCAGAAAACAAATTGGGTAAGAAAATGGGCCGTAAACGCACTTCTGAGCACGCGCCCACCCGAAGCCGGCCCGCTAACATCAGCAAAATAACAAATCTCCTTTTCGGGACTTTTTCCCCTTTTAGAAGGGCCAAAAGGCGTTAAAGGCGAAAGGAGATTGTCCTTTCCCAAGCCAAGCCCCTTGGATTTTCAAAGGACAAAAGGGCTGCAAAAGCCGCCACAAAAGGTGAATAAGGTTCACCCAGAGTCGACTCAAAAACTAGTTTTGGATCTTTCAGACACTTTTTGGACACCTTTCAGGCAACTTCAAGCAGCGGAAATTGTATTTATTGGGCATTATAACTACGGCACAGAATATACTATGTCGCGGGCAAAAAATACTACGTCGTGGGCAAAATATATGATGTCGCGGGCAAATGCAGGGCTGCACATCTAGGGAAGACTTGATGTGGTTAGCGAGAGGGATGAGTGCCGAAATGAATCTACGTACCAGTCATCCGTAGTTGTCGAGTGAGCTCAAACTCTTCTGCAGGAGCATCGTCGAGGACTTCGGCCTTGACGGCAGTTTGTTATCTGGATGGCGCGCTGTTGAAATAAAGGTGAATTGATGTATCAACAGCTACGGTGGCTTAGCGGTTTTGATATATGGGCGCTCACCGCTAATCAGGGGAGGTCTGATATATCAAAACGCCGTATACGCCTGAACGCATGGAGAAGAATAAATGAAGAAAGGGAGGGAATGAACCAGGAGACGGCAATGCTATCGTCTGCCAGTGCTCCTCCGGGGCTTATACTTTGAGACTCGGCACAGTGTCTGCCGAAGAGGAACATGCCCCGCCGTACAAAACGGGTCACGTCGGCCTCCTCGCGAAAGCTCAGCCGCATGGACGAGCCCTGGTGGGCCGGGGGAGGGGGCTTGTCGTGCGGCCACAGCCACCTTGGTGCGCCTACCACTCTGCCGCGGGTCCGGAACTCATTCTGTGCTGTCAATTCCTCTAGAAACTCCGACTGCTCGGGGGGACTGCCCATCTTTCTGCGGGAAACCATGGATGACCACCGTATGCCATGGTTCTGCAGGGAACACGACTAGTCGCTTGGTAAACTGCGAATTAGGTTCCAGCCTCGAACGCAGCTCCCAGAGGCCCTCCAGGAGTCCATACCCGTGCTCTGCCAGCGCGTAGGCGTCGCACTGAGCGGGGTCAGTGTGGAAAACCCAGATACCGGCGCGGGTCCTGGTGACAGCTTTCACAGCTCTGTTGTCCGGCAGGAATTGAAGGCGGCGCAGATCTCCGCCGGGGAGGCGAAGTCTGTGGGTGCTCCTCAGAGTGAAGTCCACTACCAAGCGAGTGGCTCTGGCCGTCTTCTGGGGAAGCTTGTCGCTACGCTTGGAGGTTCGCGTCGGGCGGTCCTGGGTAGCGCGGTGAGCTCCGTTCGAGGGGAGCGGTTGTTGTGGGGCCTTGGTAGCCTCAGCGTAGGTGGGGGTTGTTGTTTGTTCGGTTTCTTGGCGTGGTGGTGCGATCGAGTCGGTCGCCGCGGTCGTGAGTGTGTCGAGCAGGCGCTGAATAAGCGCGACGAGAGGCTGGACGTCTGGGCTGCCATATCCAAGGAAGATTGGATTTGTTCCGAATGCGGTCGATGAGGCCCGGTGGCTGCGCCGCGAAGGTAAAGGGTTGTGGTCGCAGGCTGAGCTGCGTTGGCGTGCGTCGCAGGGTGCGGTCGGGTGTGGTTGTGGTGGTCTCCTGGCTGGAGCCTGGGGCGATTGTGGCGGTCTTTCCTCTCTTTATGACGCGGGTGGTGTGTGGGGACTTTGTGTGGTAGAGTCTGGTGCCCGTTCGCCGGTGTGTAAGGCCAGCTCAGGGGATCTCGGGCGACGAGAGCCCGTTTGCGTTGATTTTATTGGTGCTCTTGGCTGACCTGGAGGTGGGCCAGCACAGCGCCCTTCCATCTTCGCAGTTTTTTGTTTTGACTGATGTAGTCGGGATCAAAGAGGGATGACGTGACGTTTGTAGAAGCTGGATAGCGTCTAAGTATCTTAGCACATCTGCTCCTTTCTCATCACAGACAGGGAAACCATGCAACTCGTACTACCAATTGAAAGAAAATCGACTTCACCACGGTGGAAGTGGGAGATGCCTGAGTTGTAGGTTCTTGTAATGGGCTGGTCGCCCCAAGGTCGTCCAAGGAGCGTGAAGTAAAATCGATAACGAGACTGGAAAATATGTTGCCGAGGTGTATAGTGTTGGTGCGAAATATACATTGCGCAATGAGATCCTGTACGGACCGTGCCTATTCTCTGCCCTCACACCATTTCGATGGACTCTTTCCAGCGCAGCTTCCCCTCGTAGAATTGAAGCAGCTGCGGGAGGTATCAGTAGTGCGTTAGAGCAGAGGTGGGAGGCCAAGTAGACAGGCACCTTTTGGGGGAACTTTTCGTGACATAATTCCGAGTCCTCTTTCACGTGCTCGCCCGTATGGCTGATGCGCGGATTGAATAATCCACTGAGACAAGGAAAAAGAGAAGGATTGAGACACAGTAGATGACAAGCCGTTTGTCCACACGCTCGACGGTGTCAATCATCTTGATGGGGTGCTCCCAGCTCTGCGCGTCCATGTGCTGCGACATGTCTCCGATCACGATGTTCTCGGTCGACTCGTTCGCCGTGGTGGACGCCGACGCGAGGGTTTTGTTCTCTCGCGGTTTCTTCGTCGGCCGCTCGTCGGGAGCTTCGTCTTTGTCGGGCGCCTTCACGGACCCCTTGCGGCTGCGCTTCTTCGTGGCGGACTCCCCGCCCGCTGCGATAGACCCGCCCTTGGGTGCGGGCTCCCACGCAGGCTTTCTGGAGGACTTCTCCTTCTCGTCGGACTTCGCCCAGAAGGCCTTGATCAGCTCCGGCGCGTTTCTGCGCGTGAAGTGAGCGAGCGACGCACATCGGCCGGGGAGTATGTACACCTACGCGTCATGCTCCGTCACCCAAGTATTGTGCGTATCGTCGTAGCCTTTCCACTTGACGTAATACCCTAGCTTCTGAGGACTCTGGAAGTTCAGCCTCAGTTTTCCAGGCATTTTGGACACGAATGGCGCGTCGCGCGTCGCGCGAGGTACCTTGAACTGGCCCGTTTTCGCCTCTAGAATCGCTTCAATTTCGTAGTCCTTTTTTTCGCTTTCGTCGTCCCCGTCGCTGTCCACAACCTCCACGTTCTTGGACCTGGACAGTGTTTCCTTCGTCTTGGCTCGCGGCACAATGCAGATGCCAGTGGGAGTGAGCAGCGATGGACATCAGATGGGCTGATGGGAGCCGCCACAGCCACATCAAACGGCGCCGACCTTCATCTCTGACAACGACATGCTGAAAACATGCATCCCAGGGCCCATTCAAGTCCAGAATGTCCAAGGAAATTATCAAAGGTTCAATATACATTATGAAACTACGTAAGCTGGACAAATATATTTAATTATGATATTCTATGATCCTTCCTGAAACAAATGGCAGATCCAAAACCAGATCCTATCTCCGTGGGCGCCGAACAACCTTTAAAACTTAAGGACTCTTCAGAACAACACAGATTCAGTTGTAATTTGTCCTTCCGGATGCCGCTCAGGGCCTGCAATATATAAGTCCCCCCTCAACGATCTCACAGCTTCTTAAGCGCTGGATTGCTTACAATTATAATGGCTGTCAATGGTAATTAATAGTGGTTAATAAAAAAGGTCTTACTACATACAACTCACAATTTAGTTCCAGTTTTGGTTCCCACAATCACCTCGGGGAAATTTACTATTTCTATCTCCACCGCGCCATTTTCTACGGGTAACAACAAAGATTCATTCGCAGAGGCTGTCGTTGAACAGGCTTCCCAGGCTCGGAATCCGCCTCCTCATCCTTTCTCTCCACAAATCTGCCTGGGCGTTCAGCATCCGTGTCAACACCATTTCTATCGCCTGCGTCGGGTCTCTCCATTCATTCTACGGGGCCATCTACCCCAGATCGAAACTAGTTCTTCACAATCTTTTGCGACATTACAAGGACTACATCATTTGCGACCCCGTCGATTGCATCAGTATTCGTTTCCCCCACCCTGTCCAAGGATCCAAAGGCCACAGGATCTATCTCAAGTACAAGTGCCCTTTCGCATCCATTGGACACACGAATTTCGGGGGACGCAGCTCCGACTTCGTTCTCATCAGGGACAACTACTCCAACTGCGAAACAGATTTGACTTCTACAATGACCTTCGTTTCATTGATTCGTGTCGGGTTGTCTTCTTCCTCTAGTGAGGGCAAACAGAATTCCAATACCACAAAGCCAACGAGTCGTCATATGTCATCTTTGTTGACGACTGCCACGACACAGTCGGCCAGTCTTACATCTGCGCTTAGTATGGCACATATACACTCGACCGGCGCAGCTATTGCTCATGGAATCGTGAATCATTCCTCGAGTGGCTCAACCCCGTCATCCGTGCGATCAAAATCATATGCTCCCTCAACATCGACTATGCCCTCGGCTGCGGGAATCTCGCCGTCAACATCAATACATTCTGCACACAAGAGGTATTTCTTTTTTTGAAAGTAATCACCGAAATAAATGCCGACTCGAAATACTATCAGAATGTCTCACACCGGTACAATAATTGGGGCCTCAGTTGGCGGGGCATTGATGTTGATATCAACGGCGGTTCTAGTCTTCTGGCTTCGGCGTAGGAAGGAAAAGCGGGACGAACAGGATGATTTTGCTCAATTCTTAAATTTCAGCACCATCCACCCGTTTGCAGCTATAAATGATCAACAGCAGAGTCCCCCACTGGAAATTGCCCGGAATGCTTGGGTCGTTAAACCAGGGGCTACAGACCTCTCCATATCGGGGATGGCAGTGCTACCGCCATTTTCGCACGGTCAGAAATGTGTGACTTGATATGGAGAGCTAATTTGATACGGCGAATTGCCAGGTGATACCCAGCACTATTCTGACAACAGGAGACAAAAAGCCCTCACAGGAGTGAAAGCAGGCAAATGGAGCTATGAAGCTGATGGTAGAAACTGCGCTGGAAAGCTTTTAGGGTTCGCAGAGTTCAAGACGCAAGAAAGACAAAAAAGGAGCCAAAGAGTGCACAGGCGCGGAAGAATTCGGATGTCAAATGGCGCAGTGTGTGGTTGATCATGGGACGTGCGTGTTGTGGACATCGCTGCTGAACGAATGGAGATAAGCATGCTAGAAAACGAGAGACAGAGGAAAACAGCAAGAACATATGGGGATCTTGCACAGGTTTCGTAGGATTTCGTTAAAGAACGGTTAATATGGAATCCCGGTGAACAATGTTTTGACCATCAGGGTTTTGACAGGTTCGGTTTCACTTTTTTCCTTCCAACATTGTAATATTCCATTGGTCATTTAAGGGCGACTTTCCTCTGTCTGCGCATTCTCAAAACCATATACTCCTCTACGTATTCAACCGTTGGCGTGATGCAGAATCTCGTATATTCCCACCCAACTATTGCCCAAATATCTGCTTTCCTCGCTGGACCATTTTCTGGGAAAGTCGTTGACACGTCCAACCCCGAGGACCATTTCTGTCCCATGTTTGGCGAAAATTCCGTTTCGCACTATCTATTGGAAAGGAAAAGAATGGAATTTCGATGTCTGTTCACCGCCGGAACACCGTAATGATGTGAAAGTCTTGGCGGCTGTCATTTTCCCGGTGCTGTGATTCCATGATGGTGAGGCAAAAATTGGCATTCTGACCCGACAGAACTGTTGAATACTTGCCTTTAAACGATTTGGCTTCTTAAAGCTTTCTCCAAAGACAACTCAGGCAGAGACGGAAAGGGACCGAGAATTCACAGTCCGACGATTATGTAACAACTTCATCACCAATCAAGCCCCACCCGATAAACTCCAGACTAGATATAACTCGCAATAAGTGGCATGCTGCTTGAATGTGATCTTTATTCAGAGGCACCTTTGGTCTCAGCCGTCCGGAATAACTCAAAATATCGTCAATTTCATCAAGTGCATCTAGATATTCCTCGTTCTCGTGGTCTTCATCTTTCTCTTGCTCCGACTCGTCACGATGCTTCCGCTTCGCCGATCCTTTCGATATCTTCTCCACTTGAGCCGCAAAATCCCAAACACAAACATCTTTCAAGGCCTCTCCTCTACTCTGATAATCAGCCACTTGACTTGCTGATGGTAAAGGCCGGCCTGCGTCGTCAAAAACCAATGTAATTTCATCAATCCCTCCTTCCTCTTCATCAGAACTTGCGCGTTCGATCGAGTGGACAGCACTAGCAATATCAACCAGACAGTCCGACTCTACATCATGCTCGTTTTCTAGATTTTCTGGAGGACTGACTTGAGGTGATTCCTCGGGAACTTCAACCCGTGTTCGATAGCATTTTGGACTAGGATCCTCGTCATTGATAAATTTCTCGAACCCCGTCCAATAGAGACTACTAAATTTGTGACTCGTGAAATGATCTTCATAATCCATTAAGTATGACACTACTTGCTGGGCTGACAACTCCGGCTTTGATATCATTCAGTGCGCGCATTTTTGTAGTAATCGGCGAGCCCTCACTGTGTATTTATCGAGGTCTGGATTATATTCCCCAAGTTTCCCAACGGCAAGCTCTAATGCGGCATAGGCTACATGTGCTTGCAGCTGGGTTTTTGTGATATAATCCGTGATTTAGTACAGTATAGCCTTGGCCGCAGGACCTGAACCAATGAATTTTATATCCATATTGCATCGAATGGCCTCCAACATAGTCTCGTTGAAATTATTAACCAAACCATCTAGACATCTCAGGGTAATTTCACCGGTCTCTGTGTCAAACATACTAATTGGAACTGTGTTTGATTCATCCAAGTCAAACCGACATTCCTTGGGTTCAGGAGGGCCACGCCAATATTTGTAGCAGATCGGATGATGAGTATGGAACTGACATTTTTTCACCAAGTTATGGAGATCCTTTGCGCGAGAAACGGTTGCATTCCGAGTGTTATCGAACTCCGTGGGCCTTGTTGCGCATGGATGTACTTTCCCAAATTCTAACTCAAACTCTGGATCTGGATCGGGAGGGACAAGTCAACAGCAAGAAAATTCAAATTCATTACGCGACGCTCCCCACGCCGGAACAACAGGCATAGTGACAGATAGATCCGCGTTCCGTAATGCATTTCTCGAAAATGAATCCCCTGAGATCAGACAAGACATTGAGCCTATTGAACGAACAGTTAATATCGACATTGAGGCTCACATTTTGAAATGGACCCTTAATACTGAGCAGGCTCGTGCATTTCGAATCATTGCTGGACATAGTCTTGAAGAAAAACCCAAACAACTTCGGATGCTTCTCTCTGGACCGGGAGGGACCGGCAAATCCCGCGTGATTCACGCGCTACAAGACTTTTTCAAGCTCCGGGGACAAGCGCGTCGCCTGCGCTTGGCAGCCTTTACCGGTGTAGCCGCTCGGAATATCAACGGAATGACCCTACATTCTGCACTTTGTATCAATCAACGGTCTAAAAGTCAGCAGAGACAAAGACACGCCGAGCTCTCGTGGCAATGTGGGAAGGGGTGGATTACCTCTTTATTGATGAAGTCTCCATGGTCGGGTGCAGCCTGTTATTGCAGATTAGCAAAGCCCTTATTGAGGCAAAAGGCAACACGGACCTATTTGGCGGTGTAAACATGATTTTTGCCGGGGATTTCGCACTTAAGTCGCGTCGAGCGCGTGAAACGGAAGCAAAATGAAAATACCGGTGAATCTGAAGTTGATTTGGAGGCTGAGAAGTTCATTCAGCTGCTTGGACGGTTGCGAGAAGGACGATGCACTGACGATGACTTTGATTTGTTGAATTCGCGCGTTCTATCCCGGGTGCGTCCAGATTGGCGAGAGGAACGACTAGGAAATGTGCCTGTAATTGTTTCAAAGAATGAGTTGAAGGATGTCTTGAACGAAAGGGCCGCCCATGCCTACGCGGCAAGATCCGGAAACGATTTGCACTGGTATTTTGCCCGAGATGCCCGGAGCAATGGTCAATTAGTCGGGGACACAAGTCTTCGAGAACATCTACTATACAAAATGCACTCCGGTGAAACAAACTATCGCCTTGGACGCCTCCCGCTTGCAGTTGGAATGCCTGTTATGATCACACAGAATTTTGATGTGCAGAGTGGAATTGTCAATGGTACGACTGGGGTCGTGAAACAAATAAGGTACACTACCAGCGAGTCAGGCGAAAGATATGCCAAGAGCTGCATTGTCCACATACCTGATATGATCGGTCCCCCGCTTCCGAATCTCCCGCCAAAACACGCCGCGGTATTGGCTGAAACCGTTGATATGACCTTCAAGCACCCAGATTCCCACATAAAGTGCGTGATAAAGCGAACTCAGCTTCCCTTGGTACCCGCATTTGCGATGACGGCCCATAAGGCACAGGGTAAAACAATGGAGGCGATCATTGTTGATCTGGAAAGCACTCGCAGAACGGAGACACCTTATGTCATGATTTCCCGCGCTAGACGATGTTCTTTGCTGTACGGCAACTGGCGACGGGAAATCAGCGGCATTCTCGGTCCCAATACTGATTCTCAGGGAGTACAACGCGAACCCGGCCTTATATCCCCGTGGACTACGTACGCGCCTAAATCCTGTGGGAGTTGTCGTTACGACCGACGAAAGGACTGGCCAATAATATAGTGCGAGGCCTTATTTTCGTGACGTGTACACCGTAACTAACTCATTATAGGTGTCGGAACTCGCAAAACTGCAAATTTCAGCCTTCGCCTACTGCCGCGAATCGATCGCCGATGCACGACGGAGCGGCGCCAACTTAGTGGACGAAATCAAGGTCTGTGGCAGGTGGGAGGTCATCTGCGTAGACCCGGAGCATGAATGGCGGACCATAGCAGATGGGCCGGTTTTCCGTGCTAGCCTCCTCTACTCTGTGATAGATGAGGCCCACTTGATTAAAATCTGGGGTGCCGAGTTTCGCGAGTCGTTTACGCACGTTGGCCGCTTCTTCCGAGGCTGTTTCCCCAACTTAGCATCCGTGGTCGCCCTGACTGCAACTCTTGCTCCAGGAGCGGCAACCTCATCTGTCTGCACCTCCCTCGGTCTCTTCGACGGCGCCTTCCATCTCATTCGTTGCAGTAACGAACGTCCCAATGTCCAGTTCATAATGCAGACGCTCACTCACGGCCTCACGGGCTACGAATTCCCCCATTCTTGAATACTGGGCGCAAAATATGCATCCATTGCGCGACTCTCGACCTCGTATTTCGAGTCTATGTATATATCTGGCGTCTCCAACCCCCTACCGCCGACAAATTCCGCCGTGTCCGCATGTATCACAGTCTTTGCCCCCAGCTTACAACGACGAGACCATCTACCTCATCGACAACGATCCTCAATGCCAGATAGTTATCTCTACCGTGGCGTTTACGAACGGAATCAACGCACGGAAGCTTCTTGACAGTATATCGCTGGGATTTGCGAAAACAGTCGATATCATGTGGCAGGAGAAAGGACGCGTGGGTCGGGAGCCAGAAACAGTTGCGCGCGGAGTCGTTCTCGTTCAACTAAGCTCAATATCAGCTGCGATAAAACAGCTCGAGGGTTCGTTTCAATTTCTGAGCCTCGCATGTGTACTCACTTTTATTAGGCCCCGCCAATCCTCCCAAAGCGCCAGCCAAGCGCCGCAAGGCCAGAATTCTCAAGAAACCTCGCGCCCCGATGGAGACAGTCAAGGCGCAGGAGACAGTCAAGGCACAGAGAAAAAGTGCTATTATGCATTTCTCAACAGACACTATGGAAATCCACCCCTGGAACTCACCCTCGATTGCATCGCGGCTAAGCGCCCTTTACCCTGCTCACTCTGCTCATGAAAGTCTTTGATGAATTCGACATTTATCTCGCCATCGACCCAGCCCTTTTTTGAGTAACCGAGACTATAAGACGAACAGTAAGTCATTTTTACTCTGTTGGGCAAGATGGCAACTCACGACGCGTTTGTAGGGTTCTCCTGATCCCATCTGACATTGTATGCCTGCCCTTTGTATATCACAGCCGGCTTGAGCCGGCCGCCATTCGCGCAGATAGTGACAATGACAGTGGTGTTCTCTCGGCTCCCGTCGCTTCGCTGGTGCTGTGTCTTCTTCCCCGCTCCTCCAATCACCCTCTCCTTGCGTGAAGACGATGCAGGGAACCCACTCTCATCCATGCCATAGATGTTCTCGGGCAAGATCGCTTCGTAAACTGTCTCTGCACCCTCCTCTCCGGTCTCCGAGTCGAATTCGTCATCTCGCCGCCCTGCACGGACATCCTCCAGCAGGTCGTACCAGGCCTTGTTTGTGGCTGGATTGACGGCACGTCCGCACTTGTTATCGAGGTTGTGGGACCAATACATCCACAGCTCGTCGTGGTGCTTTTCGACAAAGCGGCCGGTCCAGTTCTTCCCAACGCCGCAAGGAGGAAATTGGTCGCTGAGACGGGCGCTACAGATCTCG
This sequence comes from Mycena olivaceomarginata, assembly GCA_029378375.1. Classification (NCBI taxonomy): domain Eukaryota; kingdom Fungi; phylum Basidiomycota; class Agaricomycetes; order Agaricales; family Mycenaceae; genus Mycena; species Mycena olivaceomarginata. The sequence continues at coordinate 67,096 of JARKIC010000941.1, read as the reverse complement.
TCGACAGCCTCCTTGAGTCGTTTATGGTTGAGAGGGAAGCCGCGGTTGGCTACCTCCTTTGCGAACTTGATCACAGTGACCACCTCCTCGGGGAGAAGCCACCCTTTTTCTTCATTCGACACACTCTTGGACTTCCCCCCTTTGACGTGACGAAGGAGGGTGCAGGAATCAAGCTGAATGTGCTTCCCAGTGTCAGCCAGGTATGCCCCTTCAAACTTCTTGGTGACTGCCCGAAGGCTCATTCATTTTTCCCCCGGCAGCAAGATCTTTAACTTGTTCATGCCGATAAAAGACTACTGCGCACACCATGAGGGTTGCACGCTCCTCGCGGGCGATCTGTGCATGCTTGGTTTTCGATTTGGCGCGGGCCATGGGTGTACCGAGGTCAATACAAAGTGTAGGAGTCGAGACGAAGATTTCTCTTGCGGATTTCCTTTTTGGGCCTAATCACGAATCCCATCAATTCCACCGCTCGGTCGCTCGAATTGCTAGATTGTCTGTTTCGTAGCAATCTGTAGCTATTTAAGGCCACAGTAGCATAGATTGGAATATTATAAAACAGTTTCCCGAAACACAATGTTTCGGTGGCAGTTTTAATCGAGCTGGATCTGTTTCAAAATTGTGTTTTTGTGTTTCGGTCAATGTAAAAATTCTATGGCGTGCAAATGAAGTGCAATGTTCCCCAGATCACATTAAAAGCTCAATACAATCGATCCAAGTATCCTAGTAAAATATCACGGCCATCCAACTTGTATTACTCTCACACACGTCGTTTGTGTCATTGACCGGTCTGTGTCATTGACCGGTGAAAAACTGTACGGATCTTTGACACCGGTTGCTGTTTGCAAATCCTTGACGGGCTTGAGAGCGCCAGCGCATGCGAGCTTGACTTGCTTCAAACGCCTTAAGTGGATTCGCGACAACGCAGGCGGTGATGCCAAGAAAATTACCGAGTACGTTCTCCTCCGAGTGAGTAACTTATCAGTCTTGCTTAATCTTTATTCAGAGCTTTCCGCCATGTTCTCTCTTAAGACCAGTCGAAACACGGTGTAAACGATTATGCCATCGACGAGACGGCCGTCGACAAGTTCCAGCAGGGTGTTGATGATCTTATCGACGCCACTGTTATCGACGCGGCGACTTGAAGACCTCCAGTAGAGCTCACTCGAAAAATGGTGTATATAGATATTTCTTGACCTCGACAATACATCGATAGATTCACAGTACCGAAATGAACTGAAAACTGTTTACACCTCGAAACATCGCTAATTTACTGTCTTCAGCCGGGGATTCCACTCGCTACCGAGTCGCTACCTCAAACGATCCTCCGGTGAACGAAATCGAGGAGTTTTGGGATGCACGTTACCTACAGTTGAGACAAGCATTTCTGCGAGAGGATTTAAAAATCCGATTTTTTTCGATAGAGATTAATTACTTGTGCAAAAGTAGCGGTGACTAAGTGAGACCATAAGTTCACGGCTGGACCATAACTTCGGCACACAGATCGAGCACTGGATCTGGGATCGGTTACGTGTCTGCTCTGCGCAATTTTTTCAGCTCAAGTGCGATGAGATCTGTAAATTGTATTGGTAATGGTCCTGCTCTTCTGGATGGCGAGTCTTATATAAGACGGTGGATGCAAGTAGGGGTTAAATTTTCTGTACACCTGTTTGGGGGTTTATTCATCTAGCCAGAGCGTGAATGACACGCCATTGCCGAGCAAAAATTATGTAATTATATAGGTTGACTCCGAAGGTCAAGAGCTACTTGACCTGACCTTGACCTGACCGTTGCCCCTGGGGTCAAGGTCAATCAGTTGACCCGACCCTCACAACACTGCTTGCGAAAGCTCCATACTTTGCGTCGGATCCCCTTTGGTCAAACAGAACTTTTCCAAAGTCGCACACAACTTCAACACATTTACCAATCCCATCTCCGGGCTGGATTCTTCCCCCTCCTCATCATCTGAACCCTCAACCTCGATTATTTCTCCCCGCACAACTGCTTCTTCGTGCCGAACATAGGCCACAATGTCATCGTCTCCAGTGAATTGATGACCCTCATCGACATATCGCTCCTCCGGCGGATCGAGCAAGTCATCAATTGATGGCATACCTACTACCGAAATCTATTTTCGGGCTCGCAGATCCGCAATCTGCTCCAGTAAATCTTTCTCGAGGGAAATGAATTCGACCTAGGAAGCGTGATCGTGTTTTACGGTGAGTTTATATTCATTTGAGTTGAAAGAAAGGATTTCAGCTACTCTAAAAGGTATCCACAAGTTGGTCCTGACTTGCAAAAATGCATAACAGATCCCGAAAATCTTATGCAATATGCATTATGACAAAAATGCATAAAATCCCCACCTACCAAGTCGGTGGACAGCCGAATCCAATGCAAAATGAGCATTATGCATTGTGACCTAATGCATTTTCAGAAATCGTACTGTATTTTGGGTGCTTAACCTGTAACTTCTGCGAAATCTGCATCGCCGTCCTCGGCTAAATTCTCCGTCTCCGACGCACCCTTGAGGACTGCTAAGGAGTCACGGTTGACTCCGGAGGAGCGCGATCAGTTCCGCGGCGAGAACCGTTGTTTTTATGGCCGTGAAATTGGACATACAAAGAATGATGGTCCAACGGGTCATATGTTCCAAGATGTATTACATTACCTGAGCCATGTAAAGGGCAATACCATCTCTGGGGGAAATCTGACTAGAGGGAAATGTTAGCAGAGGCCAGGGCTATCGATTCCCCCTCCATCCTCTATTGCAATGGAATACATTTTGAAACGCATCACCTGGGATCACTGTCCTCAATTGCCTGGCTTTTATTTTAAAACGCATGACCTAGGATCAGCGTTTAAATTCCAGGGCATTCCCGGGGCCATTTTCTTAGACGCTCGGAGGAAGAATCGATAGTCCTGGCCTCTGCGAACATTTCCCTCTACTCAGATTTTCCCGGAGGTAGTATTTCCTTTTCCATAGCCCAGGTAATGTAATACATTTTGAAACACATGACCCGTCAGAGTCGTCCTCGAGGCCATTTAAATCCCAGTGCATTTCCGGAGCCATGTTCTTCGGTGCGTGGAGGGGGAGTGGCGTGTAACCGGATTTCCGATTGTTTGACCAATTTGATTGTCCGGAGGCTTTTAGATCCCAGAGACGAACGAAGTTAGCACTGGGCGGTTTTGCGTCGGATGGAATGAGGACGTGGAGGCGAAGAGGAAGCCAAAGACTGCAATGCAAGTCCAAGTAAATGTTGACAAATATCCGCTAGCGCCGGTGTTCGGTCGTGAGGCAAAGCCGGACCACTACACGTAAATAGGAGCTTCCGGAGCAGGTGGAACCACGGCCTGAACTAGTTCAGATACAGAGCAAACATTTTGACCCTCGAGGGAGAGGAGAAATTGGCAAGAGTGAACAATAGAGCCGTTTTCCGCAGGCTTAGTTTACTGGGTGTTGCGACCTTCAATATGCCAATGGACACTCCATTGGACGGTTCTATTCCTCTCCTTTACTATAACTTTCACTAAATATAAATAAATTCAGCCGTTTTGGAGCGCGCCGTTGGAAGTTATGACGCATATTGGACAGCTCGTTTTGGATCCTTGCCTTCGCTTTCATACTATGGACCATTCAGTTAAGATTCAAGAGGGCAACTTGAACACTTACACGTGTGTATGTGGGGGAAAAGGAAAAGTAACGAGCAGGGCATCCTCTCCTTCCACACCGCGAACTTGGGAAAGAAGTCACAAAATCGCGAAAAAAAAAACCATGAAAAATGACATTTTTTCCTCGGTTCGATTTGCCGCGGGCTCACACAACTGACGTGATCGGGAGCAAATTGGACTTCTTCCCACACGACTGCCACATTTGACTGCAAGCTGGCTCCTCCTCTCCATCTCCCTCGACACTCATTAGAGAGTTTGCGGTGAGCCACCAGATCAACTGGTGGCTAATTTTTCTCCGCAACTTACCATCCTCTAGGGCCAGTTCAGCCACTATTTTTAGCCCTTAAGGAAGGGATGAAATAGTGGCTACCACAGTGTAAAGCTGTGCCCGCTGCAAGATATCCTCCTGCAATTCCTTCAGTGAATGGAACTCCTTTGAATCTTCAACGGCTCCTCTCGTGTTCAAAACCGAGCATAGGCCTCGTGGGTCCCAAAGGGGGGAGATACGTGAGCCCTCCCAGTCAAGAATGCCGACCACCTCAGTGGGGTCAGACCAGGAGACCAAAATATTCCCCGAGTTGAAGTCGTCGCGGAAGAGAACGAAGGTCTCCGTAGGAACAAGCTGGTCGGCGGGCAGGGCCTTTATCCCGTCCAGTAACAATTGTAACCACGTGATTGCGCATCGTCAAAGCCACCGTTGCAACGAGCCCACTTTTTGCGTTGCTGGATCCATTCGGCTGGACGGATGGTCAACAAGTCGAGGTCAGCGTGCACGTGAGCGAGAAGGAAGTCCTTGGACGAGGCAAATGGCCCACGATTGTTCTTTTTCAGCATGAATGGGTAGGTGCACGAAAGTCCTAATGGCCCTACGGTCCCATTATCGTCGACAAGGCATCCAATGATAGGAAAGGTGAGCGTCAGAAGCTGAGCCCGGAAATCCGCCAGCTGAGTCATGATTTTCAGCCGCCCCTCCGGCGAGGAACGTCCCCACGGAACGATGAGCGATTGCCCACGGATCTGCAAAAGGCGACTGTTACGACGTGACCGTCTCTTGACCGATAAAATTAGATTCGGACCACTCGCGTTGAAAAAACAACTTGTATTTAACACGTGGAGTGGCCTACTTATGGATGAGGACCCACTGCCGGATGATTGGACATACGACGAGGGGGTTTCAGTGGGTATGCGGCCCATGTTGGGATAGGATAAATTTCCGGGCCGGAGTCCCACACTGGTTTGAACATGGGCGTCACGGCATTTCCTCCTGGATAAATTTCACCGGCAACGACTGGCTAATAACCAGCAACACAACGGATGAGCTTGGAATGCAAATCTTACCTAGATTGGATCCACCCGGAACAGTGACCCTTAAATGCAAGTGGGAGAGGGGGCCTAGGCCTAATGACTGCATTGTATCACTCCAGGCAACACGTCGACCACCGTGAATGAAATACAGGTGGTTGAAGGAACATTTTGGAACCAGAGCGAGCGAAGTCACGTGGGTATAGATATCGCCCACCATGGTATGATCCTTTACAACTGCAAGGGATGAGCGGCATTTTATCGAATGGATGAATAAACTTGCCAACAGGGAGGGAGCGGGGCCTTGCGCCCAAAATAAAGATTGTATATTGGCGATTCCCACAAACCTTCTTCATTCGACGCTCAGACATGAACGAAAAATGTGAGCGGTGGCGTCGTTGGCCCAGAAGTGCCATGAGCACCACATGGTACCGAAAGAATTGCGGAAACAACAGGGAGGCTGGGATGGATGGTTGAATCTAACTGGTTCAATGTTCAAGATGATATGTACTCAACTCCAAACACCAAACCAGACCCGGAAACCGCCGAAAAATAGGCCCGGGCATAAACAGGTTCCATGGAGAAATGAGTGCCACAGACGTCGAATGAAACCAAAAACAAAACAGTGCAAAAGATGCTGAGAGGAAAGGAAACATGGCTAGTGTCAAGTTCACAACGCTCCATGCCAGCCGGTTCAAGCCAACAGTCACGGGGCGGGATTCAAAAAGTGTTCCACGGTCTAATAAGAAACCATCAGCAGTGCAGCATGAAACAGATAATTGAAACATCACGAGGCAGAAATTTACTTGTTGGGCGATCGTCATATTTGACAAGAATCGGAGACATGAGAATGGCCCAGGTTGGTTGTCGAAAAAATAATAGGTCCACCTTTGGCTTATAATAAATAGTAGTCCACGATTAGTTGAATGATGTTCTGCAGGGTAGCAGCTGAAACATTAGAGGTGTAATGCAGGGTTAGCGGAATTGTGGTTTGCAGGGAAAGCGACCAATTGCTCCTCTATTCTCCTTTTGGTCATGAGGTACTTTAATCCGTCTAGTTACATTACGGACTACTGGGGAAAAACTTATATACGTCCGCAGCCGCATCGGTAGGACCGAGGGCTGTACCGGTCGTTGCTGGACTTCGTCCCGGTTAGTTCCGGTGACAGAATCTAGATAAAATCACGCGGGGGGTTGCTGAATAGAAAGTTCTATTCAGCAACCCTCCGTACATGAGAAAGGGGGGTTGCTGATTAGAATTATCCGATTAAGGTTGGACGAAAGGATGCGGAAACAATTTCTCGCTATGTAAATTGAATTGGCGTGCGACGATATTGTTCTGACGTGAGAACTTCAAATTATATTCCGACTTGAACTCCGCTTGAATTCTTTTTTGCTCTTCCCAAGTTACTGCTACTCGGTCACGCCAAAAGTTTCCGCCGACCATGATTCTCACAGCCCTACATCCTCTTCTTTGACCATCCCCTTCCAAATGGCATCCTAGCATCGTTGATGATCCAATTGGGACTCTCCTACAAAAAACTGGGTCGTTGGCACTGTACGGGCTGGGAAATATGCTGCCTGACTACTCATGATTGGCATGCTGGATCAACGTTCAAGCACCGACCAAACTCTCCTGATATTTCTCCCATTGCACAGCTTTGGCATGTCCACAAAAGTTGTTTCTCACACCCACTACACTACCTTATGACATATGATGGGCTCATCGACGCCATAACCGAGGTTTGGGAGTCAATTTTAGTGGAGGAAGTCGACAAACATATTGATTGGATGTCAGGAGCTGGGCAGGCTGTGATTGATGCAGAGGGTGGACATCCTGGATTTTAAGTCCACACATGGAAAGCATATATGTGTAGTATGTCAACACTCACTTCTTGTTTCATTCCAAGAAAATTTGTCTTGCCATGGCAAATGTTTTTCTTAGCGGCGGAAACTTTTGATGAGACCGAGTAAAGCGCTAAATATCGAAACATACCCATATCGACACAGGCGTCATGCCCTGCAAGGGCAAGGAAGGGAAGCCGTGCAAATGCGAGACTTTCACCAAGAAACATACTGACGATACATCTGACAATCCGAGATGTGTTTGCAAACACCGCCATAATCTGCACAGCTCGACTGTTACAGCAGTCCTTGGACGATACAATATCAAGTCGGTTACCGATGCCAAAGCCCGCCGTGAGTCAATGGATGGGTATCGGCCTAGCAAGGATGGAGGCAGTTCTTCGGTATGTTCTTGGTCCTCTGACGACACAAACCTGACCTGCTTACTCCAGAAATCAAAGATAGCCAAGGAGCCCTCTAAGAAGACGCAGGTGAAGGGGCCGCATGCTTATGCCGTCGTCGTTGCCGTTTTGTACGCGGTAGGGGTTCAGATGAAACGAAGCTCCACGAAATGTCGTCTCGGTCATATTTCCCGTTTTTTTTTTTTTTTTTGTCATCCTACGTACATCTCGCCTTGGCGTACCCAAGCTTGAGACAGCCTTACACGCGCTGAGCCTTCACACCGTTCCAATGGATATCAATGGACCTCAATAGCCATATTCTTGCCTACATCGCCAACGTTTCCCAGTGGTTCTCGATGGATACTGGTGGAGAATTTACTTATTACAGCTAATAACAGTACCGAGGGCGCGGCCAAAAAAAAACCTGTTCAGGATATTTTCACCCATAGCTCCGCCAATTCTCAACGGATTTGCTTGAAAATAGGCTAGATTTCCTAGGCTAATTCATACGGAATTAGTGATAGAAATAAACTTGCAAAAATATTGTATGGTAGATGAATTTGGATTTTGGGCTGTTTTGGGGGTTGAATGCCATCTAGCAAGCTCAGGACTTGTGCAAACGGCCTAGTTTTGTGAGACGCAATACTTGTATGGATTCTGAAAGATGTCATAGAGCCAGAATTTTATAGAGGTCATGGCTGCATTCAATTCTCACAAATATTTCTAGTTCAGACTGATTGTACATTGTTCTAAAGTGAGTATAAGTTCCATAGACTGAGTTATATAAAATTCTGGCTCTATGACATCTTTCAAAATCCATACAAGTATTGCGTCTCACAAAACTAGGCCATTTGAACAAGTCCTGAGCTTGCTAGATGGCATTCAACCTCCAAAACAGCCCAAAATCCAAATTCATCTACCATACAATATTTTTGCAAGTTTATTTCTATCACTAATTCCGTATGAATTAGCCTAGGAAATATAGCCTATTTTCAAGCAAATCCGTTGAGAATTGGCGGAGCTATGGGTAATTCTTTGAAAATATCCCGAACAGGTTTTTTTTTGGCCGCGCCCTCGGTACTGTTATTAGCTGTAAGCCACCAACTCTCGGTGTATACCATCGCATTCCACCGGTCCGCAATGGAGAAATCCTGTAGAATTACCCGTTAATTCTCACAGGTTCCTCGTGGAATCCATTGCATATCGGTCGCCCTGACATCATGAACCTTCCGATGGACCCGCGAATTTCAGAGCCACAAATTTCCGACTACCTCCCAAGATCGATACAGCAGCGGACGGAATGTTCAGGCTGGTGTCAGACACTGGCGAACTGAGTTGTGCAATATTTCCAGATTTGGCATTATTTTGCTTCCTGTTTATTCAGAAGTGGAATGAGTGCAGATTTTTTGGGAGAATTGGGTGCGTGTGCTCGTAAGGTGTCCTCTGTGTGCAACACACACAAAAATTAGCCACGGGCGAACTGAGTTGTGCAATATTTCCAGATTTGGCAGTATTTTGCTTCCTGTTCATTCAGAAGTGGAATGAGTGCAGATTTTTTGGGAGAATTGGGTTCGTGTGCTCGAAAAGTGTCCTCTGCGCTGAACACAAAAATTAGCCCCGGGCGAACTGAGTTATGCAATATTTCCAGATTTGGCCGTATTTTGCTTCCTGTTTATTCAGAAGTGGAATGAGGGCAGATTTTTTTGAGAGAATTGGGTTTGTGTGCTCGAAAGGTGTCCTCTGTGCGCTGAACACAAAAATTAACTGCGGGCGAACTGAGTTATGCAATATTTCCAGATTTGGCAGTATTTTGCTTCCTGTTTATTCAGAAGTGGAATGAGTGCAGATTTTTGCGACAATTGGGTTTGTGTGCTCGAAAAGTGTCCTCTGTGCGCTGAACACAAAAATTATCCCCGGGCGAACTGAGTTATGCAATATTTCCAGATTTGGCAGTATTTGCTTCTTGTTCATTCAGAAGTGGAATGAGTGCAGATTTTTTGGGAGAATTGGGTTTGTGTGCTCGAAAGGTGTCCTCTGTGTGCAGCACACAAAAATTAGCCCTGGGCGAACTGAGTTGTGCAATGTTTCCAGATTTGGCAGTATTTTGCTTCCTGTTCATTCAGAAGTGGAATGAGTCCAGATTTTTCTGAGGAATTGGGTTCGTGTGCTCGAAAGGTGACCTCTGTGCGCTGAACACAAAAATTAGCCCCGGGCGAACTGAGTTGTGCAATATTTCCAGATTTGGCATTATTTTGCTTCCTGTTTATTCAGAAGTGGAATGAGTGCAGATTTTTTGGGAGAATTGGGTTCGTGTGCTCGTAAGGTGTCCTCTGTGTGCAACACACAAAAATTAGCCACGGGCGAACTGAATTGTGCAATATTTCCAGATTTGGCAGTATTTTGCTTCCTGTTCATTCAGAAATGGAATGAGTGCAGATTTTTTGGGAGAATTGGGTTCATGTGCTCGAAAAGTGTCCTCTGTGCGCTGAACACAAAAATTAGCCCCGGGCGAACTGAGTTTTGCAATATTTCCAGATTTGGCAGTATTTTGCTTCCTGTTCATTCAGAAGTGGAATGAGTGCAGATTTTTTGGGAGAATTGGGTTCGTGTGCTCGAAAAGTGTCCTCTGTGCGCTGAACACAAAAATTAGCCCCGGGTGAACTGAGTTATGCAATATTTCCAGATTTGGCAGTATTTTGCTTCCTGTTTATTCAGAAGTGGAATGAGTGTAGATTTTTTGGGGGAATTGGGTTTGTGTGCTCGAAAGGTGTCCTCTGTGTGCAGCACACAAAAATTAGCCACGGGCGAACTGAGTTATGCAATATTTCCAGATTTCACAGTATTTTGCTTCCTGTTTATTCAGAAGTGGAATGAGTGCAGAGTTTTTGGGACAATTGGGTTCGTGTGCTCGAAAGATGTCCTCTGTGCACTGAACACAAAAATCAGCCCCGGGCGAACTGAGTTATGCAATATTTCCAGATTTGGCAGTATTTTGCTTCCTGTTCATTCAGAAGTGGAATGACACCTCGTATTCGTTATCTAGTACCCGGTCTAAAGCCTCCGTGGGATCTATCAAGTTGGTATTTAGACGGAAGAAACATTCACAGGTCCTCAACAACTTACCGCAACGATCAATGTCGCAGTTCAGCTGCCGTTCTCCCTCCTCGACTTTCCTTCGTAAACTTCGAGATCGTGATCGCACATTCTCGCGGTTTGGCCGAGTGTTCAATATTTCTTCGATATCAACGGTAAGGTCTCGCTGGCGTCGTGCCAGTTGCGCCGCAGAACGGCGCAGAACGGCGGGAATTAATCAATTTGGGTCCCTTGGACTGGTCTTCAAGGAAAACACAGCGGAGGAAACGAAAAAAACGCCAAAAAAGACAAAGACAAATGAGAAAAAAAAAAAAAAAAAAAACCGCCTATGCACAGCCACCATCACCAACTTTTTTCATTATTTCCCCTGCCAGTGGCCAAATTGAAGGCAAGCATTTTTTTTACCTCACTCAATTTTGATTCAAATGGATATCTGTCTTACAGATCTATGCGGAATGTCAAAAGAAACACTTTTGTAAGAGGGATAAGCAATAGAGGTAAAACTCGGGCTGGGAAATCTCGAGCAATCTCGAGCACGGGTAGCGGCAGATAGGTGACCCGCACCATAGGAGCCAGAGAACAACATTAACACCTTAAGGTATTTCTGATTGTAATCTGAACATTCTTAAAGCTTGACAACGGTTTCTGGCCCTAAAAGAGTCAGTTACAAATGTAAAACACATTTCAATAATTTTGCCAGGGCTGCCCATACACCAGGGTCCCACACCGTAACATTTTTTCGGGGTGTTGTTGGACACAGAGTTGCATTGAAAAAACAAAATGTCTGTTACTATAAAGCCTCAACAGAGTCCAATTCGACGGGTTCCGGCGACGGGTAGGGCAAGGACATCCGACTGACCACAGCCCACAGCCGGGCGTCGCCACATTTCGCAAGCGCAAAGCATCGCACGAAAATGCTCCCACATATCCGAATGGAGCTGGGGATCTCACACGCTCCACCGGAGATGGGACAGGTAGAAAAGAGCGTAGAGCGGCGAGCGCAGGGTCAGATGAGTCGAAAATGTTGCCGGAGGTGCATAGGAAGCAGTAATGGTGGTGGCAATAAGATCTAGCTCAATCAAAAGGTCTGTGAGGTGGATGCAAACCGCACAAAACGGATGTCGACAGATGGTGGTGAAACCCAAATAAAAATAAACGCTAGAAATGAAGCAAAAGAAAGGAAGATTCCCTTGGCGACCACTCTTGATTAGGGGGAAAAGCTATTCTAGGGTTTTTCTAGGGTATTCCGAGTGGTCCGTTGCTGCTTTTACCTTCGTTCACCCCTATCCTTCACCATGGCGATCTCTACGCTGCCCGTCGCGCGTCCTGTCGCTCCCACGGACGTTTCACACCCCCACGTCACTTCACGCCTCGAGCTGGCGAACGGCACGTCTCGTTCATCGTCTACGCCCCTTCTTTCGCATCCCACGGCCACTTCTTCGCAGTTCCACGGCGCTTCACACGAGCCACATCCGCACATCGCACCGTGCTCCGTGCGGTCACGCGCATCGTTCACGCTGTCGCCCACGCTTCACACGTTACATTCCAACCTCGACAACTCACCTTCGACTTCGGCCCCTCGCAAAAAGCGCTCGCGGCGCTGCTTCGTGTGCGGTGGGACGGGGAAGCACCGTCTCAACCCCCGTTTTTGCCCACGGACTTACGAGCTCCTGTCCAAGCATTTGGCGACATTTGACGCTACCTTCCGTCTCGTTTCGTTCGACGGTTCGCCCCTTCCGATGACACGGCACCCCGGCGGCGTTGCAGCACATCTTTTGTCACCTCGACGTCTCCCTCCTCGCACCATTCGCGTTTCACCTTGCAGCGTTACTAAGTAGCCCAGCACCTCTCAGTCGAATCCCCCGCATGTTCATCGCGCTCCTCACGCCACACCGGCACCCGTGCCCCTACGTGTTCCCAACGCCGTCCCCAACACGGATTTAAATCGCACGCACACGCCGCCCGCAGCCGTCGAACATCCACGTCGTATTTCCAGTCCAGACTGGAGGTTTGAATCGAATCCCCCGCATGTTCCGCGCATGGAACATCCATTTTCACCACCGTTTCGTGTTCTTACTCCCGTTCGCGATTCACATCCACCTTCCGAAACACCTTTGGCCTCCCTTCCACCTCACGATAACTCATTCATCCTCGAGATATTCGACTGCCTTATCCTGTCCCTATCGTGGCGTCGTGCGCTGGCCGGGCTCATCGACGCGATCGACCGTTTAAACCTGGACGACGATATTCCCGCACTTCGCAAGCGTGTCGAACCCATACGCAATCACGTCAAAACTTTCATACCTTTTGTTTAAGCTACTCTTCCTCGTATACCACTTACTTATCTCGTGCCTTTAGTTTTTACAACTCCCTTCGTTCGTACTTTACGGCCATCCTCCTCCTTCCTTCCCTTAAACTGATGTCGGGGACGACATCATAATCCCCCGCACTGTGGAGGGGTCGGACGGCCGGGATGTGGAAATCTTTCCACATCCTGATTTGAATTCTATTTTATTACGCCTCCTATTTCAGATTACAGCATTTTTTGTAACGTAAATAGTGCCAGATCATTGAATTCCAGACTCGTACCACGACATCCGCAGCCAGTGCAGGGCTCTCGCCCAGAGGCAGCACCGAGCTCCTGGCCCCCTACTCTTGTAACGCCGCCAGTGGGCTGTTTAGCCTCCCAAACCCCTCGAATCACGCCTTACGACGCCGCATTCTTCACACGGCTTTTTCTCACTTTCTTAGTCTGTTTTTATCGCGTTTTCGCACTCTACGGCCCGGGACCAGGTCCCTATTTTTATCCCTCGCATTCGTTCCACCTCTACACGGACTACCGACCCATCCAAAGAACCTACCAGCCGGGACTTCTGCTCTTCCACAACGTCGTGATTACATAAAACCCGTAAAAAACCTGTGTCCATCCCTAATAAGAGTATTGTACTATTTAATTCAATTTGTACGCCTTGTGACCTGTGACCAAAATTTACGAAATCCAGAATTCGTACTTTGTCTGAGGGAGCGTGACCGGATTTTTTTTTCGTAAATCCGCCACAAAGTGTGCAGGATGCGACGGAGTTGATAAATCTGCTAACCAGTACTCGTAAAACTATTAGAGAGGTTGCGCAAAGCCGCATGCGGCTGCACAAAGCCCCCTGCGGAAATACCCTGTATTCCTCCCCGACATTGCCAGAATGACTAATAAGCGCATCTCAGACCACTTGAGCCACATACAAACGTCGGAGGTGCAATAAATCAATGACCACACTCGGAGAAGGCCAGGGTTCGTCACTATCAAAATTGCGGCGGATGCGAACCTCGCGAAGGCTCGGCAGTGATTTCAGAAGCTCAGAATGTGTGTTCCAAGGCGCGTCGAAATTGTACCTAGTGAGGCGGTGGACGATTGGAAGGAGGGTGGGTATAAAACGGTGTTGACAGGAGACGTTGATGTCGACGAGGGAAACAGCCATCCGGAAAAGATCGACAGAGTGAATTTCCGGCGGCACGCTTTCCCGAGTTCCCCATTCCACCCATGCCCTCTGTAGCGCGGTAAACCCGCCCCGGAGGGCCGACAGATGCGGAAACAACTGTGGGGTGAAACAAATATTGAGTTCCTCCCATCGCGAAGAGTGCGCGGAAAGGAGCTTGAACATCTCGATTTGAGGGCGAGAATCGTTGGCCTGAGGTCCGTAGAAGTGAATCTTGAGTGTCTGGGTGCGCTCTAGCTGCGTTCGGACCATCTCCAATCCGTACTCGCCGTCGATGCCATAGTCGATGGAAATCATGGACCATAGCGAAGACTTTGAGAGTGCAACCGCTCTCCAGCGTTTGCAAGTAACGCAGATGGCTCGCGTTAAACCTCACGGGTTGAAAACCATTAACTATGTTAAGTCGTTAAGCTGTTTGGTTGAACCACACTCTTACAAGTGAACTGTTAACTATGTTGATCGGTTTAACCGTACAGTTTATCTTTGATTTGGAACAGTATTCATAAGTGTTTAGCAGTACCTCATGGAGAGTATGGTTTAACCACGTTCAACCATAATGGTTTAACGACCTTAACCACTTCACCCAACCAAACATTACGAAATGTAGATACATAAGAAGTTCGATCTAGTTAAATTGTCCCCTTTTTGAGTAATTGTTCAACCGACAGTTTAATCCAATGGTTTAACAGGGTTTAGCCGTTCAGTTTAATTGCTCTGTTCGCTGGTCGCAGTCCGCCTCAAGTGCTCTCAAACTGGGCTTCTCAAACTGTCACTGCATTGATCCGCACCTGCCGCCAATCGTCGCCGATCTTCTTTTCCGATCACCTTTTCAAATTCCGTCGCAGCCATCTTGTCGAAAGTTACCAGTCTTCCATGGTTGTAAATGATGTCTTTTGAACCTTGCACATCACTACATTTTCCTCCAGTTTCTGAACTTGGAACCAGTGCGCACTCTTGCCCAATTGATTGGCAATCTCTGACAACTCTGATCGCTCGGATATCGATCAACGTTTGACATGAACTGTCGATCGAATTACCATGCTTGAATACGAAAACAAGCGGCCGTCGACCCCCTGGTTACTCAAAGTATGCTACAACCTGTCTGCAACCAAACTCAAGTGTCCTCAACAGGGAAGCGGAGAGACAAAGCCCCCCCTGCCCAGCTCTCTGGCCTTGCACCCCACACTCCACCACGAAAGTCCAAGAAGAGCTATGCCGGCGCCGCCTATTCCCCGTTCACCAGCAAGCTTCTCAGTTTCAGCACTGGCCTTCCTGTTCACCTCCAAGCATCCCCTACGAGGGTGACCACCGCCGCCGAATCGAAGTCTGGACGATCCAACAAGCCTCGAATGGCTCTGAACAGTCTCAAACATCCACGAGACAAGGGCTGGACATCTTCGGGCACACACTGACGTTCGAGGCATATCAGTCTTTCGAACGATGGGTATTTGCACTTTTCTCATGTCATGCAGCATCTAATTCTTTTTCGCTATTAGCCAAACGATTTTTCTCCGCAACACTACAGCCTTGCGGACAGTGTGGATATGGTTCATGACTAAATGTGATTAATTTGGATTCCGGTACCCGGATCCGTAGGGGGGAACTCGCTAATACAGAGTTTCGTCAACCAAGAGCGCCGGGGGGAGCAAGCTCCCCCAATTAGTGACGGCACTCCGCCGCGCGGAGGGGGCCTCTTACGGCACCGCGGTGGCGTTCGCTTAGGCCCTGGCCGCGACACCACCCGAATACGCCAGCTCACGACGCAGACACTTGCTGGGAAGCCTTCCGACCGCCGGCCCCTCTGGCCAGAACGACTCATGCGGTATCCGCCCTCGTTCCCCGCTTTCCGACATCACTGGCCGCGTCTGATCAGGGGGTCCGTATTTTACATTCCATGCCGTGTATCGTGGCGTTACGCGTACTATGCACGGTGCACACGAAAACACTGTCGGATGGCCGCTAACGACTCCTCGCGTCGGTTGACTCGTGGCATCTTCGTCAATCCACCAATTGATCTGATCATCGCCATCCCCCATTTTCAGCGAGCGAAACACTTTTTCTTCGCTTACAGTCTGGTTCACACACACACTGCCGCATTGTTTACCTCATAACTCACTCAGAAATACACCGTTCCCCATGGTTTTACAGGCATTTCTACTCAGAATTCTGCTGGCGTTCCAACGC
The DNA here is from genome assembly GCA_029378375.1 of Mycena olivaceomarginata. Classification (NCBI taxonomy): domain Eukaryota; kingdom Fungi; phylum Basidiomycota; class Agaricomycetes; order Agaricales; family Mycenaceae; genus Mycena; species Mycena olivaceomarginata. Next base: position 51,108 of record JARKIC010000941.1, on the reverse strand, counting down.
ACACAGCCTGCCAAAAATCTGTTCAGTTTCAGGACCGCTGCGCACTGAAAAAGTTCAAATTCACCGCATTTGGGCATTTGATCCGACATCCTGCCGAGCCCGCCCTTCAAATAATGTGTCCCGGCGCGCGTTTTCATCTGGGAAACACCACATGTCTATGTAGTACTACCGAGCGACCCGTAGAGTGGTAGAGCCATAGGCATGTCCCCTCGATGAGAGATCGCCGTAGACTCATAGCAGTAGAGCCGTAGAGCCACATCGTGCAACATAGACCACGTGGATCTATGTACGGTACAGGTGCCCTAGCAACGTATCCTCGCTTCTTCCCGTTGCATGGTCCAGATCGTGCATGATATCAGACAAAAGGATGGAGAAAATAAATAGATTCGACAACTGCAGTCTGGTACAAAATGACTATTAACTATTGAAGAACAAGCTCATAACAATTGGCCAAGACAAGAGAGGCTTTAACTTGAAGTTGCGAAGGAGAGGTCTTGACCAAGTTTCAGGACCGGTGACCGACATCGAGATTCAAGAATTTAACACGCAGTGTGTTGCTTGAATTCCCGGCGCTATTGAGTCGGCCCAGCCGAACTACAGCAAGAAGCCGTGGACGTGACCACTGCCCCGTTCCTGCCATTCATATCGATACCAATAATCTTTCACCTTGAAGAGCGGCTTCAGTACGTGTTTCATAAGCGCTTGTACGCGGACATCGAGGTATGAAGCTGCCAGGTGTGGATTCCGCTCCAGTGCTAACCGCCGTTGTCGTCGTGCAGCTGCATCGTCGCCTGCTGGTACGTCGATCTCTTGAGGCATGTGCCGGTGGAGGTCGTCCCACTGAAGGTCGGCGGCGCTCAGCGTGAAGAACACGTGTGGTGAGGTTTTGATCTGGAGCATATCAAACAGCTCATTCCGCCTTGCATGCCAATACGCTCTTGTTCCCCGTAACGTCGCGCCGTATCGGATCATGGAGTTTGCGATATACTGATCACCCTCCTCCAGCATTGTCTTGAGTTCTGCCGCTGTTAATCGACCAGCCGTATGGTGTTGTTTGACGAAGATCTTTGCCTGAGCATGTGTCCGTTGGCGCTGGAGGGTGTTGAAGGCAAACCATGGAAACCGCCGATGACGCGCAAAGCGACCTACCTCGAAGCGCATAAGATGCTCGACGTAAGCGCCGAAATGCACTTTATGAGTACGATTTTGATGAAAATTCCCTCGTCCATCAGGAAACAGAGTGGGGAACGCCATGGTCATGTAACCTGGCGTGTTTTCGTTAATTGGGTTAGCTTCAAGAGGAGGTGCAGGAACCTGTACATGGTTAGTCAGACGACCTCCCCAAAAACAAAAAACTCACAATTGTATGTTCGTACGCAGGTCCTTCCACGATCGCATTCGCAGCTTGTCGTAACTCAACTACCTCCTCGCGTGTCCCTCCTACATCCAGGACCCCGCCAATGAATGTCCCACCGTCGTCTAGGTTGCCGTCTTGACCCGCAGCCTCTGTAGGTCCCGCGGGCATCGCCCCTTCTGCTCCTGGCCCAGCCTGTCCTCCTGCCTGAGGGCCTTCGCGACATGTCGGGATACGGTTCACCACCGAACCATTCTCAGGCAGCTGCGAGAGTGCATGTTCATCCTGTGCATTCAGGTCCGCGTATGCAGGGTCATGCTCAATTTTGTAGAGGAGCGCCAGCCGAACCTTCTCCCGACGTACGACAAAATCAATGTGAGAGTCCATATTAGTCTCCTCTTTCCGAATGATGACCATGTCGATGTTCTCCGGCAGGCGAGGTAATGAATCTGCAATAACGGCAATATCCTGCCTAAAGTTGACGATATGATCCTTGTAGCAGAGCTGGCGGCCTCGCGTCCAGCGAACTTGCATGACAGGCTTAATCCGTGCGATGAGCATCTCTTCCATCTCGGTGAGGTTTTTCACGCAAGCTGGGCGCTGGTTTTCGGGCACTACGATCATGGTAAGTAAAACCTCTTTTTTTGAGCGTTCCACGTACTCGGATTGACGTTATTTGCGTCAGACCACATCTTCACATCTCGCCTGTCCCCATGACATCTCGAGCAATTCCCCGATGCCTTTAGTTGGATGTTGAAACCTTCTTCGTGACAGCACCCACAGATCTCGTCCTTAATTGCATTGATCGCGGCGTCGAAATTGCGCATACAGGTAGCCTCATCTGGAGAAACTGCAGAGTCGTCCGGAAGATCCATGTGAGGGAAGTTCTCGCCATCAAGCAGCGCATCGTATTCATCGAGATCCGCCGTCTGCACCCCTTCGTCTTCTTCCTGTGGCAGTAAACCGGCGTCGTCATCGTCGGTATCGATATCTAGGCCATTTGGAGGTCTTCGAGCATCACGACGCTCAGCCAGGCATTCTGTACAAGAAGACTGTCTAGTTCCATCAGGGCCTGTACATGATTCAATCGGGACTTCGTGATTTCCGCGCACGCAATAAGCAAACCCTGTGATTACTGTTAGAAAGTCTGATGTCAAATGGTAAGTGACCCACCCCTGCCGTCCGCTGCCATCCTTCTCCGTTCCACACGCTGTGACACCGAATTTCGACAGGAATTGCATCGACTCGAGAGCGAGGGCCGAGACGTGGATGCTGCAGCAGTGGGGGGGCCGTTCGAAGTGTCGTCTCTTCTTGATCCGCCAGCAGTCACGACACCTTTCTCGCTTTTTACAGCTTCTGCAGCGATTCTGCATCTCGCCAGTACCAAACAATGCGCACGAGCCAGGTGCCTTGCATAATTCGCACATACGGAGAGCTGGAATCCGTATAGGTCGCATTGGTATTGGTGGTGGGTCGTCCTCCGACCCTGACTCTTGCTCGGCTGGATCATGTCGGTGAGCTTCCTCTTCTTCTTCTCCTCCTCTTCCTGCGGGTCTTGACGGTCTTCCTCTTCTTCCTCCTCCTCTTGCCGAACTCTACGAGCCCTTTGATGTGCGAGGTTTTCTGTGTCTGCATGTGCGCAAACACGACAAAGCTCCGCAACAGGGTCCCATTGCCGCGCATTGTTATCGACCCGCCGAGTACATCCAGTGCAGATTCGCGAGGCGACGGCAGAGCGAGTAGGATGCGAGTTGGGGTGTGGGATTCGGATAGCCATGTTGGGCGGGTGCTCGAAATTAAATGCACAAATGCGACACAGATTCAGCCGTGAGTCCCAAAAGCCGGCCGAAGGAAAGGGAAACTGCATGTTACACACCCATGGCATGATTTCCATGCACCACGGGGATGGTTTGGCGCTGCCATTGGCACACCAGGCGCCGGCGAGGTGAATGTAAGAGATGAACTTGAACGCGAACTGAAGGAGTGTGTCAGCGCCATCATGTCAGCGCCATCATGTCAGCGCTCAATTAGGGAATAGATTAGATTGGTGCCGTTATCGTAGCCCTAGCGCGAGGGTTAGGGTCAATCACTTAGGGTTAGAATCTTCAAACGCGACAACGTCTGGTTGTTTACGTGTGTTGTTTTCGTTTTTGCCGCTCTCTTCACTCCGAAAAAAGTGATGTACTGTAGCATTTCATTCAATTCACGGGGCCTGTGACGTGTGACACCCATTTGCGAACTTTGGTTTTCGCGAATTGGCTCGGGGGACCGTGATACAGAAAAAATTCGCGTTTTCGCCCGGAGCACCGAGACTTAAGTATACATACCAAGACCTGGGCGAGCTCATTTCTCACTCAAATAGGCGCACACCAATGACAAAGATGAGGAACTTGTTGTACCTGGGTTCAATTGTAGTTCTCACCAGTGATGTTCCATAAGGCCTTAATAGCAGGTTTGAAAAGTTCTAAGGGTTAGTAAGGCCTAAGCCTTACCGCTAAGGCCTCCGCTTAAGGCCTTAGGGCTAAATTTCCCACGCCTTTGCGCACAGTGGTACAGTTCAATTACTTACTTCGAAATTGGTGCTCGGGGAAGGTAAACAGATTCAATTGTACCTACCCCAGATATTCGTGCCAGCTTGACGCTCTTCCTTCAAGCAATTGGCATGGTGCTGGACACAGGCTTTGCAGTAGGTCTTCCAGTGGCTACTATTCTGTGGCACCGAGCTTTTTTCAAAGTACTTCTGGCCCAGCACATTAGAAGTCCACACGCCGTCGCTGGCCATATTTGCGGGAGTGGAGATGTGGCAAAATGTCAATCAATTGATCCATGATCGGTACCTTCTCAAGCTAGGTTTTCGGCCCGCGTACTGCTCTAAGGCCTCTAAGGGTACCCAAAATCCCCACAAAACTTCTAAGGCTTACTCTAAGGCCCCTCTAAGCCTTAGAGTGGTTAAGGCCTTAGCCCTTAGGAACAACACTGGTTCTCACCTTCATAAATGAATCCAGTGTGGATGCCAATGGTACGAGCAATGACTGTCAAGAGAGAGGGAGAGGATGAGCCAGTTTGCTCCCGATCACGTCAGTCGTGTGAACGCCGCGGCAAATCGAACACTGAGGTACTTGGGGGGGGGGGAATCGCATTTTTTGTTTTTTTTTGATGATTTTGTGACTTCTTTTGTAAGTTCGCGGCTGGCCTCGGTGACCCGTGACATTCGCGAAATTTTTCGCGGAGTTGGAAGCCTGTAACGCGTGACACGCGAATTGAACGAAATGCTACAGTATAGGACCACCTGAAGATGTTCCTGATACCTCCAGCATGAGAAACAAAAGAGTCAGACTGAAATTGTACCTGATATGCAGGGAATAAGCTGAACTGAATCAGCAACCAATATGACTAATATCTGTCACAATTTACACGGTTCCAGTACTCCTGGTCTCAGCCGCAGTTTGATTTGACATGATATTGCGACTTTTACTTTGAGTATCAGTCGCAGTCTCAGGCGGACGTAAACAGAAGATATCGGTCGCCCCAAAATGGTCGCCGATAACAATAGAACCAGCAACCGGTTTGGGGCCTTCGAGACAATAAGTTTCGGCCGCAGTGCCGGGCATCCCGAGACCGTAGCTCATACGGATCATTTCAATTACTCTGAGACGCAGCGGCTGTAGTGTTTTCCGGGTCGGGCCGGGCCTGAAAGCCCGGGGCTTGGGCCGGGCTTAGGCGGGCTTGGGTCGGGGAGAAAGTCAGGCCCGACCCGACCATCAGGCTTGAGGCCGGGTCAGGTCGGGCTTGGGCCCAGGCCCGGGGCTTGGCATAAATAATTATATATATATATTAGGGACAGTCAGAGTAGGTGCTTCACAGGTGCTTAAGCCCGTGCTTCAGAAGTGCTTCAGAAGTGCTTCAGGATTTAATTTGGGATCAAAAGCGTGTGATAAGCACCAAGACGCTCTGACCGTCCCTTTTCAAATGTGCTTCAGATATGCTTTTAAATGTGCTTCATGCCTACCATAATTGTCCATCAAAACGATACCTGATGGAAAAGATTAAGCACATCTGAAGCGAAGCGTGAAGCGTGGCTGAAGCGCCTCCGGAGGCGCTTCGACGCTTCAGATGTGCTTCACGATTTAGGTGCTTTTCCCACGCTTTGATAATTCTCGAAGCACTTCTGAAGCACATGGATTAAGCACCTCTGAAGCACCTACTCTGACTGTCCCTATTAGACAGCGAACAAAACCTCAATATCCCCATCATCCTGGCCCTCTTCCGGTTCATAAGCTGGGCATGCATCCCGAACTGTGTGCACGGGAAATGAGTAAGTGGCTTACAAAATTAAGGTTACAAACAATAGAACGATGATGCACACATCAAAAATTATAGGGTGAATCCCATCCAGAGTTCGATGCAGTGCGTCATTGATCAAAAATACCTGTAGGTGATCTGAACTCGTGATAACAGTTGTAATATTTGGCCAGATTTGGCTGGCCAAGCCTGGTGGAAAAGCCCGGGCCTAGGCCCTGGGCTTCGGGCCTGAGCAAATGTCAGGCCCGACCCTAGGCCCAGTTGAAAACCAGGTCGGGCCTGAAAGCCCCGGGCTTGGGCCGGGCTCGGGCCTGAGCCCGAGCCCGGCAAATCACTAAGCGGCTGATCAGCGGCAGAGCAGCGGCCGCTCCCCTGCCGCTGGCAAAACTTCATTGGCAGCAAAGCTGCTCTGGATAAAACATCGGAAACAGAGTTACTGCACTACGACATTCTACATGCCTGCTCATTACGTATCACCTTAGTAACATGTCACGTAGTAGGGATGGCCTACAGGCGACATTTTTGATCACTTCGTCAACAGCACCTTGGTGTAATGGTTATGGTCTCTGTTTGGCATTCCTCATGAGCCTAGATAGCCCAGCAGTGCTGCGATAGCGCGAGGAGAAATGGTGTGGGTGCGTGTAAATGGGCGCAGTGGGCACTATGATCTTGACGGTCAGCGGATGCCATTTTGAGGGCCATATGAGTATTGCAGAGAGGTGCGTTCAAAGCCGTGGAGAGCTGGGGAGCGAGACGAGGAAGGGAAAGGCGCAGCGCCGATCAACCAACAACTTGGTGTTTTTTCGACGAACTTCGCTGTTCTCAAACAGCAATGGTATCTTGTACCCCCAACCTAGCGATATTGATTCTTCAGAGGATGAGGGCGAAGGGATTGGCATTTATGAACTTCATGGGTTGAATTGCGACTCACATGCCCCAGTTGAAGAGGAGGAGGGCCCCGGGGAAGAGCTCCCTGGAGAATGGAACACAGGGGAAAATTCAAAATCTCTCCACGGATCAGACAGCGATGGAGATTCTTCGGAGGATGAGGACGAAGGGAATGGTATTTATGAACTTCGTGGGTTAAATTGCGACTAACATGCCCCAGATCAAGAGGAGGAGCAAGACGCAGAAGAGCTCCGTAGGGAATCAGATGAAGAGGAAAGTCCACACGGATCAGACCGCGATGGTGATTCTTCGGAGGACCAGGATGAAGAGAATGGTATTTATGAACTTTGTGGGTTAAACTGCAACTCACATGCCTCAGATGAAGAGGAGGAGGACGCCAGGGAAAGGCTTCCTGGGTGGGCTTTGGCTTGGGCTTCCTTCAAGTTCAACGAGTGCGTTGGATGTTCTCACGCAGTAACCACCATGACCAAAAGGTGCCGGCCCACGGTCGCGCATCCCCGACCCTCCTGGCTCCCCATAGACCAGCAGGGGACTACCTGCAGCAGCTGGACCCTCTCTCAGCCCATTATTCTCGACTCGAATCTCTGTTGGACTCCGCCCTCGCTACGCTGATGCTCATCCGCGATTACGCCCCAACCACCGATCCGCCAACTCTCACTGGCCACATGACAGAGGTCTTGCGGGCTTTGTGTCGACATGCTCCCTTGCCGGCACCCTGTCCAGCGACACCCACCACGACCCCAATGGTGTCCCCATCCCTGTCCCCGCCGCCTTCAAAAACTGCCACGTACGCCGAGGCTATTGCAGCACCTGATCCGGTTGCGATGCCAACGGCCGATGCTGACGAGCGCACACCGACAAATCCCTCACCTCATTCTGAGCGCTTTAAAACTCGCACACCGACCCCGGACCTCGTCTTCCGTTTTGATAGCCCTTCTTACACGTTGCCCCCTATCACCAGCCGCCCGCATCCCGCGCGACTCTTCTTCGACATCACTGGCAGCTCTATTCTCTGCGATCTCACACTTACCAGCATTCGTTGGACGTCAAAGGGGAACCTTACTTTGACATTCCACCATGGCCAGAATTTCACTGCGGAAGAGGCAATGAACAAGGTTCCTGCAATATGGGACTTTGTTCGGCCCCTTCTCAAACTGCCCAAACGCTGCGCCTGCCCCCGTGTGGACCAAGGAGGACCCTGGCATAACGTTGTCATACACGGTGTCCCGACCGTTGGAGACGCCCACCGTGAGGACCGCATAGGCTCCCCCGAGGGGTGGCTGCAGGACAACGGGATCCGCGGCGCTGTCGTGGGAGTTTCCGTTATGCGCGGCGATGCGGAGCATCTCACACGAGAAGCCACACCCCTCAGGGTATCGCTGTCGTCCAAAAATGACGCAGACTTATTGGTGCGAAACGGAGCTCTGATCTACGGTGCTTGGTGCCGTGTCTCGCGATACATTGCCAAAACGCCGTCGCCCCATGCTTCCCCCCACCCATGATCTCCCCTTCGTCTATTACCCCCTGTAACTTACTTCCCAGCGCCTACCCTCGGGAGGCCTACACCCAACCTACTTTACCGCTTGAGCCCGCTTACAATACTTCACAGGGCCCTGCGATACCTCTAATCGCCACCGTTCGTCTTGCCTAATGTCGGCGGTCGGATATTATTTCGAGGAACGATCTGCCCAGTCCCACACCCTCCCGCCCTCCCCCTCTCCCTCCCTTACAAGTAGAACTACTCTGTGTAGAACTATGCCTAACGTGCCGCTCGCGGCGAGGGGCAAAGTTATGCGATTTAAAAAATAAAAATAAAAAAAAACGAGTGCGTTGCATGTCCTGCCCCGATTCTATGACGGTATTTGTCGTCAAAGATTATGTAGGGACAGGCCAACAGATATATTTGCACACAATCCTAATCGCATATCTTAGTTTTATGCTTCGGAACGACTTAGGAAAGTTGGGTCCGAGGAGCTATGAGGCGGCCCAACTGTAATATTCTTTATTTATCGGTATACAGGAGCTTTAAAATAACCGAGCTCGGTGTATCTTCACGCCCTGTTCGCCATGCAGTGTTGCGAGCTGGACTTGTTCAGCCAGCGCCTCCTGTGTTTCACCCGCGTTGGTGCAGAAGGGGTTGTTGAACGTGTTCATACCTCGACAGCTCCCCCAGTTTCTCTGATCTCTGACAGAGAGCTCGACCAGCTTCTCGCATCCACGCTGTAGATATTTCCCCAGTTTGGGCGGCGGATGATACGGGGTCACCTGAAATCTCAAGGCTACCGTGTTCCCCGTGAGCGCATCACCCTTTCGTACCTCCGGGTGCACGGCGCTCCTGCAATTTTTGGTGATCGCCAAATCAGCTGCAAGAAATATCGAGTCCCAGGGCCGCTTTCCCTCGCTCACATGGATGGTCAGCACGGTGGGGTGTTCGTTCCTCTCCGATATTTCATTCGCCACTCATGGTGCGACTTGACAGGGACAGGGTTGATTCGCTACAAGATGGTGATTCACTGCTTCATCGACGGATATTCTCGCTTTGTACTCGGTGTTCGCGTTCATAACAACAACCCAGGGCGTAGATGATTCTGAGTCCGAATCACCGCTGCTAGGTGACGATGAGGAATCATACGGGGGCCCTTTAGACTAATGCCCGACTCATTTTGGAGGATACAGGAACATCTGAAATAGCTGCCATAATGTTGTACTCCAACACAACACAAGCAGAGATATCGATCAAGGCGAGACGAATGATCGTGGTGACCATCGATGGCGAAAATCAGTCAGTCTCAACTATGAGCCGTTTCTGGGAACCACCATCTTACCCCTTACTCTTTCCCCAAGGCACTCTTGGCTGGGGTGTCACTGGATCGGCTCACAACATTCGTCTTGAACAACAATTGGATCCAGATGCTGATAACCCAACCACACAACTGTGGCATTATCATGTGATCTCGTCCCAGATGAGGGGACAACGCGATTCGGAACTTGTCAATTCGAAATTGCATCGAACATAGACTCTGATTTCGCTGCCCCCCAGCATGAACTTCAGCTGCAGGGGCAGGGACGGGCATAACTTGGGTTATTCCAGGCTGCGTGGTCAGTCTTGTTCGCTCGTCACCGCCGGGTACCTGGGTTTCACGGCTGTTGGCCATTGATCTTCGATCCTTCGCCTGCCGCAAAGGATCATGGAGTCTCAAGTTCCCCGTGTATGGCCTCGTCGGTATCACGGATTCTGTCAGCCGCCATAGGAAAGGCTTTACCCTCCTGGTAATCGCATCACTACTCGCGTAAGGCCGAGCATGCATCTTCGCGGTTTAAACCACCGGATATTCGTTGGAGAAGACTCTAGGTTGAAACACAAGAAATGCAAGACAGTTTATCAACGGTACTTGGTGGCAGATGCATCCGTGGCTCAGGGGTGCGACAGGTCCTAGGGTGATCGCACAGGTATAGTGCTGCTTATGACCGATCCATCGGACTAAAGGGCATGTGCACGGCTTAAGCTGTCAGAGTAGGTATAAAAGCCGGCTCAGTGTTGGTGTTTGTGGGATCCCAAAAGAATTAGAAAAAAAGCGCCCAAAAAGGAAAGAGAAGAAAGGGGAAAGAGAGAATTTGGAGAAATATTCTCACGGCTGTTAGTCAAGCTGCCACAATCTGGATATGTCCCAAATGACTCTGAACAAAACAACAACCAGAATATGGCCCCAGCTGTGGGCTCGGACTGGTTTAGCACCCAGCCACCAGGTTTTCCAACATCGTCAGAAATTGACACATCGCTTCAATTTGCACACTCTTTTGAGGACAATCATTCCTCAGATATCAACTTTGCAGCAGAAAATGCACCCATAGGCAGCCCTTCAGGAGAGGGTTCCTCAAGAAAATGCGGAGCTACTCCGGAAGGATTTGTTCCTTATGAACCCCGAAGGCAACGGCGCAAGAAGACATGTCAAAAGTGCAGACAAGATGGATGTAAAGGGGGCAATAGACGAACCCTCTGTGAAAATCCCTGTGCAGATTGCAATAGGATATCATGTGAGGGTCGAAGCAGTGATTTTCCAGATATAAAGTGTGGGCGGAATTGGTCAGCCACAGGTGATGATTAGTGTGCTTTTTCCAAGGTATGGATTTTAGCTTGATTGTGATACTGTTATTAAACTGGTCAAAGGAATAATTGTTGGGCTTGATAGATGTATAATATATGTAATTCTTGATATGCAGCAATTTTATTTGAGTCAAAATGTGTAGTAGTGGAAGAGAACGACACAGATCCGGCAAAATGTACAAGACGGCAAGCGTGGGAATAACTTTCCGTTTCTGGTTGAGCTCAGCGGGTCGCCTGAATTATTGCCGTTTCTGGTTGAGCTCCCATCCCCATCTAGTTGAGCCTTTTGGGGCTCAACCAAAAACAGTTGAGCCTTTTGGGGAAATTTTGATCCCACAAACACCAGAACCGCGCCTAAAAGCCTGCGTACGAGTCCCACAATCAACCACCCATGCATCCGAATATCCGCCTCTACTACTTCCTCTTGATCAACGCCTTGTTTATTGCAGGCCAACTGGATGGGATTGCGTTTTCCGGTCGACCAGCTCCTGCTTGCAAGAATAAGACCGATCAATACTGCACTGTCGGCAAACCCACCTTTACTGCCCAGGTGTATTGCTGCGCCGACTACTACAAATGCGTCGCCGACGTTGGGGCCCAGCACGGGGCCTTCAGCTTGATCGGCATTGATGGCGTAGGCGGATTCCTGAAAGCTTGGTCTCGCTGTCTCACCGCTTGTATTTTCAGACTTGTCAACCCAAGGAGAGGGAAACTTGCGAAACGTGTGACACATCAACGCGTTGCTCCTACTCCGCTCTCAACTCATGCCAGGAAGTACGTGCATCGTCGAACACATCATTTGAACGAGGCCTAATTCAATTCGAATTCTCAGGGACAATGTGTCAGTGGTTCGAGTCCTGCGCTGGAGAGTCGACTCATTCGGCTACTTGCACCAGCGTCCGAATTCCTGCGTCGCCCTGCCCCTGCTCGGACACTTACTGCGGGCCACATCCGGCCTCTCCCTCGAACACTGACAGAGTCGGCCTGCTCCTTTTTCGTGTCGACATCATTTTATCTGACCGGTTAAAATAGAAATGCCTCAACTGTAGAAGAGAGAACAAGAGCTGCAGTCCGTCTAGCTCAACTTCGGCTGCCATGCCGTGCTGCAATGGAGGGGTTTGCTCTAATGGGAGATGTGTTGATTCAGATTCATACGTCACGCCATTGTTGCGTCTCACCATGTCGACTCGCCCCAGGTCAAGGAATGTGGTCTAGCCCATTTGTTCTTCTGCGGAAACGGCCAATACTGCGCCATTGAGACTATTTTGAAGGATGAGCCAGTAATCGTTCGAAATCCCTGAGTGCTCACTATAGCAAGGCTCCAGTTCCGAGGATTCATCGTGCTCCGTCATCTCAAACGTGATATTAAGACCATATACTGGCCTTTTAAGCTCCCTATATATGCATTACGGAGACCGGTAGCCGCATAGTTGACGAGCCGGTGTTTTTCAGCTCATTCCGTCCCACCACCAGGCCCAGGGTTCAGGGTGAGGCTCCCTAAAACCCGACACAGTGACACGGCGGCAGACCTTCAGCAAATCCGACACAGCTCAATAAGTACGACACATTTACCATATTCTCATTAGTTCCGACACATGCCAAGCTTTCCACTCCGGCGTTGTTCCATCGTACACTCCTCAAGTCGAACTGATGGGATAATTGATCGCATCAGCGATCATCTCCGAGTTAGCCGAGCGTGGTTGGTTGGAGCACCGGAAGGGAACGGCTCGAAGGCGGACAGTGAGAAATAGTCCGCTAACATCAAAGTGAAAAAAACGTCATCGGCTTCGAACGCAAAATAATAACTGTGGGGAAGTGCTCCGTTACACTTACTTATATTCGTCCTCAATGCTTCAAACTGTCACAACTCTTCAGCTCTTCACAAGCACCTTTCAATATTGAAACATTTCTTGCCCATCCATACCGAGATCAAGGTTAATCTAATCAAAATCCTCTGCAAGTCGTTCAGCCATCAATCAAGAACAGCCAACGTACAATGTTTAATCCAAGCTTCGATTAACAGAACCTCCCTCCATGACTGGTGCCAGGAACATGATACTTTCAAAACATTAAGCTACATGTAGTTATTCAAAATGTTCAAACGGTGCTTAAGATCCGCGGGGCGAAAGCATTTGAATCTCTCCTGCGGTTCAAGATGACGCGTCAGGGGCCGAGATACCCGATGTGCGCGACTCGCTGGGTGACATGCGCGACAGTGCGCTCGAGATGCGCGATAACGCCATTTCTGTGAACAACGCAGCCGGAAGCGACATGGTGCCCGCTGCTGATCCGATGGAGGAGCACGCGGAAGCGGAGCCAACCACCCTGTCAGCCGGGGTCGAGTCTCACCTCGCACCGTGCGCGGAGTCGCCTGATCCGTTGATGTACGGAGCCCCACGCGACGACCCGTTGACGCTTTCGCAGCAGTCGCCGCGGAAGGTCGGGCTGCATGGCGATGGCGACCCGGAGGGCGAGACGGGAGATGGGGTGGGCCCACACACCCAGCACGGCCCGCGCGCGGGAGCGGTTTCGCCCATGCGTCCGGCGGCGAAGCGCCCCCTATCCGTCGCGGCTGCGGCACCCATTAAACAGAGCAAGAAAGGCAGAGTAGCCCTTGGCGACGCAGACGCAGACTGCCCTCCGCGCGTTCCGTCGGCCGCCCGTGCGCGAGGACGCGGCGGGGCGCGCGCGGTGTATGCGCCATCCCAAGGTCTACGGGGGGTATCCCAACGGGATCGATTAGAGTCTCCCTGTCGTGAAGGGGGATGCTCTCTTTCTTCTCGATGAGAGGGGGCCCCCCGCAGTACCTTTGCCTTCCTGGTTAGTTTCAATACTCATATGGGGAGGCAGGTCCCGCTTGAATTCCTCGCTATGGAAGACTCGTTCATCCACTTCGGGTACTTGATAGAGGAGCGTGCGCCCGGACGGTACAGCTTCATGCGGCCGCCGAGCTTGACTTATTGATTCCATAGGATTGTCGAACGGTCCCGCCGACGCCATACCCCGGATAGGGTTAGGAAGATCCATTCCAGGAACGGCGGTACCAAATGTCGTCCTCTGAGGGAGTGCTGGTCCGAAGAATTCTTCAGCTTTCTTGTACAGCGTGTCTGATCCTAGTGCTCCCGCTACCGAACTCGCCAAACCCCAATAACCCGAAGGTCCTCAAGGAGCAACGGTCGGAGGAGAGGGATGAGAGGGTCTGAAGCCGAGAGGTACGTCCTCCACTATTTGCCTTTCCTTTGCTTTGCCTTTATCTTCACGAGTAGAGGAGTCGCCGGGCGTTTCCTGGCTAGGCTGGTCGACTGATGGAAGCACATTCTCCTCAGCGGGAAAGTGCACCGTCGGTAGGTGACGACACGGTTCCTTTACGGGGAACGCTTTCTCCAAGTAGCTCGGAGCCTTCATAATGTGGGGAAGCCAGTCAGCTTCTCGGTTATATCCAGGAGGGAGATTCTTCTGTAAGTTCGGGACGTGGTCATACAGATAGTTGACGTCGGACATGAAGGTCTTTCCTCGGGGAAACACTGAATAAACCTCCGGTAATGTGGAGACCGGGGAGAGCAGTACTTCCGCTTCTGTGACAGCTTTGTACTCCGACTGATACTTTTTGAAGTTCTCCTGCACCAAATGCATTCTCTCTTTGAGAGTCGTCCAGGAGACATGAAGTTCACTCAAGTCTTGGCGTGTTTCAGGGCTTTCATGAGAACTTGATGCGGATCGACCAGAAAACATGAAGTTCGGCCCTTAATGAGAGAAGTTGTGCGGGTGAGTAGGTATTGCATTTCAAGTACCGTTCTCTCCGTGTTCAGGTGAAAATCGGTTTCCAGAGCGAAACGTCCCACTGGGCTATCGTGCTCAATGTCCACGCCTCGATCCAAGACCTCTGAAGCGACAAGCCACTTCTTGCTGGCTATGTGAGTCGCACGGGCGAACAGGGAGAACTCAGCCTCCTTGTGCTGATTATACTCCACAACCAACTCATACATTGGTGAGAGAGCGAACCCATTTTCCATTCCGTCTTGTAATGGTCTCACTAAGCCGCTTACAGACTGTCTGGGCGCTTCAATCGTAACGTCCGGTAAAGAGTCACGATTAGATGCAGGGGTAGTCGGATGGGAACTCTCTCGCATCTCCACGGGCGTTGTCATGTTGTTCCCTCATTCCAGTAGTCTCGTATTGAGGGAAGGGGTCTTTCGGAAGATTAGCTCACGAGGCGAAATAGTGTGTGCGGTTTCGAGAGTGGTGATCGGTTGCAGAGCCTTGGGTCTAGAGGCAGAAGCTTGAGGTAGTTTCGTCTCGGGACTTCCGCCTAGACGCTCCGCGGGCGCTGGTCTGTACTACAGGTGTACCGTCGATAGGTGTAGTAGTAGTCGTATAACAGCTGAGACAGGTTCTTTTTTAGGAGAAACCGACTGAGATGCCATTCGCAACCCAGGTCGTGGTCCGCTCGCTTCGCTATCGTCGGTCTCATGATGGACTGATCTTGCAGCGGACGCTTTAGTAGGAGCGTAGAGTCGAGACGTCGTGAACTCTTGGTGCGATAAGGGGAGAGCGCGGTAACGAGGGCCTTGTGCTCGATATGGCGGTTTGTGGAATTCACAATATGGACCAGCCAGGCTGTCGATTTCCCAGTTCGTCCAGCTTCGCGTAACCTTACGAGGGTTCAATCAACAGATTATTCCGACGGGTCCGACGGCTTATATTGTGGTACGACCCTACAATACAAGACGGTCCAATCTCTGAGAGAAATAACCGAGAGTAGGATATCCTAGCTCTCTCAAAAAGGTTATTTCTCTACTCCTCCGAATATTCGAGGGGAGCGAGAGATACGCTCCTCCACAAGTCCTCTTTTCACTACAAGGTATACACATCCACTTCTTATATGTAACTACGTGCTCAAAGATCTTCAGGACCCGTGACGCGTACTGGATATGGCGAGAACAAAATATTTGCTGACGCTCGCCCCCACTACCTTTTCAAGAACAAGAACTCCTTGGCTGCTATATTTCCGTCGCACTTCAACCCGATCTCCTCTGCACACCTTGCGCTGGATTTTACTATCGTAAGTCTTTCTTGTTTCGGTGTTTGGACGCGCTAACGTTGTCGAAGCTTCAATCACTCACACAGGAGTATTCCACTGGCGTTCATATCCCCGCGGAGTTCACCGAGAAGGACATGCTCAAGTCTTACCACACCCACCTTGCGGATATCGAGAAGTGGATTGCATTGAACCCCGCTGTTACAGAGAAGTTGCGGTGCAAGTGGTACAAGCGGGCGGCGTAAGTCCCTATTTTTTTTAGTTTCTTATCTCCTTCTTAATGATTTTATTCAGCCAGGATATTCTTCCCACCGAACTGGAGCAAGATACCCACATTGATGACGAAGATCAACATGCCCTTCGTTCGCAGTTGGAGGGTAGGACCGGGGATACGGACAGCGAGGATGAGGGTGATGCGGCGATGGGAGAAGATTAATTCAATTACATTCTATGCATGTATATGTTTTAAATTTTATGGCCTTTTTCTATTCATATCCCGGGATCGTCGAGTGGATAAACATACAGCTTCCTACCGACTACTGATGACTTGGGAGCCATGGTATCCCTGGGAGCGAGGAGATACCAGGAGCTACCGAGCACTGAGGGAAAGGCTCGGTAGCTCCTGGTAGCACTGGCAGCGAGCTCGGTAGCTCCAAGTACCGGGGGACTTGTCTACCCAGGTACCCGGGCTACTGAGCCTCCGGAGCGCAATGTACACAAGTGTTTTTTTTGCTGATGGGATGAACGCTGTATTCGTGAAACGTTAGTCGTTAAAACGTAATGATTCGTACTGTTCGTTTAAATGGTTGCAATTCAACAACCCCTTCCTTATCCTGCTCGGAGGTACTCGACGAGATCGGTAAAGCTGGGGCGATTGTAGAGGTTAAGTGTAGATAAGATTCTGTCACATGTATACTACGACAAATCTTAGCCCACTAAAGCTAACATGTACAAATGTAACGCGCTAATCGAAATCGAGACTATTCAAAGTAAGTAAAAATTTAAATGGATTCGTGTATGGCCAGCTAATCCCTTACATGCGAAGACAATTTGAATAATGCAATTCAGGAAACCGCTATCCCGGTTATAAAAAAAACCCAATCATCAAAATACAATTGCAAAAGTCGGACTCGACCTGTAAGGATTGAACATCGCGGTCAAAATAGAATGCTGTGAAAAACACAAGACACACCTCGTCAATCACACTGAGTGGCCATCACAGGCAACACATATCCCGCAATCTCAATGTCCGTGTATCCCTGGTTCGCAATGAAGTCCAATCTTTCCGACTCCGATGTGGTGTAAAAGTTGACCTTCTTGGTCTCATGATAAAGACGTTAGAAAGGGACGCTCCCGCACACTTGAGTGGGGTAGATGAAGGTGAATGGATCCGTTGCGATGATGATGTAGCCATCGTTTATCGCGTTGTCTCGTTCCGTGGTCGAAATAGTGTAGAAATTGTCCGTAGCGGTCTTGCTATGGAGGTGATAGAACGGGACGGTCGAATCTTCCTGGGTGAGGAAAACGAAGGCGGCGACCTCTTCCAGAGAATAATTGTTGATCTTCACGGCGGTGTTGATCAAATTGGGGTCGTAGGTGTAGTAGTGATCCACTTGCGTCGGCTGGTAACTCCTGTAGAAAGGCTGAGCGTCGCTTGGATCTCCGCAGGTTTCGGGCGAGCGTGCCTGCGTGTAGGATCATGTTAAGAAGTTTCGTCACAGAATATCTTATTGCCCTACCGCATTATGCCCAGCCTCCGGCGTGCGCGATGCAGCTGTTAGACCAACCGCGATGGACAGAGATATCACAGAGAGGATATGCTTCATTCTTGAAGATGTGGCTATCGACATTGCTTGCTGCTTTTATTGCCCCAGCCTTGCCCAGCCAAGGGGTTACACAATTGTCGGTGACCGGTTCGAGTGTCAACATAGGCAGGAGGCATGCATGCTCAAGAGAAGACTTGACAGCTGGAATCTGCGCCGTGAGCGGATATTATTCACCTGGATGCCAGATACAGACCCAAAAATGGGTGGAACACAAGTCTTTTCGAAGGTGAGCGATGGAAGTGGAACTTCCCGAATAGAGCGAACGTGTCACAATGAACGTACATCTGGATTCCAATGTCAGTTAAGAATATCGGAGAGTTCAGCGCCAGAGGTTCATATGTCGAACTTGCCGGGTGTGTCGGGACTGTCCTCCACGCATCCAATCAGTGCTTCTCTGAGGAACATTCTAGTAAGACTTAAGGAAGCAGGGACGTCGCGGCCCGCGGCATTGTTCGAGCCTTTGGTACCGGAAAAAAAAGAATAACGCATAACTAGCATATGTGTACATCTTACACACCATTGAATGCGGTACAGCGAAGAATGTTGTACATCATGATCGAACCCAAGGATCACCCTTGTCAAGAATGTACGTGGTTGCTGGACTGCGGGAGACGATATTGACCGGTTTGGAATCAGGATAACTGCGCCATGACCATGACTATTGACAGATTACATGGCCGACGTTCAGGGAGATATCACTTTCGAACTCTTCTACTTCGAACATCCCGCTCTCCATTGTGGATCTTCGTGGATGCGATGATAAGTTGGTTCCTCGAACGCTGCGCCATATCACTGACTGCACGTCCGACGTTCAAGGATCTGCCTCTTTTGAACTCTTCTATCCGGCGAATCGCGCTGGGCATGCCGCTCGACCCAGGGTTAGTCCTAAATAGACGGCCTCAGCGCTTGACTGCATTTCGAACCGTTCTGCCGGCCGAGTATAGGTCCTAAACCGGATTTACTGTTTCCCGCGCTAATCCGCCATCATCTAGAACCCAGATAATCAGGGAAGTTCCGAGTATACCCCAATACATACCCCAATACTCCATGTCTACTCTTTGTCATCTGGGGATCTTCGCCAATTGTTCGGGTGGAACGCAGTGACTCAAGGCTTCATAAGTGCGCAAATATACGTCGACCATGAGTCTCATTTTACATCTCTAAAAGCGACTGACGGCTGCGAAGCGGGCTGCCATCTACTTTTTAAACATGCTGGGCGAAACGGCTCAGGCACAGTTGGGTAGGTCTTCATTGTCCAAAGTTGAGTGGCTGAATATATTTGAATATGTCCATATTTCATTCATATTGTATTGTATTCGTCTTCATGCTGGTGAGTACAAATACCATGAATACGATAATATGATACGCAAAATCTGTATTTATATCATATTTTGGCCAGCACTAGTCGGTAGACAGATCCGGCTCCGACCACACCATCTACGCAGCCTTCGTTTCCGGCGTCCTCCGTCTCGCCGAATGCCGAATTCCCGCTCCGCGCTTTCTACTACTGCAACTTCCAACTCGCCAAATTTACCTCAGAGAAGTTGCCAACATCATCACGGACTCTGTGATGGATATTGGCACTTTACGGTTTGTAGGTAATTATTTTATGATCCTCCTCCAAAGAAGAGTGCGCTGCGCTCGAGCCCGCGCCTAGCTTTTCAACCTATGACATGTTGCCACTGATCAATACCTACCATTGCATTGACATGCTGCACTGCCGACGTCCACGCAGTTGTCTCATTCGAACGCTCACGAATCGCGCTCGGCATGCCGGCTCAGCCCAAGGTGAGCTTCGAATAAACACCCTGAGCGCTTGATTAGATTTCAAATCATTCTGCCTGATGAATATAGGTTTGCCGCGCGCTAACCCGCAATCATCCATATTCAACCCATAATAGTCAGTTACTAGTACTTACGTTCCGAGGATACGCCGATACACCTTGTCTGATCTTCATCCTTCAATTGGACGCGAAACCTTGGAACCGCCCGTCAAAGCGCTAAGTCGGCGCCGAATCCTGAGCGGGGGTGATATCTTCCAAGAGTGAAGTGTCAAATTTTCGCTATCCAGACTCAAGTTTCTGAGTACCTTGCATAAGACCTTGCATAAGATGGGCGGCTCCGCGCTTGAGGTGCGTAGTTCCAGTTCAGAATTTAAATTCACGTTTAATATTGTTCGCTGTCCGCGCAGCCACTTTTAGAGCTTCTTTGCGACAGACACGCTAGGTACCAACGCAAACCACCGGCGCTGTCGGACGCCCACCTTCAGCTCAAACATTAAAATTGGCCTGCTGAAGCACAACCTCCATGATGTGTCGAAGAAGGTCCAAGGACTTCCTCCGTTTTCATCGCATGCGCGCCAACCGACACCTTGCACCATCTTCCATTTGTTTTGTGTACGTCAAGTCTGATATTGCACTCAAGGAGGCCAGACACTACGTATTTAAACCCCAGACACAACCAAGGGAGGGGGATGTGTCAACTGTGACATTTTCACTCTCAGACTCCCAGTTGGTTTCTTGTTAATTGCGACACTCTGATGTGCTGGTGGCAGACTAATTCCTGGTACCGACAGGTCTGAAACGAAATGCAAAACAGACGATCGATCATGCATCAAATCTGGAAATTAACTATCTAAATATCTAATTAAAAGTTTTTTGGCTTGAGGGAAATATATCTGTACAGAACCTTACATAAAAGCGTCGAAATTGCAAAAGCCTGTTGCTACTTTAAGTTTGTGGCTTAATCTCCACCGAAGCCGCTGTATTTTCAGAGTCCCACCGAAGCTTGGCGAGGTCAATTATCGCCTGGAATCACCGACGCCGTCAGGCGCCCACCCTTTAGCGCTCAAAATTAGCGCCTGTCATGATCAATGCTGACCACAACCTCCGTTCGGCGCTGAACAACGAATTTTCAGAGTCCCACCGAAGCTTGGCGAGGTCAATCATCGCCTAGAATCACCGACGCCGTCAGGCGCCCACCCTTTAGCGCTCAAAATAAGCGCCTGTCATGATCAATGCTGACCACAAGCTCCGTTCGGTGCTGAACAACGAAGCTGCATCGAAGCATACGCGGCTTCCTCCGTCTTCATCGCATGCGCACGAAGCAACATCTCGCACCATCTTCCATTTGCTTTGTGTGTGCCATGCGGGACTGTCGACGGTCTTAGTTCCTGCGCGACTATGGTAGCAGACGGAACTTCATGACAAGCTGTAGTTTTGGTCGATTTCTTCTGGGATTGCAGATTCAGAGCCCCAGAAGGCTGTTTTATTGGCTGAACTGGAGGTTTAGCTAACCTGGAGAACTTGGGTTTCGGCCAACACAGCATCTCCCTACTTATCACCCTCTTTTTAAAATTACGGGTGTCCGAAGCCTTTTTAAACTCCGCCATCGGCTCTAACCTTTTTCGTCGAGCTCTCTGTTTCCACTCATGCCGTGCCTGCCGCGGCTGCGTAAAATCCCATCATCACTCAACGTGTGCAGCCTCGGCAAGTCCAGTAAAATGGGTCGTCTTGAACAAGATACGCCGTCGCTTCGCTCCGGCAGCTCGGGCCTGGGCATATATCAAATGTTAATGTTAATGTTATTTCATGGGTAGCTCATAGAAATACAATTATGCAAAGAAGAATGAAGGTATTCAGAATCTATCGTGCCTTGACTGATTGAGAACTCGGGGTTCTCGTCTTTAGGCTTTCGACGGAGCTCGGGAGGGAAGATCAGTATAGAATAAAGCCGCCCGAATCCATATTTCTCGCCAAGGAAACGCAGTTTTGCAAAGGAGCCTACCAATTTCGGACCAGCGAATCGAGAGAGGGAATGAGATACTGACGACCGGGAGTGCAGCAAAGGCCAAACGAGCCCATACCAGGAATTTGAAGAACGGATGGGGAAGCGACAGCTCGAGGACCAGGAAGGTAAACACCTTATCTATGCTCGGAAAATTCGTGCGTCGTGTGGACCTGAGGATACAACAGGATTAATCCGCCAGATATCTGCGGGATTGATGTGTGCCGAAGCAGGCGAGACAAAGAGCCACAGCCCAGGAGCGCGGAAAACCAAAAGAATCTCGACCAGCAACCAGTTTTCTTCGACCAGCAGTGCACGGTCCGGTGTTGCGCGTTCGCAGAGAGATTGAGAAGGCATTAGGACTTGAAATGAAATCCGACATTGCGGGGTTGCAGAGGCTGCGAGGCCGAGGTGGAGTACGAACAGCAGAAAGCTTAGAGATATATCCGATATTGAGAGATGGAAGCTACAGAGCGAGGTCCATTACTCCGAGCAGGAGATTGGAAAATAATCGAGGGGGTTGAAGGCATGAGCCACAGGTAACGGTGGAAGGTGAGGGAACAGAAGCAGAGGGACAAAGGAGAATGCTGGCTGTTTATATGATTCTTACGTGGCGGCAGTGTGACAAACGTGTTCTGTTGTGCCGCGGTGAGGATTGTGCCCAAATCGAGCATTCTGGCGGAGTGATAATCCACGAGGACTCGTCTGTACTGCTCCATAGCCCCAATTTGGATTGTCTGTAACAGTTCGCAGTCATGGTTGATCATGATGAGTTGAATTTGTTGAGGCAGCGTAGAAAAAAAGAACAAACCAAAGGAGTTAACCCTGGAAGCAAGGCAGAGAAAGCGAAAAGGAGCATGCTATATGGGGATTTGGCACAGGTCTTGCACCATCTCATTAAAGAACGGTTAATAGATTTTGTGCTGTGCATACTGCGACGAAGTTGCGCAGTGAATTGCTGCTGCGATCTGCTGTGTCCTGTCAGAAAGGAACTACGCCAGCAGTGCGCCCCTGTCAGCTGTTCTACTGGAAATGAAAAGGCTGTGTTGTTAAACACAGAAAATCGATGACAGAAGGGGTTAGCTCGAGAGGACGAACAGAGGGAATGCAAAAGGAGGACGATCATATGGCGAAACAGCACAGCCGAGGAGCCATTTCGTTAAAGAACGGTTAATGCTCAGTCCCTGAGTTGAATTTATTTTGATTAGCTTTTGCAGGCACAATCCATCTATGTTACATTCCAGTTCACACCAGAGGAAGGGGATGCGAGGCCGCGAAGCGGCCGAGCAACCGCTTGTAAAATTAAGCCTGTCCGTCCGAAGCTTTTTAAACTCCGCTTTGGGAGATCAGGCCCGAGGGTTTGGAAGCGCTGGGTCCAGATCTTTGGAAGTGCTCAACAAATGGCGCTTCCTCGGCCCTTTTGGCCCCATGATCACTTTTAAGCGCGTGCGCGCCTATAAAAGTGTACACAAACCCAAACTCCCCTTTCCGCTCACCGTTGAAGTTTCCGAGGCCTTAGCACCGAGCCTCCCGGCCGTATCAGGATGCGTGCTGCCATTGCGGAAGAAAATCAACTAGACTCAATTCAATTCAACTCAGTCAAAAATTCAAGCCCTCTCAAGTAAAATCCAAATATTTCGCATTTCAAAAGGGGATGGGAGGCCGCAAAGCGGCCGACCAGCCTCTTGTTTCATCATATAAATTGGTCATCACTGAAAACACAGAACTGCTGGTACTTGTGTCCTACTTGAAGTTATGTAATGATGTATGCTGCTTCTCCTAGGTTTCCTGAATTTTTTTGGCTGGTCTGGGTTCAGGACTTTGACAGCAGATACAGTATTTTCGTTGCTTGCGTTTGTTCGTTACTCATTTCCGCTTTGTCATTCGCCGGGCCCCACACGGGCCGCCGGCATGTGATGATTGTGATTGATATGCGTCTTGTATGTGTCACTTTCTTCGATGCCCGACAAGTCTCCCGATGTCGTTCCCCGCTACCTTCTGCATTTCCCCAGTTATCTGGAATGCAGACATGAATTGGCGTCAAAAATGGAATTCTACCGCGAACAAACCACGAGCAACAGGTCAATTTTGAGCCGGAGAAGGCATGCAATGTATGGCTCTTCTTTTTATCATTCATATTAGTGTTGCCCTCTGGCCAGGAAGCTTGCAAACAGCTTAGGTACCAACCTCAGGCTTGCCATTCCCACTCAGGATACAGCTACGGATGCTTGTGGGCATCGACGCCAACAAGCAATTCAATAACTGTTTTCCGTCTGTCACATAAAGTCCTGCGGGGTCTGCAGAAAATTCAATGGCGCACTCGCCGTACCTTTTGTACCTGCGACCATCCTTGTTATTACAGAATCAAGACCATCGTCACAAGGTGTCTCCCAGTCCTTGGTCTCATACTTTATTTATCCTGGTATCATTGTGTATAATTCTTCAATCGATTTATCCATACTGTTATGTGGTGAAAAACCTTTACATTGCACCCCTTATTTTATTTTATATCCGGCAGAAATGAACAACACAAGTACAAGGAAGTTACAAACTGAGAAAACATGTGGTTTTTAAACTCCGAAGTGCTGACGCCGTTCTCCTCGAAGTTCAATGAAATTCCTGCATCCCTTCCTTTTCCGCATTCTTTTTGACCATTTTCCCCTTTCGGCGACCCAGTACAATGATCGGAAAACCCAAACGAGTAATTGCCCACGATAAAAAAAAAAACCCTCCTGCTGTGCTTGTCAATACAGCCGCGAAAAAAAAGGGGGAACACCGCCATCACTGTGACGTTGACGATGAGGAGTAACAGAATCAGTCGCCAGCGGCAAATCCGTTGGTCACCCATGCCCGACGTGTGGCCCGACACCGATAGTGGCTATAGAGACCCAGAGGACGAATAGGCACTTCTCATGACTACACTCGCAATGGTGTTCCCAACGATGATGGTTTTTCGCCTCGAGTCAGTCCATTCCCTCCCACGATGATTTGAAATGCCACTGACACGCGTCCAGAGGAAGTCTAGACTTGCAGTTCAATGATGCGACTTTCAATTCAGACATTGAAAGGATCTTGGAAAGGATACTGGAATACGTCGTTGAGAATGACCTGAGTATCGCGATTTCCACTGGCCACCGTGAATCCAAGTCAGCGATCCGTCTGGTTGAACGTATGCGGCCTGATAATAGATCATTCCACAGCGCAGTGAAACAAGTGATTGATGCGGGCATGCGTCGTTGATGTCGGCCAAGAGGCCCCCGGACACTCCCTTGGAACTCCGGCTGTGATAGAGTAAATCAACGACCTAAAACACCCCCTATCTCCGGCCCCTAAATAGAGTAAATCAGCGCCGAAAGGGCCGATGTCCAGTACACATAGAGTAAATCGTGCGGAGCGCGAAATTTTTTTGGAGTCCAATCAGTCCTCGTGGAGCCTCAAGGTCAAGAGCGATCGAGTCAGATTGACAGTGCCAGTGACGGACAACAACACCAATCGTACCACAACAACACAACGACATCTTCCTTTGTTCTCGCTTCTCTCACTTCTATGATGGCCGAAGCCATCTTGCTCGACAGCGACGTTCTGTTTGATGCTGCCGAATGGATTGGCGTCGGAAAGATCTACAAGGACGTCCCAATCGAAGTGTCGGACGCTTGCTGTGATGCTCGCAAAATCCCAGCGGATTTGCAGGCGACTCTTCCGAGCACGGCAATGCCAGTTACAGAATTCTTGGCGCTCCTGCTACCAGGCATTCTGGACGGCCGTCAAAAATATCGACCAAGACAATTCACTGGTTCAGTTTCGAGCCGCCAAACTGCGACTCAAGCCACACCCTGTGGTCGCACTCCATCCCCGCGCTCTCTTTCCTTCTCGAGCTCGAAAATGACTACGCCCAAAACTGGATGAACGGTGGTGTCTCGGTTTTGAACCCCCTGGAGAAATCCATACGCTTCCCTTTATTTGGTGTTACGTTCTACCGCGAAATCCATAGACTTCGAGAAGCGCAAAACAAATGGAATAGCGCGTTGGCAGGCACTCACCTCTACAGCAGTCTATCGGATTCTAGATGTCCCCGGTTTCGATGGAGAGTCCGACAATGAAGACGAGGAAGAGGAAGAATACGAGGAACCGGAGGCAAAGACCGGCGGGAAAAAAACGGAAGCCAAAGCCGCCACGAGGTGCCGTGAAAAGAAGGAAAACTGATCAGACAACGCAATCAAAGTCTGGGGCCGGCAAGGAGCCAACCAAGGGTCGGAAGGTCGCGAATGCAGCACCAAAACCACGGAAAAAGGCGGCACCCCGAGTTAAAAAGTAGTATATTTCGCATGTATGCTTCGTCCGGCTCATTAGAGGCACAGAATTGATGCAGAGAGAGCTGTGGGTGACGTCAAGTGTGGGCGGCGACTCTAGAGCAAAAATAGGGTACAGGAGAGAAAATTGGCATTTTTAGGTTATGTCCGACCAAAATAGAGTAAAACAGCCGGCTACACGCAAATTTCATAGAGTAAAACAGGGTCAAAATCAGGCAAAAAACGGTCGGAGTTCCAAGGGAGTGTCCGGGGGCCTCGGCCAAGCGTGTGCTAAGCGAGGTCTCTATCCGGCTCTACCGATCTCTACGGCACTATCGCCCTACGGGTCTACCGCTCTATAGCTCTACGCAGAAGGGGGGGGTGCCTCTCTGCCTATCAGCCTCTATAGCTCTACATAGATCTACTGAGGCACTGGGCATTTTCCAGATGTACATCATAAGGTCTTTCCCATAATCTAGTCAAATCAAGCTGCATGGCTTTAAACGGTCTCCCGGATGGCATTGTCTCTAGACCTTCCATGATTCCGCCCAGCGCTGCAGGACCAGAAGGTCGATCGCCCGTTTGCACGTAGTCAGGGAGACAGGAACTGCAGGAGATAGAGGGAGGCGAGTGGCTGCTTTCGCAGCGTCGTCTTCAAACTCATTGCCCGCGGTGCCGATGTGAGCTGGTGTCCACAGATTGGTGATACGCAGTCAAGGGAGGCGCACTATAGCTACGCAGACGAGCTTGTCGTAAAGGATGGCCTGAAACTGCCCTGACCGAGGTGCCGTGGCCCATTCCTCATCAAAAACACCGACCTGCAGAATACAATGGAGGTATATGCTGGATAGGTGCCTCTGTTTGAAACTTGAACATTTTGGCAGATTGAACCCACGAGAGAATTGGCTCGGACAATATCTGAAGTCTTCATACAGTTTCTAGAAACCGACCCAGACCGCAAGACAGGCCTTCCCATCTTGATCTTGATGTATACACCCCGTCATGCCAGTCATGCCCGGGGTTTTTCCGCCATACAGCAGGTGTAGTTGGAGACAACCCGATTTGTACTCAGTGGCTCAGATCCATCAACACATTAATGAGTCGAGGTCAGATTTTGATGAACAAGATCAGATTTGGAATGTTATCGTTCAATAATAAAAATTAATATTGAACACCCGGAATGGTCTGCTTTTCCAGAAGAATCACTGCCGGACGATTGGACTTATGCAAAGGGGGCTTTAGTGGGTATGCCCGCCATACATTGTGAGAAATGGCATTGGTTGATATATTGAAGGCTGGAGTCCCACACTCGTAATTATTGTGCGTAATGGCCATCTTCCCCGGCAACATCTGGTCCACAACCAGAAACACATCGGAAGTTCTGCTGCCTGAGTATCGTTAGGTTAGACCCAATGCTCCTCCAAAAAAAAAAAAAACAATCCCGTTTCTTGCCCTTGGCCGTGCCCCTATGTGATGACCAATTTTGTGTGACTGTCCTCGGATACTAACCCGAACATAAAGCAGAAATGACTAATGACCAAAATTGAACTTTGAGAATATCTTGCTATTCCATGGATGAAACGGGCTGGTACACAGGAATTGATGAAAGGAGGATTGCCCAAATTTATGTATCAGCATCTCATCCGCTGGTTTTTTGTCTTTCCCCGCAATTCTAGAGATGACAAATGGTGTATGACCAAATCTTGTTTGTACTTGTAGCAAAAATCAGCCCGAAATCCATCTTCTCCTGGGTAGCCAAACCTAAAGGTTCAGCAATTAGTATGCCGTCAATGCGTTGCTCCCCGCAGTTGATTCGGTCAAATCATGATCAGAGCCGCCATCTCAACTTTCATCAACACTCTTCTCGTGCAGCACGAGAAGAGTGTTGATGAAAGTCTGTTCGGACACGGGGAGCCGCCAGATAGTCGGAAACCTCGTCCCGGGGTTCTTCATCAACGGCGCCGAGATTCTGGAAGGTGCTGAAATTGCTGCTGTTATCGTCAAGTTGTCCTATATTTTTAGACGAGGAGAATGAGTGAGGGACCACCACACAGGCACAAGTGAAGCAGGACAAAGTGGGGGATCGAATTGTGTGTAAGTAGGGGAAGGATACAGAATATATATACTGGAATGTGTATATATGGCAACGGAATATGTAAATGGTAGTAGGATATAATGGAAATGTGTGTATATGGTGATGAAGGGATTGGAAATAAGAGATGGAAACAGGGTGGATGAGTGTGTATGTAGCAACATAGTATTGGAAATAAAGGACTGAAACAAGGGCCGGATATAATGTGTCGGAGGCTTCGGACGCCATCCTACAACACTCCCACGCGAACGAAGACGCAGTAAGGATTGAGGCCATGGATCAGGGATAGGGAAATAGTCGTCAGAAACAATGTTCAAAATGAAAGTTGTCCGCACAAGAATAAATCAGAGAACCACGGTCATGTCGTATGCCATGTGGGTCTTCGGATCAACGTCGCGCTTTCCTTTCCACCATCCCGGATACTGGCCCTCAAGGTCACCGCCCTTGTGCCAGCATCTCGCTTTCGTATGGCCACTACCGCCACAGTTGTTGCACGTCAAGTCCGAGTTCGAATTTGCGGCTAGTGCAGCACTGGAGTCCCCATATCCTGGGACAAGCGAAATCTCGCCGTTCTTCGCCTTCTCTGCAACCACCGTCCCATCTTCCACCAAAATCTTCTTCTGAACATAGTCGAGTGTCATGCGTGAAGGTGGTGTGTCGTTTAGAGTACGAATGAGCCCAGAGTATTGGATAGGCAGGGCTGAGATCATGCGGGCCATTGTCTGGTCGTCAGACACTTCGACATCGTAAAACCGCTTGAGCCGTTCCGTGACTCCGGTAACACGACCCAAAAATGTCTTCATCGGCACTGTTCCATCATATTTCATCGAGAAAAATTCCATCCACAACCCAATGGCACCACTGATGCCCACAGGTTCATGCATCCTTCGCAGCTTCTCCCACATTGCGTAAGGATCATCCTCCAAACCACGGACGTGCACAATTTGGCTATCATCCAGGCCCTTGACAAGCAGGGCAGCAGCAGCATCCTGGCGGGCCTTCCAAGCCTTCCAGGGTTTACTGCTGTGGCCAGCCGTCGGTTCGAGGTCGGTTCCAAGGACTGTATCCAACAATTTCTTCGACCGTGCATCCGAACGCATACGGAACTCCCACGGATCATAGGAGCCCGGTTTGTCGGTCAGCAAGACCTTGCGGTCGTCGGAGTAGATGGGGGTGTCGGTCATGATGCAGTCGGGTAGTCAGGTCAAAGTATTTGGGTAGTGGTCGGTCAAGGGTCAAGGGTCAAGGGTCAAGGTCAGGTCAGGTCAAGGTCAAGTCAGGTCAGTTTAGCGTCGAAACGACGAGGCGAAGTCGAGGGAATGGTAAGGATGAGGGGATGCGATCGGCAAATCAGTTAATAGGCGCTGTCGGGGCCCATAACCTTTTAGACGAGGAGAATGAGTGAGGGACCACCACACAGGCACAAGTGAAGCAGGACAAAGTGGGGGATCGAATTGTGTGTAAGTAGGGGAAGGATACAGAATATATATACTGGAATGTGTATATATGGCAACGGAATATGTAAATGGTAGTAGGATATAATGGAAATGTGTGTATATGGTGATGAAGGGATTGGAAATAAGAGATGGAAACAGGGTGGATGAGTGTGTATGTAGCAACATAGTATTGGAAATAAAGGACTGAAACAAGGGCCGGATATAATGTGTCGGAGGCTTCGGACGCCATCCTACAACATATATTTGTGCCCTAGATATAATTGCCTGAAAACCTGAACCGGAAACTTCCGAAAACCCGCGGGTTTACCCGTGCGGGTCCACGGTATTGCGACGGGTTGAAAATCTCAACCCGTACCCGAACTCGGCGGACCCGCGGGCCCAAACCCGCGTGTGGACCCGGTACCCGTGCGGAACCCTACTCGTGCTTCCTCAAAGCCTGGGCAACGGCAAAGCTTCTGTTTTGGTTCTCGCTGTCGGTGGCCGCCAGTTTGACATAATCAATCTCGTCCAAAGCAGCAATGCTATCTGGCTCGCAACCCTTGTCGGCACCCACCGCAACGGCAGAATCTGAGAATAGTGAGACTCACACTTGATATTCTAGATAAAACATACCGGGAATAGTGAAACACCGGTTTACAGGGATTATCCCTGTGTACAAAGCAAGCCTAAATTACATCATCGCCCCTGGACTCCTATTTGCCACGCAGACCCCATGAGTTTCCCTATGCCCCACGGTAGAGCCTAGACAACAAACAGAATTACTCCTCGCCCTTTGAAACCTGAACCTGCTACTGTGAATTATCGGACAAGGCTCCATGTCGGACGGCACACCGAGTCAGAATAGAACTCCTCTAGGACATCATGGAACAGCTGATGGATAGTGGGATGTCTGCACCACAAACCCATCACAAGTCACTCCCGCCTTCAAGCCTCTGCCGCGGGCCGAGTTGGCCCATGTGATACAGTACTTGATACGTGACGCAAAAGTGGACCCACAAAATCACAATGGAAGACAACGGCACAGCCACCGGCACGGAAGGGAAACTTCGACGCTACTTCGTGCAGGTCTTAGAAAGTCTTAGATATGTAGAGCAGAACTTAAAGAGAGCTCCCGCAACGTTGTTGTGGTCGCGGACCTCGCAGACCTGCGCCACGTCCGTCATGAGTGCCTGCAAGCGCGTCTGTCATCACTTGGAAACATGTTTTAATTTTAGAGAGCGTTGGCTTCTAGCTTGACGGCCTGTCAGGCAGAAATGATGATGTGACTAGATTTGTCTCAGACTACATCGTTGTCTTGCTTTCCTCCTCCCATGCGTGCTCTCACTTCATTTCCGCTGAACAATGATATTGTGGCTCACATCATGGCCTGTTGTTTCACATTTAACACCCTTCATTCGACTATCCTCATCTGCAAGGCGTTCTACGGTGTCTTCCAAGCTCACCCAAAGGCAAGCTGATTTGCAGATGTTGAGCCGAGCTAACTTATGTGTGCGCAGTTCATAACACGAGCCGTGGCTTACAATATCGTCGGCCCCGCGCTCCCCCAGGCCTTGCGGATGTTGCGATACCCATATCCTGTGGACAATGAGTACATATCCATAGACCCGATTGCCCTCGCTATGGCTTGCCCCGAAGACCCTGATTATAGCGATGTGTTGCTCACTGCGGAAGAGAAAATCTACTTAGAGGAGGACTCCAGGACCGTCGCAGCTCTAGAGGATATCTATAGTCTGACGTGCGTCACACTCATCGGCTGAACATTAACTGACCCCGCGCAGCTTTAAAGACCCCACGTCGAAGACAAGTGTCCTCACTTCTGAGGAATCCTACCGCTTCCGACGCTCATTGTACCGCATCATGCTATATTGCAACCTATTTAGTGGAAGTCGGTACAACCTGGATGAAATTGACCGCCTCGACGACAAAACAGCCCAGACCATTTGGCGCCAGCGCACTGCGGTCCTCAATGCCTACCCGCTTGACGAGATACTGGAGCTGCATTCATCAGTCGTCTTCCTGCGTGGCCTCTTGCTGGAACTAATGAGAAATGAACTAACTGAGGTTGAGGATGAGGGTATGCATGTCGTTTCTGACGCCATCACTGAACTGACTTTCATTATATGAACAGATTTGAAATGGGTGGAAATCCTCTTGTCCGCTGGCCCTGCCACTGTGCTGGACGCTTGGAAAGAGCAGGATTACAGCGTGCTTCGCGAGGACCTTGGCTTTGGTGAGTACCTCCGCGTTTCGTCTATAACCACTCACTGACCGTTTGGCAATTATCTCAGAACCTCTCGTCGACGAGAACAAGCTCTTCTCGGGTTACTTCTCGCGCGCGCTTGAGAGCATATGGGAGAGCCGTAAAATAACTTCCCGTACGTTGGTCTGAGAACGATGAGTGTCAGGGAGGGGAGGGAGGTCTTGCGTGCACAGAATATTGGGAATAGTGACTCTGCGGGTCGATTAACACCGAAGAAGTATAAAACCATTTATATTGACTGGGAGGCCGCGACACCCGCTGCTCATGGGTGACATGCCAATAGGGGCTTTTAGTGAGACATCCGTGTGGATGTATCCGTATCTGTGCAGATATTATCCACAGATCGGCTGGAGTTTAAAGTATCTGCAGATGTCATCCGGACGTCATCCAGAACTACCATGCCAGTCCCTACGCTATGTTTCAATCGGGTGGGTACAAATTTCTTGGTGAAAGCATTTCTGTGGGCGTGGAGTGAGTGCTCTGACCAACCCACAGAAAATTCAACCCCCGGCGAATTAAGCTATGTAATATTTTCCGTATTTGGGCAATTTTTTTCTTCTTCCTTCAGAAGTGGAATGGGTACAAATTTCTGGGTGGGAGCCTGTCTGTGGCCTTGGAATGAGTGCTCTGAGCGACCCACAATTGATTTCATGCTCCCCAAAATCTGAAAAGGCGCCGCTTAGGCAGACTTGCCGCGTATCCAAGGAATGTCTAAGGAAGTCGAAGAAAACCTCACCAGATTGCGTGACATGTTTCTCTCGTTATTATCTTGTGCTTCATGCCTTCTGATGGCAATTTTTAACACAAGCTGCGAAAAAAAAATTCAAAATTCTGTCTGGGACATTCCCGAGGAGACAAAATTCAACCCCCGGCGAATCACGTTGTGGAATATTTTCCGAATTTGTGGCTGTGCAAATACTTCCATGCAGAAATAGAATGAGTGTTGGCTTTCCAGTGTAATCATGGCCCGGGTGGATGCATTCCCCAACACGGGCTCACAAAATTCAACCCCTGGCGAACCACGTTGTGGAATATTTTCCGAATTCTGTGGCTGTGAAAATACTTCCCAATGCAGAACTAGAATGAGTGTTCATTTTCTGGTGGAAGCATAATCCAACTAAGTCAATTCAGCCACCAACACGCACTCACAAAATTTAAGCCCCAGCGAACCACGTTGTGGAATATTTTATGAATTTTGTGGCTGTTGGATACGCTCAACAGTGCGCTCCAATCAGCTTTGAACTAAACCTAAGGCTACCTATCATTGAACACATCGCTCATCAACCTTCGGTTGACTTCTCGCGGCCTATTGACAGTTACCATTTTCCACCATATCATTATTCGGACCCTGCACATCTAAGGTAGATGAAGTCTGGGCTTGGACGCAGTGACTGTCACGCTGTGACACGACCAGGGTGGCAAAATTGGCCTCAGTTTCATTGATGAAAAGTCCGCTGGGCCACTTTTCTGAGGCAGCCAGTTTTTCCAGGGGCATCATCAGAGTAGCCTCAAATTGTTTTACGGAAATTGATCTCAGTTAGCAATGGCTGAATTAAACGGCCCTGCAGCGAAATTGGCCCAACTGTGAATGACTGGGTCAGTCGCAGGGCCAATTTTCTGAGGCAGTCAGTGCTTCAAGAGACATCATTAGGGTAGCCTCAAATCGCTTTATGGAAACTGATCTCAGTTTGAAGGTCTGCGGAATTAAACACGCCTCGGCCACATCTCCTGCAAAAAGAAACCCAGTGAATAGATATTTATGGTTCGAGCCGTACAAACAGACCATTGGCAGCCAAAGAAAATGGCAACCTGCCAACTAGCAGAGAACACAAGGCATACAGAACTAAGAGAAGCAATTTGAATAAGTGTGGTAACGAAGACGACTGGTTCTTCACGGAGCAGACTCATCATGATTGAACTGATGGGGTGAAATCTGCTGTGAACGCTGCCCTCTGTCTTCCTTTTATCATCCCGACACTAACGCCCAGGAACGTATGTACAGCGCGAGTTCGCTGAGTATTCACACGCTGAACACAATCTCAGCGACCAAGAACAGGATGAATTGTCAGTCGGCGTCCTTTTTTGTCCAAGTATTTGCATGCACAGGGAATGCGGACCATCTTGGAGCAAGTCTAGAAAACTGTTGAACGATTCAATTTCGATTAGTGCGGGATGACATTGGTTCTGACAGGGTCAGTCCAGATGCCACTTTGACAGCGAAGGGTTGTCGAATAAACGCCGAATCTCCGGCAAGTACGGCGATGACAGTGTATAAGCGCGCCCCAATGTTCGAGTCGGGTATCTGGAATCCAAGTACGTTCTGGAGTATATACAAGAAACGAAACGAAAACATTGGATGCACAGGGAATGCGGACCATCTTGGAGCAAGTCTAGAAAACTGTTGAACGATTCAACTTCGATTAGTGCGGAGTGACATTGGTTCTGACAGGGTCAGTCCAGATGCCACTTTGACAGCGAAGGGTTGTCGAATAAACGCCGAATATCCGGTCAGTGCGGCGATGACAGTGTATAAGCGCGCGCCAATGTACGAGTCGGGTAAGTTATCTGGAATCCAAGTACGGTCCGAGCGCGCGGGCTTATCTGCGACGAAGTTAGTAATGCGGACGAGAAGAGGAAGTATTGTCGACAAGAAAGCGGAGCAGAGGAGGTATGGGGCGAAGACCAAGATGATTTAACGGGAGGTGAGGGGGAACGCGACGAGAAGAAAGAAAACAAGGTACAGAAACGCACCGTTAGGGGGCGTCGCCCACGAAGTCCACATCCTCCTCTTCCTCCGTCACCCGCCCGTGCCCACCATACGTGGACGTCTCGTGCAAAACTTCCCATCCTCCAGCGCGCTCGACGACCGCGTACGCCTTGCTTGCACCTGCAGCATGCTGCTGCTCGCATGTGCGTACCCGTACCCTCCTATCTCCCTCGCACCCGCACCGTTATACCAGCCATCTCCCACATTCGAATAGCCCTCCCCATACCGATCGCGCATGTCTCCGCGGTCAAGCACGACACCGCCGCATCCGCCACTCCCCCGCACTCGCACCTGCTCGACCGTACGCACGCCGCACGGCGTGCCAATGAGCGGCCCCCAGCGCGGACGCGGGGCGTGCTGCGGAACCTCGGGGCTCGGGGGTGGGACGCCCGGGCCTGCGAGGCGCTTGTGGGCTTGCGCGTTGGTGTCGAGGTGGATATAGTGGGTGCTTGCAGCGACGTTAATGCCGAACTGGACGCCTGTATTCGCAGACGTCGATGCTGAGGTGGAAGGGAGCAGCGACCTCGCTGACGAAGACGAAGACGGATGCGAGCGCGGAATGTCCTCGCCCACAAGATCTACCTCCAGCTCTTCGGCGTCGCGTCCACCCAGGCCGTGCCCGGGTACCGCGACGGGCGGCTCCATTGCGCGGGTGACGCAAGCCCGTTCCCCATCCTCGCCCCGACCTTCATCCTCCGTCACGTCGTCTTGATCCTTCGCGCTCCCACTCCCGCTCCCACTCCCACTACCCTTCTCGTTCGCGGGCGGAACTTGCAAGGAAACAGCAGGTACGCGGCCGCAGTGGCAGCGGGCGCAGAGGAAGTAGGTGCAGCGCTCGACGTTCCCGCGCAGGCGCACTCCGCTTCCGCACCGAGGGCGTGTAGGATGCTGGCAAGCCGCGCGATTAGGCGGCGCTGCGTCGGCGTCGGAAGATTTGGAGGGCTGTGGACGAACCGAGTCAGGAATTGTATGCGGAGGACAGACCAAGGAAGATGCTTACGTAATCAAGTCGGGGATGCGTAGGTTCCCCGTTGGAAAGCAAGGTAGGGTGGATAGATCGGAAGGGAGGGGGAGGGATGAAGGTACCCGGGGAAACGACGCCGAAAAGCGCGTTTCTCAGGGGGAGTGGGAGTGTGGGGGGGATCTCCGCATCAAAAGTGGGGGGTGAGGCGTTTGGGGGGCGGAACGGGCGAAGGAGGCGTCTGTGGAGGTGGGAGACGTTAGTACGGAGGGTTTGAGGGAGAGGGTTAGAATGGGTGAAGGGCAAAGGTTGTAGGGGGGGAGTACCCGGTAGAAAAAGTGGTGGATATTGAGAAAAAAAGTGATATGCACCTGAGAGTCGTTTTCCAGAGGAAAAAGAGCCTAGCTGGGGATGCAATCGCACCCTCGCAGCCAGGGACGTGGAGCGCCAGGCACCAGCCGGCATTTGCTCCACGCTTGACCCCTGGTCGTTTGAGATGGCGATATTCTTGGATGTCCGTTTTCCAGAGGAAAAAGGGCCTAGCTGGGGATGCAATCGCACCCTCGCAGCCAGGGACGTGGAGCGCCAGGCACCAGCCGGCATTTTGCTCCACGCCTGAACCCTAGCTAGGCGTATCGGTCGACGTTGGACATGGTGACTCAGGACAAAGAGGTTTGATGTGACGTAACATTATCACACTGCTTCTTTCCATGGGACGACAACGTCCAAATCACCGAGGCGGCAAATGGGCCCACAAAGAGAGGGAGGACCTCGCAAAAGAATCTATAAGCAAAGCCAAGAAGTCTTGTAACCAGAGGATAGCGGAAAATCCGGACTGGAAACCAAGGTACGAACTGTTTGTTAATCTGCAGTATGTGGCTTAAAAATTTTGAATGGCAGAGACCCACGTCGGGGTAGGTCTGAGCGCTCGTTGATGGAGCACCGGCACAAGTACCTAGCCCCGGGAGGGTGCTTCGACAGGGGCCAGCAGCATTGGCTGCAAAAGACGGGTGAATTTTTTCTTTCTTTGTGATATCAGTGCTTTCTGACAATGAAATACAGAGATGATGATTGAAGGAGACGCGTACCCCATGAATTTTTTGCCGTTTACCAGAAACGCTGCGACTGTTGTCGAAATTATCGGTAAAGAATACCCTGGGGAACCGGCGGATCTTCCGATTTTTGCGAGGACGACTCCAAGGTCGTTCTGGTTTCTAGTCCACGGCCGACCGCCGAAGACGAGTCTTTGTCTGGCCCTGGTGACTTGGGAAATGGCTGGAAAAGGTGTTGCATCCCGACGTACTGGCGGCATTTGAAAAACTTGGGCCCCCCCCTTTCGACATCGGTCGCTTCCCGGACGTCTTCTCGAATCGTGCTCAATGGGAATTGATTCGGGCCTTTGACCGTGTAAAGGCGCTTCAACCTGCCCACGGACCTGCTGAAGCACAACGATCGGATAGCCCTGCTCTGCACCTGGGCGTTTGGGAACGATACACTTCGAGACCGATTATTACGGGGGATTCACGCCAGATCGAGGCGCCTGTCCATAAGCGGGAGAAGTTGGTCGACGCGCTGCACTATCTGTGCGGTGTGGTGAAGGTGTATTTCCTTCCTAAGGTGCGGGCGATTGTCGAGTGGTATTATCCGGGACAGGAGTGGGTTTGGGAAGCGTAACTCTTTCTTCTTTCATTTTTTTCAAGTTGTTAACGAAATACTTCAGGATGCACGCACGTATTCTCAAGTATCTCGGACGCGACCTTGCCAAGTACCCGAATTTCGACTTCGGCGGCTTGATCACTACATTTGCGGTCAAAGAGGGTGGAAGTGAGAAGATTCACATTGACTGGTTTGACAACATGAATATGTTTGCTTGGGTGACAGCCGTCGGTGATTTTGTGGGGGCTAACTTCTGTTCACCGCAGCTCGGTGGACAGATGGCTTGCAAGCCCGGTTCGCTTCTTGGTGGCAGGACCAGATTCCTCTTTTACTGCCTCAAAATACCTTAGCTGGCGGATGCCTTGCACCTATGAATTTAGTATTGCTCACCCATATCAACATGACAAGTGGACATCTGATTTATTCTAAATGCTAACATGTCTCCAGCTTTTTTGTGATTCTGTCCCAATGTAACTCCTTTTTTCCCCTGGTGCCAAGCCATTGTCGTCCGGACATTATCTATTTTTGGCCCTGGGATCAAACCTTTTTGGTTATCGCATCAAAGATTTCATGCCCTCAGATAAAAATGTCAACAAAGCATAATATCGAGATTCGAGGCGTTCAACACCTCTCAAGAAACTTTTAGCCCCTCATCCAATGTATGAGCGGTCAATGATATTTCAAATGCATGTAGCTCCAATATTGAATGGCTGTCAACAAGCCATGCCTAACACAAGCCGTTGATCTGCACTCATCCGGCTCCTTTTGACCTTCGGGGGTGCATTCAATTTCTCCTTCTCCTCCCCCTCGTGCGCCCGCTTCAAGGCTCGGCTGCTCGCCACCTCACTTAGCTGTGATTTGAGTGTCTTTGTGGCAGCGCTACTCAAATTCGGCCTCCGCTCGCCTGGGATAGGAGTCGGAAGCAGGCGGCTTTTCAGATCACGCTCGGCATAAAATTCCGGAAGTGAAGGATCTCCATAGCATGGCACCGCTCTGGAATACGATGAATAGCTGAGGTGAAGGAAGGTAGAAGAAAAACCGACCTGGTTGATCTTCCCATGCTGATTCGATGAGCGTTACCCCAATACTCGAGTGGTCCAATAGCGACCTTCTGTGTATGCTTGACAATATACGAGAAGAGCATGTGCCGTCTCTCTTCCCCCAAAATAACACTGACCTCGGCACTGTCCCTGGGTCACGACGAAGTTAGGAATGAAATTTTCTCCATTCCAAAAGTGAAAGGTTTACAGAATGAAACACCTGCCTTGAGAGTTGGTTACTGGAGGTGTTAGGGACCAGATTTGTTTATCACCCCGATAGGTGTGAACAGTGCGATGAGGCAAGGATTTAAAACGGAAATCAACCTTATCCAGTATCATCGGCGTGTAGTAATCCGGGCGCAGGAATGTTGGCGCATCAAGTGCAACTAAAAGCAAGGATGAGGATGAGCTGAACAAATATTGTGGGGGTACAGACCTGGCTCTTCGAAAAACACTGTTAAAGGGTCTCGGAAAGTCACAGGCTTCCCCCCAAGGGCGACCCAGGTTGGTGCCCCAAAGATCAGGTGGCCGAGATTATGATCAAGAGCCAGGGCAGCGGCCAGGAATGTGGGCTCAAATACATCATAGAAGGTGGGTGTGTCATAGCGAATCCAAGTTTCGGCTCGGACAGAATATGCCCGCACACTCTCCTGCAAATCAAGCTCAGCGGCCATTCCGGGCAGATGGGAGTCGGAAGAACATACAGTATAGTCGTCGACGAGTGCTGCCATGCGCACTGGGATCTTGCAGCGGTCTTTGGCGTATACATGGAGCCGGTCGATGTAACCAAGTCGCTGTTGGATGGTTGGAGCCAGATAACCGTCTTTCATTGCAGGGCGCAACAGTTTCCTGCAGATTAAATATTAGATGAAAGATTGCACCATGCCGAGGGCTTAATTACCACAGGTCAGTGCGAGACTTGTGCAAAAACTCGAAGTAGCCTCCACAGAATCTGTAGTATTCACACGGTTGCAGTTCACACCAAGGAAGGGGATGCGAGGCCGCGAAGCGGCCGAGCAGCCGCTTGTGAATTCTAAACAAATCTATCCCGAGAAAAAGAGTCTACATTTATGTGCGGTTAGTACTGAGCACACAGAGTGCATGGTAAACTATCTGATCCGGTCAAGGCACTAAGCCCTCGTCGCGTCGCAGATTAATACACAAGTTTATTGCTGAGGAGGTTGAGAAATAGGATGTGGGGAGGCGAAAGAAGAAGGTGGGGGAATTTAAATACTGTTCAATTTCATTCGATTCGGCGGTCACGCGTCACGCACCCCCTGTGCCGCGATGAATTTTGGTTTTGGTCACGGGTCACGGTACCCAGTGCCGAATGTAAAATGCGTGACATTGGGGCCAAATCTCCCTTGGAGGTGCAAAAAAAGGCAGAATCCTCGAAATTTTTCGTCTTGAATGCCGAATTTTTGGAGGTGTCACACCAAAATTTATTGGTTGCCGAAGTGCCGAATCGGTATTTTGGGTCACGGGTCACAACCCGTGCCGAATTGAATGAAATTGAACAGTACACATCCATCGAGAATGGAGAACATAAAGACTGAGGGTCGTTGTCGTGGAGCCGCATTCTTTATAGGGTGCGGCTCGATCGTAAGTGAAACCAATAAATAAAATAAATAGTTACTACCCGAAAGCGGAAATGGACGCCAACGTCCACGAAAGGCAATAGCCTCTCGTCAACAAATTTCACCTTTGCTGCTGGGTGTTTTCCGTTGTACTTCCTCATTCTCTGTTAATTGGGACCCGATTTCTTCCATTCAACACACATTAACACCACTATGGCCGCTAGCCTGGCCTCATCCCATCGCACGGGTGCATCATCTGTCAATAATTGATATACTGTCCCCCACGGACGATTCTTCATAATTTCCCGGTTCAGTTAGGTTCGCCTATCTCTCATAATTCAACATGGAACGCTGCCGAGTGACACATGGTTAGTTCCAGTACGAATTAATCTGCTTGCCTTCCGACAACATATCCGATAGCACGGTTGATTGACCAAGGCCGATACAATTTATGTCATGGAATGGTGGCCCAGACCCGCTTGATCGACACCATCCAGTCGAACAGCTCACACTGGGTCTACTATGTAACACACCTGTTTGAAATCCGCGTGGACACTGTTGTGCAGTAGAGCGGTGTTTGGAAAAAATATTGCAGCGCAGATCTTATTACACCTCAAAGTCAGTCTGTAGCGCAGGCAAAGAGAGTCAGTTGAGCAAAGATTGAGGGAAAAATGAAATCTGGTTGAATTTCGGATGGCCATGAGATTACAATTGACTACTGTCACGATTAGAAAATGAAGCCACCTCGGACAAGGTTCAAAGACATGCTGAATACGAGGAGTGCATGCAAAAAAGCACAGGAATAGCGGGTAAGGTTCAGCAGTGAATGCAAAGACTGAGATTGTCGGAGGAATGTCGGGCAGCAGAGCATTGGTGGCCGCGGAAGGCGGAAGAGAATCCAGCCAAATGCTCGTACTGCGAGGTGATCTGGCGTAAAAATGTCCCCAGCAGATGCGTTGCGAGAATGAAGGTCTACCGAGCATTTGGATTCAATTTTTCAGCTGAATTGAATGGTGCTGCTTCCTGATGCAAAGCTCAAATTGATTTGGGGGTACCTAGAAATTGTAATCCATGTTGAATCAACGGAATTGGTGAAAATTTGATTAAGACCAAGCCAGCAGAAGTGGAAAGGATGGTGGCAGTGGCGAGAGGTTGGTGTTGAGGAGATTTGGTTCGGAATTGTGTCCAGCAGACACCTTGCAAAAGGGGAGGTCCGCGGCGCTAGGGCTTGCACCCGCCCGTGTTACGACTTACACCAGTAACTTGACCGTAATTGGTTATATCTCCGTCAGATTTGTCACATTTGCCATGGTTTTTGGCTCAAACGATGCAGCGGCCCGATGTCGATCGTTTGATACGTGATTTGGACCCAGGTACAACATAATCTAAGACAACAAATACATCGTCTCCGAGCCAGTGTACACACAGTGACAACGATAGACAGCAGTCCTGTCACAGAACAACAGAAAGATGACCGGACATACCTGTCTGATTACAAACATTGCATTGACCAAAGCAGCGTGACCATGTTGTCGTAGTCATCGGAGTCAAGTCGGAGTCGATCTGAATCAAGCAAGTACCCAAATACTGTGCAATTTCGTGCAATTCGGCGGTCACGCGTCACGTACCCCCTGTGCCGCGATGAACTTTGGTTTTGGTCACGGGTCACGGCGCCCAGTGCCGAATGTAAAATGCGTGACATCAGGGCCAATCTCCCTCGGAGGTGCAAAAAAAGGCAGAATTTTCGAAAATTTCCGTCTTGAATGCCGAATTTTTGGAGGTGTCACGCCAAACTTCGTTGGTTGCCGAAGTGCCGAACCGGTATTTTGGGTCACGGGTCACAACCCGTGCCGAATTGAACGAAATTGCACAGTATGGCATATTTCTCAATAGAGTTCTTCATTCCCCTGAGTTTTCGAAATCTCATACTGCATAAATCCTCATGGACCCTATGCATTATGCATTATGCATTTTTGCATAAATCCCCGCCTACCAAGTCGGTGGATCGGCAGAAGCTATGCGTTATGAGAATTATGCATTGCTACCTTATGCATTATGACCATATTGACTGTACCCGATACATGGCCAGAGTCAATCCACATTTAATTTCTGCTGCAGATATTTGCCCATGATGAAAATGCGCAGAAAAGAAAGGAAGACGTCCAGAACCATCATCTGCGAAGAATCTTTGGCCTGACTGAGCGAAGTGTGATAGCTGTACTATTCCCAGAGACAGGCCTAGAACCATTCCATACAGTCTTGCCGCAAACTCTACAGTCTGTCACAAAAAAAAATGTGCACCCCCCTATTTTGTCATAATTCGGCAACCACTTAAGATTTTGAGCCAAAATAAGATGTCACATTGTCGAGAGAGCCGGCGCCGACGTTTTGCGTATCTTGATTGCATCATAGTATCCTGATGTGCCATTAGAAGAGGCCAAATATAAAAACGTGTATTTTTTAGCTTGATAAATGATTTTTTGGAGAAAATCTAAATCACCCAAATTGTAGCCCGAGATGTACTAAGAAACTTGCCAAGTTGAATCATGCAAAAAAATACAGGCAATAACTGTTGACCTGTGAACGGAATCAATACAAAATACGCCAAATTCTGCGAACATCGGAGGTAAAGCATATGATAAATTCTCTTATAGGGAAATATTATGGTGATTCACTGTGTTCAGACCCCCCCTGCACAGAGGCTCAGCTCAGGTACCTACGCAGAGCTTCACAGATGGGTCTGTGTAGGTCGCTGGAGCGGCTCTGTTTAGCT
This sequence comes from Mycena olivaceomarginata, assembly GCA_029378375.1. Taxonomy (NCBI): domain Eukaryota; kingdom Fungi; phylum Basidiomycota; class Agaricomycetes; order Agaricales; family Mycenaceae; genus Mycena; species Mycena olivaceomarginata. Next base: position 8,916 of record JARKIC010000941.1, on the reverse strand, counting down.
CTGTATAGGTCAGGGCAGGTCAGTGTATGTGAGTGTATGTCAGCATAGGTCAGTGTAGGTCGTGGTAGGTCTGTGTAGCCACCTTCATAGGATCAAAATACGGTATTTACTCTCGGAGGAACCGTCGCCGATGTGTCTTTGGGTTATTGTAGACTTGTGGAAGATATTGTATTATTTCGATCAATTTGTTTCCGACCCTCGAATTTCATTTTGAGCATTGGATGCAACATCTCTTCAAGATACTTCAAGACGGCGCCCCTAGATTTGCGACCACTGGCAAGATCGATTCCGCAAGTTATTCAGACGAGCCTTCCGCGCTTCCTGCTAGACTGTGATAATCATACTAGGAACTGTCTTGCGTGTGATGCGTGACTGTCGATTTGAACGTAATGATACGGTATCTAACTGTCATACCTACTTTGTACATCTCACACCACAACATCGTGCAAGTTAATGAAGTTGTGATTCACCAAAGCTATGCCGTCGAAGGTCAAAATCCGCATGGCCAACTTGCAGGCCAAACCCCGACATACTATCCCCCCCCCCTAGAACTCGGACACTTGGGGAAAATCAATGAATAGCATTTTATCCACAGATCCTAGAGTCAGGCCCAATAGCCAGATCGTCAGGAAATCGTCCTTTACCTGGGTCTCATATTTTACTTTGTCAAAAACGGGCCAGAATTGGACAAACGGCACTGTTCTTCCTGGCGCGGTCCGGTGTCCGAGTTGTATCGTAGACGGGGTAACTGACAGGCTAATTCCAGAGTCACAGTTATGCTCCTTTCTGTTGTCTAAGCTCTACCGTGGGGCCATGGGGGAACCTGTGGGTCTGCGAGCTTGGTTTAGATGGTAGAAAGGAGCCCAGCGGCGATGGTGTAATTTATGCTTGGTGCACGTTATAAAGCATAGCATAGCGTATCTATTATTTGTTGATTTATGTATTAGATTAAGGTTGAATGCTTTGATTTTGGTTTTGCATTAGACTGATAATATTTTTGACATCAAGCCCTTCAGATTGCCAATCTAGTACAAGTTTAACGAGAAATATCCAGAGTTCGAACACCCGCATAGACTGTGTTGTTTTAAGTACCAAGGACTTATTAGCTTTGGACCTAAAGGACAATCCATGATCATGAGCGCTATACAAAAACTTGTTTGACACTGGATTCCCCGATATCGAATTGCAAAATAATCTGTACGGTGCTTTGTCTCCTCTAACCGATACTCCGAGCCTTGGGATGCTTACGCCGAGAGCAAGTTAGCCATTGTGTGGATAGAAGTTGTGTGTCTCCACAGAGAAATAATTAGCACTGGAGATAAAATAACGACGGGGGAAAATGGTGAGAAGAGATGAAGCAGGGAAGGAGGAGGGAAATGAAGAAGGGAAGGAGGAGAGAAGCAAGAAGAGGGAATGAAGAAAGAAGCTGCGGTCCAAAGCCAAAAAAGAGCCAAAAAAGCCAGAGAAATGGGCCCAAGAGGCAAGGAAGAGGAAGGATGAGGCACGTAGAGGACTTGCAAACGGCCTTGAAGGTCTTCCAGAGCGTGTGTGGTGGATGGAGGAGGCAGAGATTGGTCGGATACAGCCAGATCAGATAATGTTGCGGCACATCCAATTGACATCCAATAATGATTTTCACGTCGGACGCCGATTTCGTCGAGTCTCCAGGTCGTTTTTGGGTGAAAGGGAATGGTAGGAGTGGTGGGGAGTAGGGCGTGAAACCGTCCATATTACGCCCATGGGCATGGGAAATACGGTGTAATTTTCTTACGATACGGCTCAAGCCGTACGTCTAGGTTATAATTACTGAGCCAAACGGGACGGGTCCCGTACGTACCGTGCGTTTATACCGTAATCTCAGATACGGGTGCATGAGGGGGACAACAAGCACTGTAGTTAATATTACCAAATATATATATATATAACGAAACGAGATGTGAAGATGCCCAAAAGTCACCCTCAGACAACCTGTATCCGTGTCCAACAAATAGAAACAACACGACGGTTTCGAACCCAGCCCATCTTCATAGATTACATAACGACTAAATTCATTAGATTGGGGTCTTAAAAAGACTTCAAAAATCTAATGAACACAGCCACTATTTTGATTACACGAACTAAACGCACTGATAAAAGTTTCACCAACTCAAAACTCTGGTTCCCGATTGATTAAAAGAACGAGTACATAAAGTACTCGTAAAATGGTTTAATTCAGCCGAGAGCAGGAGGGATAAGGGAATTGTGTTCAAAATAGCATTACGAAGCATGTGATTCAAGATGGCATTTCGAGGCATGTGCTGTCGGAACAGTTCCGACACAAGGACAGCACCTCCATTTTTTTTTCTGCTGTCCTTGCAGACCTTCACAATATATACAATGAAGGGTCAGCAAGGCACTCCACTGCTGCAGCAGTGTGTCGGAATGATTCCGACGCAAGGAGAGCGGTTCCATTTTTCCTTTGGCTGTGCTTGCAGAACTTCAGCATAGAGTATACAATGAAGGGTCAACAAACCCGAAAGGCACTCCGCTGCTGCACCAGTGTGTCGGAATGGTTCCAACACAAGGACAGCACCTGCATTTCTCTTTTCGCTGCCCCTGCAGGCATTCACAACATAGGGTCAAGAAATTCCAAAGGCACTTTCTCTCTGACCTTGCAGAGCTTCACACAATCGACGATGAGGGGCCGGCAGTTCTTCACAATATATAATGAAGCGTCAAAACTGCTGCCCCAGTGTGTCGAAACTGTTCCGACACAAGTACAGCACATCTTTTTTTTTGCTGACCTTGCAGACCTTCACCATACTGGACAATTTCGTTCAAATCGGCAGTCACGCATCACGCACCCCCTTGTCGATCACGAACTTTGGTCGAGGTCATGCGTCACTCGGGCCTCTGTCGAACCTCCAGGTGGTCACACAGGCTCCAAATCGCCTAAAAAAAAAAAAAAAAAAAAAAGGCAAAAAAGAGAAAATTTCGGTTCAAATGCCGAAATTTTCGAGGTGTCATGCAAAAATTCGGCGGCTGCCGAAATGTCGAATAGGTAAAATGGGTCTGATAAGGTGTGAACTTGAACACACCTGAAATAAATCGATTTTGCAACCTTTCAGTCGGTTTGACTGATAAAACCCATGAATAAGGTTAGAAGGGTGCTAGTCGTCTCCCAACGATGGAGCACTAGGCTGTTTTATGCATTTGAAAGCCAGTTTTATTAATATTTGAACCACGCTGGTCATAACACTGCTCCTGCAATCTGTACAGTTTGTGCAGGTTCGCTTGGGTAATTTATGGATGCTAGGCCATCAAACACACGATGGGAAGATGGAAGGATATTATAAACAGCTAAAGGAACGAAGGATAACTTGTCCGCGGTGATTTGAACTCTATTTGAAGAGGATTTCCCAATTTGGAATCTAGTGGTTGAACTTACGGAATCTCTGGATTGTTCCGGAGTTCGTTCACATGCAATTCGGAGTATGGATGTTTTGCAGAGGTCTGGAGTATCGTTCCATTGGTCCGGACAGTCTAGACTCTGTCAGAATAAAAGGAAATAAGCTGGGAAAAGATAGGAATCAAAAGGCTGTACAGTTCCTTGGAGAATGGTTTCTTTTGGAGAAAGCGGTCAAAGCGACCTCGGATCAGACAGGGAGGATGTCAGACAATGCCTAGAGCAATGTATGATAGGTCTAGAAGGACTTGGGCGCACTTGGCAAAGTCTAGAATGTGGATACAGGTTGCACTTGGAAACAATTCAAATGGCTGTACATTTCCCTTGGGGAAATGGCCTTCTCCTCGGAAATTGCATCGGAAGGTTGCTAGGACCGATACAGCTGACTCATGGGCGCTGTTCTTTCGGTCTCACACGGAGTTTTAACCCCAGAAAAGCGGTTTTCTTCACACATACTTTATACCCTTTTAGACAAGCAACATGTATTTAAACTGGCATGTAAATTATGTACAGACAGTGAATCCCACCCCCACTTGTTGGCGCTCAGACCTCTCAGGATTGGTTACCTGACGTCTAAACCCTGAGCTTATCCTGGTTGAATCAAGGCTTCGCCCTTTGCTCTTCAATCCAGTCTTTAAGTCTCTTGCTAGGCCTTGTGCCATTTAAAGTCCAACAGTGGGTTCGTTGTGGTTAGTAACTGAGAATAATAGATTTGTTACATCGTTTCAAACACTGTGAGTGTTAAGAACAAAAGGATACAAAGGTTTTCCCTTGAGATTGAGGGTCGATACGTGACCTACCTCCCCGAACACACACACACGGCATTGAAGTTTGTTGGTGGTTGGAATTTGAGATAGATATTGGAGCATAGACTTCGTCTAGCTCTTTTGTGATTGATTCCACTACTGCTCTTTGGTGTATCGTTTCAACGCATCACACCCCCTGTCGATTTGATCGAAATTGTCCAGTATACAATGAAGGGTTCAAGAATCAAATGTTGTTGCTGCGCCAGTGTCGGAACCGTTCTGACATCAGGACAGCACCTCCAATTCTTTTTGCCCGTTCTCCGTCCAGCCCTTGATCATATGAAGTACAAGCTGAATCTGACTTTTGATAGACCAGAAATTCCATTGACTTGTTGGGTATCAAGTTGGATAGTATGGAGTTCTTCGAATAGCCCGCGCTCTTCCAATCCCCTAGTTTGTACTTCAGCCAACTTTTGAACTGTATTTCCACAACATGCCGTCAATAACAAGAAGCACCGCAAGGAATATCTTGCCGAGCTCAAGTCCTTCGAGGTATTCCGTGCTTTGTATGCCGAACCGGACATGGCAGAAGTCCTCCCCGAGCTGGCAGAAGATGAAGTCGAGCAGAGACGAGGTGTAGAAGCATGTGATTGCCATATGTGCTCAATGGGGCTTAACCACGCTGCAACTCCGGATTTGCATCGAGATGCAACAGGATCAAACTCAACAGAAAAGACGTGGTGGACTTTACTACCCCCCGATTACTAGGAACAGTGTTCCTCTCCGCGCATCAGACGCAAGTGTGACATATTTGAGAATACGTGCAGTTGATGTGCTCCGGTATTATGCTTACGGTACGTTGATTCGGGACTTACTTTTTCAGAGGAAATCCTGAGGTGACGAGTTTGAAATGGACGATCCCTTATTACATACAGTGGCGACGGAAAGCTCAGCGCGCCCCCGTTTAAGCTCATTTCGGCGTCAAATCACTTCAAATAATAAGATTTTACGATTGAGTTACAGTAATTTCATGAAGTTCCAAAGTGTTTGATTCATATGTAACATCATCGGTTTGGTCAGAATAAATTTATTTGGTGATTTTAGAAAACCCCAGTCTGTGGGTTGGCGATCCAGGCGAAGAACGGTCCATGCTACCTAAAAGGGCTGGAAAAAAAGACCTTATCCAGATTTTGGTTGACAGAGATTTAGGCTCAAAATGCCAGCACAAGTTGGTCACTTTTCGCATTTTCTGCTCAAAACCGTGAAAATGTGCACTTTGTCTGCCTCCGCATGAACTCAATTCCTCATAAACCCAGATCAACCAACATAGTAATATGGTTGCATTTGGGACTACTTTAAGCCTGTGTACACCATTTTCTAATAAGCGCCAAATCCACCGACTCGATTTTGCGGAAATCAGAGAATTTATTTAAGGGTTATTCTGAAGATTCATGAAATTATTGTACCTGGGCGGTAACATCTTATTTGAAGTGATTCGACCCCGAAATGAGTGCAAACGGGGAGCGTGCAGAACTTTCCATCGCCACGGTAAGTTTCGTAATAGTTAATGGGTGGCCGCTCAATGGGAAAAAACTAAGTGACTGGGTTCACAATGCCGAGATAAAAGAAGCACACAGCTACCAGGTTCAGAAAATATTCCACAAAGTGCTTCGCCGGGGGTTAAATTTCCTGTGTGCATGTTCGCAGATGCATTCACTTGGCCGGATTATTATTCCGCCATAAAATGATCGCGCATTCCACTTCTGCCTCGGGAAGAGATAAAAGAAGTGCTCAGCCACCACGTTCAGAAAATATTCCGCAACGCGCTTTGCCGGGGGTCAAATTTTATGCGCGCGGTTCGCAGATGCATTCACCTGACCGGATTATTGTTCTACCATAAAACGATCACGCATTCCACTTCTGCCTCGGGAAGAGATAAAAAAAAAGCGCACAGCCACCAAGGTCAGAAATATTCCGCAACGTGCTTCGCCGGGGGTTTAATTTTCCGCGCGCGTGTTCGCAGATTCATTCACCTGACCGGATTATGATTCTGCCATCAAATGATTGCGTATTCCACTTCTGCCTCAGGCAGAGATAAAAGAAGCCCACAGCCACCAAGTTCAGAAAATATTCCACCTTGAATTGAAATCATAGTCAGTCACAGTAATCAAACTAGTATTTCCTAGACAGACGCTTCAACACGAAGCTCGTGTGGTCCGTCGTTCTAGCACTCCTCCCCCATTTACCCTTCATCATGACGGCCTCCAAGGGCGACGCTTGGACACTCACGAACTTCTTTTATAACCTGGCGGGATGGAGGAAAGCTCACTAGCTTCACACTCTAAGTACGCCGCTTTTCTCTCTTACATACCCTGTATGATTTTCACTCTGTCTCGCCAGCGGTTGATTGCGTCTCCCACCCCTACATTTACAGTTGCGGCCAAAAAAGATGTCCCAAGACCGTTCGGGCTCGCTTCTATTGGCTTCGTGAGGCAGTAGAGCGTGGCATCATTCAAATCTTGCACTTGCCTGGCGTTAAAATGCCCGCAGATCTTCTGACGATGCCTCTGGGACGCCTCAAAGTGGAAGAATTTCGTTCTATGTTGGGAGTTCATTAACGTGTATATTTTATCTCGTTAGGTGGGGTTAGAGTGACCAAGTATTTACTCAGAATAAGTCAAAAATAAACCCGGGCATTCTTTTTGCCCGCCACTGTACCTGTGCACACCAAACAAAAGTCGAGCAAGGTCTGACGTGGCAGCTCCTCCAAGATGAGGTCGCCGATGTCTCTAGGCAAGGTGGAGAAAGATGCCATGACGCTCCGCGGAGAGTCTCGTATCAGAAAAATCCTTGTTGGCATATGTATACCGTCACGATCTCGAAAGGACATCTTTCAACTTTTTGGTAAGCTATTCAACTGTCGCTTGGTATGCTTCACGGATTTCCTTCGCACTGTAGATTCCGCGGGCAGTCTGGTAGACATAAAGTTGATAACGAGCAACTGGGCGTCTGGGAGGACGGATAATCAAAACACAATCCATAATCTCACCTAGGGCCAAAGAGTCAGTAGGGTCGTTCACAGTAGACTTTTTCGCGCCTTTGCTGCCGACCTGGATGATGCCGAAACGACGCTGGTCCGAACGGTCGATGATCTCGAGAAGCGCAGTATGCTTCAGAAGCGCAACCGCATTGATTTGGAGGGCCTTGTTGATATGCCAGAAGAGCAGGTTCATTAGTAAAACTACACATTTTGCTTTGGAGCCTTTCGTCTTTGGAAGCTGTCTTTGAGCATCTTAGTGTTGGTGGCAACGTCTTTCGTCTTTGGATCAGATCTTTGGATGGTCTTAGTCTTGCGGCACAACGTCTTGGTCTTTGGTTGGAGTCTTGCAATTACATGAACATGTTTTTTCTGTGGAAATAATTTAGCAACACACCAAAGTAAAATAATCTGCGAAATACTAACCCATACTCTCTTCATACTCTCTTCCTTTGCTCCGCACAGTGTACTCCCCGCGGTTGTTTCTTCCATCGAGCTAAGGACTTGTCAACCCTTCAAGCATTCTCAAGACCTCTGGGCTCTCTCGAAGAAACTCAAGAATCCGATCTGTGGGCTCTTTGTTGTTTCTGTCGCCTGAAGAGTTCGCAAAGCCTCTATTTGCCCTCAAAAATATTCAAGAGCCTCTCCCGGTTCCCCACTGATCTATTCCCCTTCTCCGCCTCCCGCCAACTTCTTTGCCCACGCCGTTCTCGCTCTTTTCCACTCAACGCTACCCGTTGGCCACGCACCTGCGGCGGGCTTGTCTCAGCCACTGCCCGTTGGAGACGGTGCTCTACCGAATCTCAGCGCACTGCGCTTGTTCGGCGTGCGCGTCACGAGCCTCACCATGCAGGGCCGCGGCGCTCGTCGACGCGATCCCAAAAGAGATCGCCGTGTTCTCTCACGACCGTCGTCTCCGACCGCCCTCGCGCGTCCCATCCTCCCTCCTTCCTTTACTAACTTACCTCGTCACCTAGAATGACTACGTCAAGCACTTCACCGCCTCCTCCTCCTCCTGCAACTCAGAACACCTCCAAGCACCGGGTTTTTTGAGCACCGTCCCGCAATAACCAATCTCCCCAGCTTGCCTAGAGGTCGGGTAACTGATTTTATTCTTGGGCATTGTAGTTGCCATGTTGGATGTACAATGAGGCCCGAGTTAGTAGGTAGTAAGCAGATCCCTCGAATCGCATTGTACCTGTTTGTCTATTTCTAATCTATTATTACTCGTATCTGAAGCATTACAAGGGACTGGTCGGCCGCTTTGCGGCCTCCCATCCCCTTTCGTGCAATTTATTCAGCAAAGTCGCTGGGGGCCGGGCAAGAGCAACGTACCATTCAAATCCACTGATTTTTTTGATTCAAGCCGATAGTCACGCGTCAGGCTCGACTTTTATTTTATTTTATTGCGGCAATATTTTTTTCTCGATTTGTGGGATTTTCTGGCGGCGAGTAGTCACGTGGCTGTGGGAAGGCACCATCCAAGGATTCAGAGGAGGACCTTCCGTCGACAATCTTGCGTGCTGGTTCACGACCAACTGGTTGAATACCGACCACGAGGACCAGATGCTTGAGCTCCTCGCAGCTGATCTGGGGCTCAGTGATGGGAGTACGAGCACTGTCGAATCAACTTACTTTGTGCGCGCACTTTCTCGGGCGTATTCTGACCCCGAGGAGTACCGTACTGG